>JAKOGI010000332.1:40000-195000 GCA_029747015.1 Carnegiea gigantea
GGATGACAAATGGTTTAATGCCATAATGCGTGCTGTGAGGTTCATAAAAGCTCATATAACACCCTAACTTGATCCAAAGGACATTGATTTTGAGTTATTACTCTGCTCACTTTCCAAATTTCTTTTTCATACTTATTTAACTCAGTTTTCAACCCAAGTAAGCTTCTATACAAAATCACACTTATTGAACTCACTACACTTTGTAATTTCCTTGCAATACCCATAATTATATAGAAACTTCTGAAAATATTTCCAAATGTCACGAATTCTGTATTCACTCATGTTACTGTTTGATTATCTGCATTAGAAAATCCATATCTTTCACTGCCGACCTCCAAATGAGATTTAAAACCCCAATATGAAAATCTCATAATTCCACTAAAACCATTATTTAGGACACAAAGCATGATTCATATAGTAAAGTTTCTGAAATTAGGGTAGAACACAGATGTGTACATTTTTAGTTCAATCTGCGCAGTCGTAGCAAAAAGACCATAACTTGTTCAACATAACTCGGATTAAGGCGATTCAAAATGTATGTGAAAGCTAACTCATTGGTCTATCCACACACCAAAAATCACAAATTTTTAATGAGCCAATCAATACCAGGTTTTTTGTAAAGTCCACTATTCAAATCTGCTCCCAGTTTCGATGTATTCTGTGCAGTCTTCAGTAAATTGGCCATAACTTTGTTCACACAACTCAGACTTGAGTAATTCTAGAGCCTATTGAAATCTAATTCATTGAGCTATATGCACACCAAAAATCATAATTTTTTCATGTCCCACGAATTACCAGTTTATTCATAAACATACCCCTATTTTGGATCTGTTTCCCAGCCCGAAATCACATAGTTTCAATCTTTTCCTCATATAACCACCCACTAAAATCACTCTGTAATTACAAATTAATATAAACATCTTGATATTCATTACCAATGCCAAAAATCACAAAATCTCATTAAAAATAATCAAAATCCATCATCCCAACCTAAACTTGCATGATCATGAACAACTTCAAACATCACTTACTTTCAAGCATAATCCAACCATTAAAACATCAAAATAACACTTGTTTATATCAAGATAACATGATCCATAATCAAATCCAACATAAAAATTGAAAATGAAATTTGATTAGGCTAGACTTTTACCTCGCTTAGTGATCAAAAGGGAGAGATGGAGGTGTTGCTTGATGTGGGAGGTGTTTAGGTGGTGGATGGTGGTTGATGGTGTGGTGGCTAGCTGGCTGGTGGTGGCTGAGAGTGGTGGCTGGCAGCGCAGGCTGGCCATGGGGCAGTGGAGAAATGGAGAGAAAGAGAGAGGAAAGTTGGAGGAAATTGCCTTGGTGTTTTTATGCTTGAGTTGTTTACTTGGTTGCAATTGAAGGGAGTATACATGGCTCAGAATTTATCCCTCAAAAAAAAAATATATTTTGGTAATTTAAATTAGGGGTAATGATGGTAATTAACTAAACAAGTAGATTAGGAACTTTTTGGGCCGAAATCGGCCTTAAATGAGCTTGGGTTTGGAAAAATTATCAAACCAGGTGTGATTAATTTAGCATTTTTTTTTCCAAAACTTGAAATTAAATGTGATATCATGAAAAATAACTTAATCTTTTAAATCATAAATATCGAGGCCTACTGTCAATTTTTTTTTCGAAATTAATACGGTAAATGAAACTTGAAATGTAAAGTACGGCCCAAAATGAATTCTCCCAGCCGGGATGATTAAATGAGATAAATAAATATGAAAAATAAATAACTTGACTTAATTAAATAAATAAACATATGGGCTATTACAGCCTTTCCCCCTTAAAGAGTTTCGTTCTCAAAACTTATAAACTTTGCCAACAGATACAAGGTTATCTCAAATAAGTATGGGTACTTGACTTTCACTTGGTCCTCAGTTTCTCAAGTAGTTTCTGAGGAGGTATGATTTGCCCAAAGTAATTTTGTTAAAGATATCTGCTTGATGCTTAACTACTTAATCTGGTGATCCAATATCTAGATTGGGTGCTCGTGAAACACAAGATCCTTAATGACCACAATGGGTTGATTATGACAGCGTGGTTAGGATATGAAATGTACTGCCTGAGTTGTGAGGTAAGGAACACGTTATGCACGTGTTTGAGTTGTATAGGCAGATTCGATAGACAAGCTATGCAATTCGGCCTTTCAATAAACTAACATGGTCTAAAAGATCTTGACCGCAATTTAGTTTTCCTTACAGCCTTAATTGATGAAACTTTCTGAAAAACCTTGCTATATACATGAAAGTCCAGGAATCTCCTTCTTTTATCAACATAGCGTTTCTATCGCTTTCAATAGGATATTTTCAGGAATCTTCTGACATGTGTCACCTTATTAAACGCTGGAGAAGATCTTCATGACCCATAAGATGATTTGTTGCTAATGTCTGCCATCAGTTTGTCCTGATGTTTAATGAAGGATTCTCTACTAGTGCTATCACAACGTTGATTGTTGGGAGTTCCCTACTGTCTTCAAATGCAAATGTTGGTCGTAGGTCGTGAGGTACTACAGGCTCCAACTTAGAAGAGTTGATCCATTGATATTTTTAGATGCTTGCCCATCTGTTTCAAGATGATAAGAACTACAAAAGTTCAATATAGTTCTAAAGGCTCTTTAAAGTGCTTGCCATAACAGGCTTGAAGTCTCTGATCTCGATCATACACTATATATGAGGGAATCTCATGACAAAGTCCATTGAAATTGAATCCCTTTCTCAAGGTTTTGCTTTATTCTTTAGAGCTCAGGATCATCATGCTGATTCACTCTAATTTCTTCCATTATAGAAGACTGTAAGGTAAGTGCCCACAATTGAACATTCTCCTTCCTGTGCAACACTAATTGAATGTCCAAGACCTCAAGCTCTCTCAAGAGATTCAGTTGTGTAATCACTACAGTGTTCAAGGTATGTTGTGCCTTCCTATTTAGGGCGTCTGCCATAACATTTCCCTTTCTTGGTTGACATTGGATCTACCACAGCTGATTGAGCTTCTTCTACATAAAGATGTACTTGAAGCTTTGATGATCAGTATTGATTCTTGCATGGTACCCCATATAAGTAATGTCTCTAAATTTTCAACGTAAAAACTAGAGAAATGGGTGGGGTAATTCTTCTCATAAGACTTGAGTTGTTAGAAGGCATAAGCCACCAGTTTAACTTCTTACTAACTTTATAGCTTTCTTCGACAAATTGGTCAGGGAAGACAATATTTATCAAATCCTTCCTGAACTCGATAAGTCCATGCTAAACTCAAACAGTTTCTAGGCTAAGTGCATTAGAGGGTGTTGGGCACTTTGTAACCGCTTTCAGCTTGTGCAAATCAACCTTAATCTCTTCCTTTGAAGCCATATCCTCCACAAATACCATTGCTTCTAATAAGTACTCATGCTTTTTGTAGTTGTTATGCAATTGATGTCCCTTCAAGGCCTGCAACACTGTCTCAAATGAACAATATACTTATCTCTATCCTTAGAGTAATTCAAGATGTCTTTTTATAAACACCACTACAAACTTATCTAAATAGGGTATGAAACTCTATTCATAAGATCCATAAAGGCCGCATGGCCATTGATTAGGCTAAAAGGCATCACAATGAATTCATAGTGACCTAAACATGGTCCTTAGTGTGGTTTTGGGAATGTCTTCAGGTATAATTCTAAGTTGATGGTACCTTGACCTCAACTTAATCTTAGATCAGACTTCTGCTCCCTGCAGTTGATCAAATAAGTCATCTACTTGGGGCGAAGGGTATATGTTTTTTATTGTGATCTTCTTCAGCTCTCTGTAATCAATACATAACCTCTAGGTTCCATTCTTCTTCTTTACAAATAGAATTGAGGCACCCTATGGTGACACACGTGGTATGATAAATCCCTCCTGTAATGACTTCTCTAACTAAATCTTCAGTTCTTTAAGCTCAATTGGGGCCATACGATACGGGGTTTTGGAGATAGGTTGAGCATAATTCAATCTCAACATCAATTTCTCTTTGCGGAGCAGTCCCAGTAATTTTTTTGGAAAAGATCTCTAAATTCACAAGCTATAGGGATATCCTATGCTTTTTCTTCCTTCGGTTGAATGTTACTAACATAACATCAATACATAATATATCTTTGACATAAGAGCTCATTGGTTTTCATAACGGAATTTAAAGGACAAGATTTTTCCTTTCTTTGCCCATAAAACATATTTCTCTCCCTTGTTCATCTCTTGAAATAACCTTAGGGTAATCACAATCTATCTTGTCCCTATAATTACACAACCAACTCATTTCTGGAATGATATCAAAGTCTGATGAGTCAAAATGAATCGGAACTCCAGGGAATACTATCCCACTAACTATAATGGACACATGTTATGAGAGGTAGAACACTCAACTCTAGAGTCGTTGGATAACTTGATTCCATAATTGATTTCTGCCTCCTTATTCTCAAGATTCACTTACATGGCAGATCGTGTGAGTATAAATGACTGAGTGGTAACTGAATCAATCAATACACAAAATGGTTTCAAGATTAAAGGAGAGTTCCAGTAACTACCGCACTAGAGGTGGCAGTATCTTTCTTGCTCAACACCTACGACCTTCCTACAGCTGCGAGCCTTGGAGGTGAGAGCCCTTGTCTACAGCCTTCAGTTTTTAGGAACAGGCAACAATGAGTTGCTCTGGCTACCACACCACATACATTTGTTAGTTCCCGCTTGGCAATCCGGAGTGGTGTAGTTAGTTCTTCCGCAATTCTACTCTAAATGAAGTCAGGCCCTAAGGGTCTATTCTTAACAGTGTTTCATCAAATATCGGTTTCACCAGTTAGATAAAATGCTCTAATATTCACCTTTTTCTCCTCTGGAACCTCTGTTACAAAGAAAATTTTCTCCATTCCTCGACTCTAATTTTCAGGTTCCACTGGGTCATACTTTGCACTGTAGAGTTCTTTAGTCTGAATCAGCTGAAGGCATTTTTCCAAGGGGCAGTAACCCATCAAAATTTCTCACTGACGTAATCCAAATGCATGGCAAAAATTTTGATTATCACACTTAAACTTTATACAAGTGGTCTTCCACAGGGAACTTAGATTGAATCGGCCAAAAAGGTAGGCACAATGCGTTTCCCTTAGCAATGGGTTCCATAAGTTGGACACTAATTAACCCCCATAAAAAGCGTAGTTAAGATTTACCTTTTGTATAAGTGTGCCACAAAATTATCGTCTATTGAGATGGGTGCAGCCCAATCATAAACCAGCTGCTAGCAGCAATTGGGCTTGAAAAAGGTGACCAGAACTGATGAAGATGTAACATGAGAGTGAATGATGATGCAACTAGATGGGGAGATGCTATGAACACAAGAAGATGAAGCCCCTGGTCGAAGTGAGGAGTATCCAACATTTGATAATCCAATAAGGACAATGGTAGATGGTATGTTACCAGAAGATGCAGTGAAATATTTTCAAAAGTAATGCCTACTTCACAGATGGAGGTGAAGTCAATGGACTGTGCACAAGAGTTTGGGCAATTCAAGCAAGTCTTGAATTCCAATAGATTGAAGCAAAATGTCTCTCTAAAGTGTCCTTGGTTTCTCTTATATGGAATTGTCGATAGTTAATGGTTTCAAAACTTATATACCATAGAACAAGCCTCTCTAAAATCCCACAATTCAGGGGATATTACATCAAGAACCCCCATATAGCTCACTTAGATAAAATTCGTGAGTTACAGAAGAAAATATCTACAATCAATGAAGCATATTGAAGTAATTGCCACTTGGATCTAAGAAACGCACAAAATGACACCTATATGATGTGTAAATATAAGCTCAAAGTTGTATGTATCCACTGACTTGAACAGTCTGTACCATCAGACTTTTAGGCTGAATTTCATTAACCACTGGCCTCCAAATGTGCTGCAATGTGGGCCAATGGAAAGCTTAATTTCTGTACTTTGACATAGACTAACTAAAACATCTCTATCTGATGGAATGCATAGGCTACAAGTGGCATAAACTCAGACCTCGTGCACTGGAATTCTGACTAGTTTGCAGACTTGGACTTGCCTGGCAATTTTGAATGACCAAATGACCTCCAATCCATTTGAAACTTACTTCACATGCAAGATATCTCCCTAACCATAAAGCTAGGATAGAAAACCCCTAGATAAATCATATTGATCATGGAAAAAAGTTACCTCAAAGTCGAACCTTTTATACTGATCAAAACTACTAAGTTGATTGAACTTGTGTATTCGGCCTACACTTAGTTGTCCTTATGCATTTAACTTAAAAAAAATGAGTCAAGGGCCCTTTATAGGACACATCTGTAATAGCCCCCAACCCTAGGGCTAGGAGTGTTAGTGATTCTTAAATTCCTAGGGCGAAATGGACAGAGTTTCGCCTATAAACTAGCTATTTTTCAGGCTTAAAACCTTACATCACATCCCCTGTATTGACTAGAAGTACAAAAGGATATCAAATCAAGCTCAACGGCTACACACCGGAGATCACAACTCTACGGGCCACACGCCCGGAGTACAAGAGTTTACATCCCAAAAATAAACAATTTCAGCTAAAAGGACAACAATACCATTCAGATGGGTGGCTCATATGGCCATATCGAGCGACTTCTGGGCAATATGGCCATACTTAACTAAATACATTGGAGGCACCTTTAACTTCTTGTTCAAAATCACCCTCGAATCTGATGCTTGAGATCAATCTATATACACATTATGTGGATCCATCTGACAAAGAAGAATAAACGAGTAGAATATGTGTGAGATAAGCAGACATTACCAGTGTCACAAATCTCCAATGATATCATAATAATCTTCCTTCCTCACTAACCAACCTTTTCAGTATCTTAACTCCATACTCCATATTCCATAAAGAAAATCTCAACCTGTCTCTGATACCAAATCTGTAACGCCCCCAAATTAAACATGTTTCACTGCTTGTATTTTCCTTAATAAAACCCTTAATTATAATTTAGACAACCTAATGATAGGGGCATCACCGCCGTCCAAAAGGACAAGGCTTGAAACATGAGTGCTATAAATAACACAGTTAAGCATAGCTTCAATCATACACATTCACACCTCATCAGTCCATATATAATCAACTGTTAATCAATATAACGTTTTTACACCATAGTAAAAACAATTCATCATGTAATCTATATCTCCATCTACTGAAGATTTCAATATACAGCTCTAAAAATATGCATACACTGGGTCAGTGTTGATCCATCCAGATTTCCTTGCTCAACTTATTCTCTTCCGCTGGTTTACTATCATGAAGACAATTCTCTAAGCATTTGCCGAAAATAAAACATGAAAAACATTTCGAACTGTGAGCCGAAGCTCAGTACATGCATTTCTGTATTGTTAAATGATCATTGAAACACTGGTTGGGCCCAATTTGTAATTCATTTTAAGTTAAAACAGTGAATGAGATGATATAAAACTACATTGCTAGTTATTATCTGATAGTGAACCCCTTGATACTGTTACGTTCTATGGATAGGTGCACACCTGCCAAGCCGATCGGGGACCTGGCCTGAAGCCGCGCTGGTAACTAAAGGGCGAATGCCCTATAGATGATAACTGATGAGGTCACTAATTAAATGATAAATCACTGTGTAAACTGATTCATTCATGTACTTACCAAACATGATACTTTGATAAATGAACTCTGATTTCTAAAGATACAGGCAATGGACGTACCTGAAGTCTTTAAAATGATATTTCACTTGATAATACTTCTGCACAATGGAAACGATAGACTAGGCTCCATTTATGTTTAAGAAATATAATTATAGGTAAATGTAGTTAGTAAACCATATTCACTGACATAATTCGTAACTTTAATGGAAATTGATTTATTTAAAAAGACTTCTACAATTCCAATGATTCAATATAAAGTAAGTTAAGCCAAGATGATCTGAAAAATAAATCAGTTAGGGTTATTGAACTTGAAAGACAACAAATTGAAAAAAAATAGATCACATTGGAATGATTGAGCTGATGATAAAAAGATTTCAATTGAAATGAACGAAATATGAGTTTCTGATGTTTCTGAAATGGATAATGGAAAGTATAATACTTCTGAAATAGATAATAGAAGGTTTAATACTTTTGAAATGGATGACAAATGGTTTAATGCCATAAGGGGTCCTGTGAGGTTCATAAAAGCTCATATAACACCCTAACTTGATCCAAAGGACATTGATTTTGAGTTATTACTCTGCTCACTTTTCAAATTTCTTTTTCATACTTATTTAACTCAGTTTTCAACCCAAGTAAGCTTCTATACAAAATCACACTTGTTGAACTCACTACACTTTGTAATTTCCTTGCAATACCCATAATTATATAGAAACTTCTGAAAATATTTCCAAATGTCACGAATTCTGTATTCACTCATGTTACTGTTTGATTATCTGCATTAGAAAATTCATGTCTTTCACTGCCGACCTCCAAATAAGATTTAAAACCCCAATATGAAAAGCTCATAATGTCTACTAAAATCATTGTTTAGGACACAAAGCATGATTCACATAGTAAGGTCTCCAAAATTAGGGTAGAACACAAACATGCACAATTTTAGTTTAATCTGCGCAGTTGTAGCAAAATGATGATAACTTTTTCTACAGAACTCAGATTAAGGCGATTCAGAATGAATGTGAAATCTAACTCAATGATCTATTCACATACCAAAAATCACAAATTTTCAATGAGCCAATCAATACCAGTTTTTCGTAAAGTCCACTGTTCAAGTCTGCTCCCAGTTTCGATGTATTCTGCGTAGTCTTCAGTAAATTGGTCATAATTTTGTTCACACGACTTAGAATTGAGTAATTCTAGAGCCTATTGAAAGCTAATTCATTGAGCTATCTTCACACCAAAAATCATAATTTTTCCATGTCCCAAAAATTATCAGTTTATTCATAAACAGACCCCTATTTTGGGTCTGTTTCCCAGCCCTAAATCACATTGTTTCAATCGTTTCCTCATATAACCACCCACAAAAATCACTCTGTAACTCATCCAAATAAATATAAACATCTTGATATTCATTACCAATGCCAAAAACCACAAAATCTAATTAAAAACAATCAAAATCTATCATCCTAACCTAAGCTTGCATGATCATGAACAACTTCAAACATCACTTATTGTCAAGCATAATCCAACCATTAAAACATCAAAATAACACTTGTTTATATCAAGATAACATGATCCATAATCAAATCCAACATAAAAATCGAAAATGAAATTTGATTAGGCTAGACTTTTACCTTGCTTAGTGATCAAAAGGGAGAGATGGAGGTGTTGCTTGATGTGGGAAGTGTTTGGGTGGTGGATGGTGGTTGATGGTGTGGTGGCCAGCTGGCTGGTGGTGGCTGAGAGTGGTGGCTGTGGCGGCTGGCAGCACAGGCTGGCCATGGGGCAGTGGAGAAATGCAGAGAAATAGAGAGGAATGTGGGAGGAAATTGCCTTGGTGTTTTTGTGCTTGAGTTGTTTACTTGGTTGCAATTGAAGGGAGTATACATGGCTGAGAATTTATCCCTTAAAAAAAAATATCTTTTGGTAATTTAAATTAGGGGTAATGATAGCAATTAGCTAAACAAATAGATTAGGAACTTTTTCGGCCGAAATCGGCCTTAAATGAGCTCGGGCTCGGAAAAATTATCAAACTGGGTGCGATTAATTTAACATTTTTTTTTTCCAAAACTCGAAATTAAATGTGATATCATAAAAAATAATTTAATCTTTTAAATCATAAATATCAAGGCCTACTGTCAATTTTTTTTCGAAATTAATACGGTAAATGAAACTTGAAATGCAAAGTACGGCCCAAAATGAATTCTCCCAGCCGGGATAATTAAATGAGATAAATAAATATGAAAAATGAATAACTTGACTTAATTAAATAAATAAACATAATTAAAGTTGGGCTATTACATAATTAATTTATTATAATATATAATAGTGAAGCTAATCTGGCATAGAAAAATAATGAGAAGAATAAGCTAGCAAAAATTGACACAACTAGTTAAACAATGGTATAGTCTTAAAAAGGAATATGTACTTAATTTATTGTTGTTATGAAATTTCTATCAGTGATAAATCCATAATAACACCCTTAAGAATGCTTAATTGTGAGTAATTGTTGTGGTTGAACAAAAATGATTGGTGTATCAATCGAGTTTGAATGCAACATGGAACAGATCATGTTTTTATTACTTGTGCAAATGCTTAACTAATTGGGATAACCATAGATATTGGTCTTTGGATGTTGCCCCTGGCTCTTACGCCCTTTTGCAGTTAGCATATTTCATACTTATTTTCAATTAGATTGAAATTAGACGTCATCTCTTTAAGTTGGCTCCCTCCATTCTTCCAATCCAATGTCCTTATATTCCTACCTACGTATTTGCCAGACCAATCAAGTTCATCTTCTAATCCTATCTATGCGAGGTTCCAAGTTGTTTATGTCAGAATTTCAGGATTAATAGTTTGTGGAGTTGGCTTGGTAGCATTTCAATACAAACAGCTCGATGCTACAAAGCCTACAAGTATGAACTAAAATTTAAGCTTATGAACCTATGCTTTTTTTTGGTGTAATATTTAATTTCAACTTCTGATTTGATTAGTTATCACGGAGTTCCTTACGGCTTGTTTTCAAAATGTAAGTTTTATGTTTTTATTTTTTGAAGTGACATGATCTATATATATTGTTAGCTACTTATTTATTTTTTTTAATTGCTTGTAAACGCTAGATGTCAAGCTCCAAATCCAAAAAGAGAAGTAGTTCTACAGTGAAAGAATCGGTTGACATAGATATCGATATTCTAAGAAAGCATAGGAGGAATGACCCTATTGATATTGAAGAGAAGAAAGAGGCAAGTCAAAGAGCTACAAAAAAGTAAGAGCAAGAGGAAACAAGTGGTTAGAAAGTGTACTCAAAGGGTAGAGTGTTGAGAACATTTCAAAGAGATCAAAGAGAATGGCAAAAGAATGGCCGGTAAGTGCAAACATTCCACTAGTAAGAATGAAACGAAGAACTTGAAAATCATTTTCTAAAGTGTCATGAAAACCTAAATAATCAAAGCAAATAGACATAAAGTCAGTCAATTTTTAAGAAAGATCGAAACAATGATAGAGAAGCTAGATTGAAGGCATGGGCATTGAATCTTCATGAAGCAAGAGAGTCTATAGCCAAAATAATCATAATTTTGATGAGTTACCCTTTAGGTTCGTTGAAAATGAGGGGTTAAGGATAATGACGTATATTTTTTGTCCTTCACTTAATAAGCCTTCACGCATTACCATTGCAAAAGACATTTATCGCACATATGTGTATAAAAAGGTGAAATTGAAAGAATATCTTACACATTCATGCCAAAGGATGTGTACGGCAACAGACACATGGACTTAACTTCAGAGGATTAACTATATGGTTATAACTACCCACTTTATTAATAATGATTGGAAATTGCATAAGAAAATATGAATTTTTGTGCAATTTCTAGTCATAAAGGTGAAGATATTGCTTTTGTTCTTGGAAAGTGTTTAGAGGATTGGGTTTTAGTATCTAAATTGTATACTATTACTATTGATAATGCTAGGAGCAATAGTACTGCTCATACGGCCCTTATTGGTAAGTTTAAGTGACATGGTCATTTTCTTTTCTCTGATGGCGAATTCTTACATGTTAGCTCACATGCTTAATTTGGTTATACGGGATGGGTTGAAGGTTGTTGGAAAGTCAGTTAAGCGTGTTTGAGCTGTTGTATGAGGTTTACTAGGCAATCTCCCAGTAGGTTGCAAAGATTTCAAAAATATGCAATTGCATAAAAAATTGAGAGCAAGGGTTCATTATCTCTTGATGTTCCCAGTCTAGGGGTGGCAATTTCACCTGCACCCGGTCTATATCTATTTCACTCAACCTGAAAAAATGGATGAAAATCCAAAATATATAGATGATGGATGATGGTTCGATGAATTGGATTGGATCTAGGTGATGCACAATCCAACCCATCACCCAATCCATCACCCGCTTAGTGATCCACTTATTTATGTCATATGCGTCGTGATTCATAGCACTCAAAGGAAAGCTTGAGGCATTTCCCTATAAATAGCATAAGTCATTTCTCTATAAAAAGCTTAGAATAATATAGAAGCTTGAGAAATTTCTCTATAGAGGCACTTAAATGCTAATTTTCATAAAACTCAACAATACAAACAAACAAAATGGAGAAGTCAGTCCAAAGTCGATCCAGTCCCGATCTGGGTTTGCTAGGTCCGATCTCGGTCTAGATTGGCCTTGGACGGTCCGATCCTCGGTACTAGAAATAAAGCATATTTTGTCTTCAGTTCAGGCCAGTCCGATCCGGTCCAATTCAATCCTAGACTAATGAACAGCCCTATGGCTCACTTTGTTATGTGTGATAAAACTTATGATGCATCCTATATTACAGATGTTTTTCTTCAAAAAAACCACAAGGCTACGTGGAGTACTAAGATCTATTTTTTCAAATAGGGACACCAAATTCATATCTCATTTTTTAAGGTATCCTTGACAGTCAATATGGACTAAGCTACTCATTAGAATAGCTTGCCACCCCAAATGGATGGCCAAACAAAGAACATTGACAACAATGTTACTACCTTTAAAGGGTATGGTTCCTGAAAGCCTAAAGGATTTTGATACTTAGCTTGCCTATGCCGACTTTGCCAATAATCAATCTCCCGCCATTGCTACCTCCAACTCCTTTTGAGGTTTGCTAAGGTCATAACCTACTAACTTCTATTGATCTCAGTCCCACATCTCAAGAGTTTAAAGTAACCTATGAAGATAAGGTTAGAGAAAAGGAGATGGAGAAAAATTACATGGGCAAGTAAGAGTAAAAATTGAGAGGGTAAATGAACAGTATAAGGGCAAAGCAAAATTTGCTAGCGATGTGAAAGGAATAGCCTCACACCTTTTTTTTCTCCTTCTAAAACTCTAATAACTAACTCAAGCACTTTGAATTTCAAATCAAGTAATCTACTATGACTTCATTTGATGAAAGAAAGATTTCTCTTAAGGAGGCATAAACTCAAGGAAAGAGAAGTACCATGTAAGGTGGTGAGAAATACATGAGAAAATGCCTACGAGCTTGAATTATTAGGAGATACAAACATATCAGCTATATCAATGTGTGACATAGAAGACTAAGAAATTAACAAAAAGGATATGTAAGAAACTTGCTTTAATGTCCTTAAGTCAACCTAAGTTCAATCTTACACATCATCAAGGCTCTATATAACTATCTCCACTTTTCACTAATGATAGGGGGACATCAGGGTTTGACCTCCTACTTTTTACCTATTTGGAACATGTACAGAGTTCCAAGAAATTCAATGTTGGGTTAAAGGCAATTCGTAACATTAAATACGGAGTCTTGACTAATTTCCTCCATTGCTAAGGTATTTCAAAAAAATATGAATGAAATCTGATCTAAGCTTTAAGGTATGATGTCTCAATGAACTGCTCATGGCAAGCATGAAAAGATATCTAAGTGTACTTTCTAACCATATGAAAGGTTTCGGGTAGCTCTAAGAATCAAGAGCGAACATTTTCAATGAATCAAGTATGTTAAACAATCAGGCATGTACAGATCACCCCTTAGGATACGAAGAATATAGGTTTAGTGGATTTTGAGTATGCATGACGAATAGGGATGTCTTTACTTGTCAAATTAAAGACCCTTTAAACCACATCTTAGTTCTCCTCAGTTTGAAAGGTCTTAAAAAAACCTTCCTTTTCTAACTTATGCGTAGCTAAAAAAGAACATTGATATCTCCTCTCAAATTTGAATTTTAACTATGTGCTTATTTTTTAAGCATTTTAATTAGAAATGGTATAAGTGAGGGAATGGTTCTCACTCCTATTCGCCTATTTATTTATTTTTTTAATTTTCTACCTGTCTTGGGAAGGATTTGTGCCTAATTTCTATTATGTTAGATTTTATTAGTTGTAATGCTCCTATTGGATAATTCCTTGGTTGGTGGAAAAGTTAGGATCCTCTTATAATCCTGTTAGTAAGTCATAACTTCTATCTTGAAACAATAACTTGACTAATGAATATACGACCAAATTTATTGTTGTTTCTCTAACAATCTTTCAAACTGTATCCCGCATTGGCGGGTGTTGTTTAGAGTCTAAGCTTTACTTAATCATTAGTGATTTAATCTTTAACCATTAAGTTGTGTTCAACCCTTCAAGTGTTAGAAGAATTTCCTTTATCTTATACAGTTATTTTTATCTTTCTTTTAACCCTCACACATAACAATATTTCCCCCTTGATTAAATTTGATACATGTGAGGGTAGGTTCTTTTGACTTAACACACATATCCCGAAGCAATTTAGGTCCGATTTTGTCTAGTGACTTTGACTCTTAGTGCCCAAGGCTGCTCCGTATCAGTTGATAGCGAAGTAACTTTGACTTTGATAGTTTATTGCTCAACCGCATTCGTTAGTATCAGAGTGTTTGAGCCATGTCAAAATGGGGTCAACTGCTTTAAAACACATCACTCTATTTCTTTTCATACTGAAATGTGAATCTTGTTACACCAATATATGAGAGAATATGTGGTCCTCCTTTATATATGTCTCTTGTCTCCCACCGCTTAACATCTATTATAGGCACTGTTACCATCTGTCTAATAACTTCACCATCACACTCACACTCGCATTCTCCTTTGTCACTTAGTTTTTTAATTCTTTTATCAAATCAAATCTTTTTGGTCACACATATAATGAATCTTCCTCATCCCCACTGTGATTCTTTTTCAATAGACAACACTGCAGGTCATATAATAAGACCAGACTATATGGTTGAATCCTCCTTTAAGATTGGGATTTTCGCATCTTAAAAAGCTCAACACATACGTTTTTATATTTCTGTCATTCTAGGCTTATACATTCAGGGCTTGTTTGATGAGATAAAAAAGAATGGAACTTTAAACCTCATGTTTCAAGCTCCCCTCCATTTTGTTTGGTTAAGATTTTAGGGGGAAGGGGTCTGATACCCTAAGGTATCAAGTTCCCCCCTAATTCTAAGGGACTTCATGATGTAGTCCCCACCACCATTAGCAATGAAGAGGGTCCAACAAGTTAATCAAAGTCCAATACAAGCTCCAAGATACAAGCCATGGTCCAAATTGTCCAAGCAACCCAAGGTGGTGCACACGGGTTCAAGAACCAATCCTTACCTGGTTTTGTGCACTTGATTTCCTAAGCTTTAAGGAGGCTTAAGTCCTTAATTTTTGCATTTTGATAAACCTTAAGATGTCCCCTTTCATGCCCCAATGTTAGTTCACCACTATCCAAGTCAAAGAAAGGAGGAACAAGGTGTTTTGCCAAACCGGTCAGAATTGCACCAATCTGCACGGTTTTTTCTTTTAGCTTGAAAACCCCACTTAAACTTTGTTTAACCTTAATTTCTTGGTTGGGAGGGTTTAAACACATCCTAAACTTTCTTCCCATGGGTTAAAACCAGAGTCAAACTCACTTTTGTCAAGGTTAAACCAAGCCCCAAAACCGGCTACAAAACTGTCCAAGAACCCGGTTCACAGTCCGGTTTTATTTTGCCCTCTCCGGTGGGTTTTCTTCACTTCAGCAGCTATGGCACGCCCCTCAAGGCTGGGCACACATCCCAAAGTCCCAATGATGAGCTGCAACCTTGAGAAGAACAACCAATGGGAGAGAAGCTGCCATGGAAGATGTTCCCTCTTTGTAATTGGCTAGCCGTAAAGTGCTTGTCCCCTTTTCGGCTGTCCAATGGCAAGAGAGGAGGTTTATCAGCTGCTTTGGCTTATGTTTAAGCTAATTATAATGTAAACATCATGTGTCTTGCTTTCCTTAATGTTAAAGGATGTAATTAAGCTAGCTCAATTTAGATAACAACCGGTTTTGCTCTTAACCGGGTATGCTTAGCTAATCAAGACCTTTCCTCCCTAGGAAGGAAAGGATTAGAAAGGTGCTTGCTTGCTTGTGTGCTTGTTTGACATGCTTACTAAAGGAAATGCATGGCCATAGCAAAAAAACCAGCTTTTGTTGAATGAAAATCAGTTCGAAAGCTTGAAAACTTTCTCTCTCAAATTCTTGCTTGCTTATCCTTAATTAGGCCAATTAAGGTGGTGTTCAAGTCAAGTCTTAACCTTGATTAAGTGGTGATATCTGTATCTTAGTCAAGATTAAGGGCCCTAAACTCAAGATTGGTGGTGTTTCTGTATCCTTTCATTGAGTTTAGCCTATCCTATTCATGCTTGCCTCAACCGGGTTAAGAGAGGATTAAGGTAAGATTATTAGCTTAAGTTTATAAGTTAATAATCTTTTACTTTGAAGCCCCCTCAAATCCCCTCACTCCCTCATCCTTCATACCCTTCCTTCCATCCCATTCCACGGCCTAAAACATCCAAAAGACCTAGCAAACACATCCATCACCAAGAACATACAACCGGGCTCAAGTGAGCCAATTTCCACAACCAGAAAAGTGGCGCGGCCTACCCATGCTCCTAGGCACGACCGTGCCACCTTGACCCGACTCAAACCCTTGTGTTTTTGATCTCTTTTGATGTGTGTTAGCTTGGGATCCTTCCTCCCTTGAGACATACATCATATTTGGTATCAGAGCAAAGGTTTCGCCTTGGCCTAGCATCCGCTTCCACTTTCCACAAAGCATCCACTTCCCTTCTTCTCCACAAACTAATTTCTCCCTTTAATTCCAACATGTCTTCAACAAGCATGTCTTTGGAAGAAAGATTTGAGTCATTGATGAAGCAAAATGAGTTCTTGGCAAGCAAAATCCGAGAGGATTCACAAAGAAACCAAGAGGCTCAAGCACAGAATGAGTACCTAAGGAAGCAGTTGGGCTCGTTCTTGAAGCAAAAGCAAAGAATGAATGAAGAAACTCTACAATCTGAACCCAAGGCATGTGAGCAAGTTCATAGTCATGATGTTGATTCGTCAAGTGAAGAAGAAATGCCTAGGATGGCTAGAAGAGAGCCACGAAATCAAGCCAGTACCAATGACTTAGAGTTGAAATTCCTGAATTTGAAGGTAAACTTGATCCTGAAGAGTTTATTGATTGGTTGAATACAGTTGAAAGAATCTTTGAATATAAGGATATTCCTGATGATAAGAAGGTTAAGTTGATAACCATAAGACTCAGAAAGTATGCATCCTTATGGTGGGCAAACTTGAATGCTAAAAGGCTTGGAGAAAGAAAAGCAAGAATCCATACTTGGGAAAAGATAAAAGCTAAGCTTAAAGCAAGGTTCCTTCCACCAACGTATGTCCAAGATTGCTACTCCCAATTTCATAATCTCACTCAAGGTACTATGAATGTTGAAGAGTATACTCGTGAGTTTGAGAAGTTGATGATTAAATGTGACATACAAGAACCTGAAGAACAAACCATAGTTAGATACTTGGGAGGTCTTGATCCTAGGTATTCTAATGTGGTGGAGTTGCAAGCCTATGCTTCTTTTGATGATGTTTGTGTATTAGCTCATAAGGTGGAACAGCAAAAGAAGGCTAAACAGCCCCAAAAACCCACATATACAAAGTCTTTCATTCGGAACCAACCTTTTAACAAGGGGAGTTCCAACCCACCTACTAAACCACAATCTCCCTCTCCCTTTAAGCTACAAACTCCCTTTCCCTTTAATCCACAAAGAACCACGGCTCCTTAAAAAGCTCCAGCAACCCCATTTCGGCCTAACCCAAACCCCATGGGCAATCGAAGATGTTTCAAGTGTCAAGGGCTTGGCGATATTGCCTCAGAATGTCCAAACAGAAAAGTTATCACTTTGGCTGAGTGGACCGCCATGAAAGAGGATTTTGAAGAGGAAGAAAACGAGGTTGAAAGTGAGTCAGAAGTTGAAGAAACTCAAGATGAGGTTATTGAGGAAGCAGATGAAGGTGAAATCTTAGTTTTGAGAAGAGTTCTAAGCAATCAAAAAGGAGCTAAGGATGAACAACGAGAGAATATCTTTCACACTCGATGTACCACCCAAGGAAAGATATGTTCTTTGATCATTGATGGAGGAAGTTGCGCTAATGTGGTTTCTCTAAGTATGACTGAGAAATTAGGGCTACAAACAATGACTCATCCACATCCATGCAACATCCAGTGGCTAAATCAAAGCAAGGGCATTTAGGTGAATTCTCGTTGTTTGATTTCCTTTTCCATTGGAAAGAACTATCAAGATGAGTTATGGTGTGATGTTATTCCTATGGATGCATGTCATGTGTTATTAGGATGACCATGGTTGTATGATCGAAAGGTTATGCATAATGGTTATCTTAATACCTATTCATTTTCCAAAGATGGCAAGAAGATTACCCTAGCCCCATTATCCCCCTCCAAGCTCCACGAAATTCAACCATAAAAAAAGCCTAAGCATGTTGATTGTTTGCTATCCGTGAGTGAACCCATTTTAAAGGCTTCCCAACATGAGTTTAAGGCCTTTAGAGAATGGATATTGAACGTCCAAAGTGACCCAGAAAGTGTGTTGCCTACTCACCCCATTGCAAAGACACTCCTTGAAAATTTCTGTCATGTGTTCCCCGATGAGATTCCCACGGGTTTACCCCCAAAAAGAGACATACAACACCACATTGATCTTATTCCTGGTTCCGTCCTACCTAACAAACCAGCATATAGGATGAACCCAAAGGATACTAATGAGATTCAAAGGCAAGTTGCAGAGTTGTAGGAAAAAGGATTGATTCGAGAGTCTTTGAGTCCCTGTGCCGTTCCAGCTCTTCTAGTACCAAAGAAAGATAGAGGAATGAGAATGTGTATTGATAGCAGGGCCATTAACAAGATTACAATCAAGTACAGGTATCCCACACCAAGACTTGAAGATATGCTCGATGAGTTATATGGCTCCAAGGTGTTTTCAAAGATAGATCTTCGAAGTGGTTACTACCAAATTAGAATTAGAGAAGGTGATGAATGGAAGACAGCTTTCAAAACAAAAGGTGGACTCTATGAATGGTTGGTAATGCCTTTTGGTCTTTCTAGTGCACCTAGTACTTTCATGAGGTTAATGAACCAAGTGTTTAGACCTTATATTGGAAAGTTTGTGGTAGTATACTTTGATGACATTCTGGTTTATTCTAAGAATGAGCATGAGCATCAAGATCACCTAACTCAAGTTATGCTTGTCTTAGAACGTAAGAAGTTATTTGGTAACCTTAAGAAGTGTGCTTTCTTCACTTCTGAAGTTACATTTCTTGGTTATATTGTGACTGAAGATGGTATAAAGGCAGATGAAAGTAAGGTAGAAGCCATTCGGTCTTGGCCTATACCTAAGAGCATACATGATGTTAGAGCTTTTCATGGTTTAGCTTCATTCTACAGGAGATTTATTTGCAGTTTCAGTACTATTATGGCTTCTATGACTGAAGTGATCAAAGGAACATCCTTTGTATGGACTGCCAAAGCTCAATCTGCCTTTGAAGATATCAAAGCGAAACTTACTCAAGCACCGGTACTTGCTTTCCCATGCTTTAGTAAGATATTTGAAGTTGAATGTGATGCCTCTGGTGTAGGTATTGGTGGAGTTCTTACGCAAGAAGGTAAACCCCTTGCCTTCTTTAGTGAAAAGCTATGTGAATCTAGAAGAAAGTATTCCACCTATGACAAAGAGTTTTATGCTATTGTGAGATGTTTAGAGCATTGGAGTCATTATCTCATTGCTAGTGAGTTTATCTTGCATACTGACCATGAAGCACTGAAGTACATACAAGGGCAGCATAAGTTAAACTGCAGGCACGCCAAATGGGTTGAGTTTATGCAATCATATCATTTCACCATCAAGCACAAGTCAGGTAAACTCAATCAAGGTGCAAATGCTCTATCACGGAGGTATCTCTTGTTATTTCAATTAGATGCTTGCATACTTGGTTTTGAGCATCTAAAGATTCTATATGACAATGATGAAGACTTTGGGGCATTATATGCTGAATGTTCTAAACACCCCAAAGGAGATTTTCATGTTCAGGAGGGCTTTCTATTCAAGGGAGCTGGATTATGTATTCCAAAATGTAGCACAAGAGAGCTATTGATTAGAGAAGTTCATGGAGGATCATTAGTTGGGCATTATGGAGAAAACAAGACTATTATCATGCTACGAGAGCATTATTATTGGCCAGCTATGGAAAGAGACGTCCAAGATATACTTAAAAGGTGTGGAACTTGTCAAGTGGCAAAGAGTCATTCACTACCCCACGGTTTGTACACTCCATTGCCAATTCCCACTTCACCATGGATTGATGTAAGTATGAACTTTATTCTTGGGTTACCTAAAATACAAAGGAACAAAGACTCTATTTTTGTTGTTGTTGATAGGTTTTCTAAGATGTCTCATTTCATTCCATGTAACAAAACAAATGATGCTACTCACATTGCTGAATTATACTTTAGAGAAGTAGTGAGGTTGCATGGTATTCCCAGGTCAATTGTTTCTGACAGGGATACCAAGTTTTTGAGACATTTTTGGGTTACATTATGGAAAAAGATGGGTACCAAGCTAAAATATAGTACCACTTGTAACCCACAGACTGACGGACAAACTGAGGTTACTAATCGAACCTTAGGAATTCTCCTAAGAACTTTGATTAAACCTCATGCCAAGGCTTGGGATTTGCTCTTACCCCATGCAGAGTTTGCTTATAACAGGACACCAGGCAGGGCTACTGGTCACTCTCTATTCAAGGTGGTCTATGGAATTGATCCCCTAGGTCCACTTGATCTCATTCCACGATCTTTCGATCAGAAGCCACATCCAGATGCAGCAGCAAGGGTAGAACAAATCAAGAAGGTCCATGAGTTGGTGAGGAGCAAGATTGAAAAGTCTAATGAAGCCTATCAAGCTCAAGCCAACAAGCATAGGAGAAAGATTGCATTTCAACCAGGAGACCTCGTGTGGATCCATCTAAGGAAAGAGAGATTCCCAACCAAAAGAAAGAACAAGCTTATGCCACGAGCAGATGGTCCTTTTGAGGTACTCGAACGTATTAATGATAATGCTTACAAAGTTGATTTGCCAGGTGATTATGGAGTGTCAGCCACATTCAATGTAGCTGATTTGCAAGCTTACCACGAAGATGATTACCTTGCCGATTTGAGGATCAAATCTTCTCAACAAGGGGAGGATGATGTAGTCCCCACCACCATTAGCAATGAAGAAGGTCCAACAAGTCAATCAAGGTCCAATACAAGCTCCAAGATACAAGCCATGGTCCAAATTGTCCAAGCAACCCAAGGTGGTGCACACGGGTTCAAGAACCAATCCTTACCCGGTTTTGTGCATTTGATTTCCTAAGCTTCAAGGAGGCTTAAGTCCTTAATTTTTGCATTTTGATAAACCTTAAGATGTCCCCTTTCATGCCCCAATGTTAGTTCACCACTATCCAAGTCAAAGAAAGGAGGAACAAGGTGCTTTGCCAAACCGGTCAGAATTGCACCCAATCTGCACGGTTTTTTCTTTTAGCTTGAAAACCCCACTTAAACTTTGTTTAAACTTAATTTCTTGGTTGGGAGGGTTTAAACACATCCTAAACTTTCTTCCCATGGGTTAAAACCAGAGTCAAACTCACTTTTGTCAAGGTTAAACCAAGCCCCAAAACCGGCTACAAAACTATCCAAGAACCCAGTTCATAGTCCGGTTTTATTTTGCCCTCTCCGGTGGGTTTTCTTCACTTCAGTAGTATGGCACGCCTCTCAAGGCTGGACAAACATCCCAAAGTCCCAATGATGAGCTGCAACCTTGAGAAGAACAACCAATGGGAGAGAAGCTGCCATGAAAGATATTCCCTCTTTGTAATTGGCTAGCCGTAAAGTGCTTGTCCCCTTTTCGGCTGTCCAATGGCAAGGGAGGAGGTTTATCAGCTACTTTGGCTTATGTTTAAGCTAATTATAATGTAAACATCATGTGCCTTGCTTTCCTTAATGTTAAAGGATGTAATTAAGCTAGCTCAATTTAGATAACAACCGGTTTTGCTCTCAACCGGGTATGCTTAGCTAATCAAGACCTTTCCTCCCTCGGAAGGAAAGGATTAGTAAGGTGCTTGCTTGACATGCTTACTAAAGGAAATGCACGGCCATAGTAAAAAAACCAGCTTTTGTTGAATGAAAATCAGTTTGAAAGCTTGAAAACTTTCTCTCTCAAATTCCTGCTTGCTTATCCTTAATTAGGCCAATTAAGGTGGTGTTCAAGTCAAGTCTTAACCTTGATTAAGTGGTGATATCTGTATCTTAGTCAAGATTAAGGGCCCTAAACTCAAGATTGGTGGTGTTTCTGTATCCTTTCATTGAGTTTAGCCTATCCTATTCATGCTTGCCTCAACCGGGTTAAGAGAGGATTAAGGTAAGATTATTAGCTTAAGTTTATAAGTTAATAATCTTTTACTTTGAAGCCCCCTCAAATCCCCTCACTCCCTCATCCTTCATACCCTTCCTTCCATCCCATTCCACGGCCTAAAACATCCAAAAGGCCTAGCAAACACATCCATCACCAAGAACATACAACCGGGCTCAAGTGAGCCAATTTCAGTTTCTACAACCAGAAAAGTGGCACGGCCTACCCGTGCTCCTAGGCACGACCGTGCCACCTTGACCCGACTCAAACCCTTGTGTTTTTTATCTCTTTTGATGTGTGTTAGCTTGGGATCCTTCCTCCCTTGAGACATACATCACTTCAACCCCCCACATCATGGGGTATCAAGTTCCCATCCCTCAAGGAATCATATTAATTTTCTAAAAATAAAATAAAAATCAATAAATTTTTGTCTTCACCATTCTCATCATTCGTCCCTTCCCATTTGTAGTTCTCATCCAAAACTCTAGAGAGAAAAAAAGAGAGAGGGCAGGGTCAGAAAGGAGTGTTGCTCTTTGCTGTCCTTCACCAATCTGGTTTCTTCTTTGCTGTTCAACCTATTTCCGAAACCATAATTGCGGGGGAGGGTCGAGGCACCGCCATAGTTGTAGGCCCATCGCATTAGTTGTCGATGAGCAGCGAAGACATCTCTACATGAAGTGTCACCGATATATCCACTGCTTGCTCACCGTCAGTCGGGAAGATATAGTGCTTTGGGAACCAATCTACTAAGCACTGCTCCACCACGAATCAACAACGAGGAAGACAAGAGGTAGAAGTAGAAAAGGGACCAGCAGTGGCGATTGCGAGATAGCGATAATCACAAGAAATACATGACTCCAAATCTGATGAATAACGATTAAGGAAAAATTATAGTATTTTTCTTTTCTTTATTTTTACAAAGTCTAACGTACTATTACTCTAAAAGTGATAATGATAACAATACTTTTTAAAATTACAGGTTGGCTACTATATCTCAATTTGAAAGCTAATTTGTTCTGAAGTCGAGGATTTATAAAATCTATTATAGATTAAAAAAAACAAAATTAATAACTTTTTTCAAATAAGGAAAGGATAAATATATTAAGTTAAAAATTGAATTAATTATATCTTAAATTAATTTATTATTAATAACTATATTACATGCAAAAATTAAAATTCTAAAAAAGTTAAAAATTTAGTTAATAACAATAGTAAGGAAAATAAGTTAAAATGCAATGGAAATATTTTTAAATTAAAACAAGTTTGATTCCATTTCATAATTGTCAGCCAAATAATAACGATTGAAACTTGATTATATTCCTATTCTCTTCAAAGAAATGATTAAGGCTTTAGGTTTCATACGTAACTCTCCCTAAAATCATGAATGATTTCATTCCATTTCAGTTTTGCTCACTAAATAGGGCCTCAATGTTGCCTTTATGATATCCCTTTTATGTTATCGAGCCCATGTATTTGAACTTCTTAACTCTACGCATTACTACATAGCTAATGGTGACTTCCCCTTGTTCAACTCTAGAGTATTCCTCCACATATATAACTTGTTGTTAAATAGTTGATGGTCTCTTATGGAAGAAATATGTAATCAATAAATACTATACACCATAGGTCCATAGTGAGCTTATTATACATGACAAGAATAAAAAGGAAATAGCTTTCACTCATATCCCTGGTGTAGCCATATGTTTGTCAAGAGATGACATGTGACTTATTCTAGGATCCTAAAACTTATCCTTGCTTCATCAAACATTTGTTTAATAACTTCCATGTATGAATTGTGATGTCTTTCCTCTCCAAGCATCTCTATAATACCTCCTTAGGCTTTATTTGGACTTGGATAGTTCTCTAACCTTTGAGTAAAAACTTGAATTTTGGATAACTTCTATAAAACAAGTCTTATCTGCATAGTTCACTATTAAAAAATGAAGTATGACTTAAGATAACTTTAAGCTTGAAAACTAGATTCATTGAGGAGACAACTATTTGAAGCGTTATTTAAGGTAACTTTAAATGTATGCCTTTTAAGTCACACAATGTTGCCAAAAAGTCTGCTTAACTTGGATACTTAAGACACCTTGATAATTTTCATATTCACATATCACTGAGAAAAATCAATTTCCTACATATGATTTGACCAAACCTAATAGCTATTGATTCATAATATAAACCAACATTTAGATTTGTTTTAAGTACTTTATTGGAGTATATGAGAATAAAGAAACATAGTATGCAGGGGTTCACTGCATGACAACATAAGAGCCACCATTGATAGAGGATCACTTTTGCCTCTAGCCTTGATGCATAAAACAAGGTACAATAAACTTAAGGTTAATTTAAGGAAAGCTAACCAAAGGTTAAGTCAACCCTTAAACAAGACAAGTGGTACATGTGAAGTGGATGAAAGAGAGATGTTGCTAGTTTGATTGAGTTATCATCATTTGAGTTATCATCATTTTCTTATGCAAAGCTCATTAGCTTGCCTTTTACACTAAGTATTGCTGTGGGAAACCCTATTTTGAAAATTGAAGATGGATCTTTTATTTACAGAATGTAGAGTTAACTAATAGAAACCCTCATGGACATGCATTAACTTAACTTAGGAATGATCCATATCCCTATGAGATTTATTTTGGGAATAGCTTTATAAGCATACATTTGTAATTTTCGCCATATATAAATAATGTTAATAGTCAAGGTATGCTTGGAAGGCCACAAAAGATCAAAGAAGATAATCTTTCAGAATAAAGGGAACTATATTTTTTAAGCTGCTTAGCCTCACAATAATGTTGTGAAAATTAGAAAAAAAGGAGACAACTATTGAGTTCTTCTCCTCTTAGAATTTTGTATTCTAGTTTTAGCCTCTCTAATTGCTTCTTTTGAGAAACTTAGAAGTTTACTTCTAAAGCACCCGCGAGAGTAGCCTCTTGAAGGTAAAGAAAGGATTCTCCTTTTTTCATAAACTTTTGTTTAAGAACGAGAATGTTCTCCTTAGCTTGATCCAAAGCTGCCTTGGACTCAGTCTCCTAACTCATAAGTCCTTCTTGATGATGAGTAACTTTGGCCTTCATATTGAGATGGTGTTATTGTCTCTAGCTTTAAGATGCTCTCAGAGACTCCACTTCTTTATGTCTTGCCTAAGTAAGATACCTTACACTTCGTAGAAGGACAATGACAAGCTCATCAAGAGGTAAAGTACCAACATCCTTCAAGTCTTGGCGAGGAAGCTTAGCCTCACTGAGAGTTCTAATCTTAGCAATAGGTGAAGGAAGCATAGCCCTAATCTAGGGATACTCAACGATAGGAACATATGAGAAAGGAGTTGACTTAGTCCTTGCCTGGTAATCCATGCCTTGACTTTTGACTAAAATATCCCCTTTTTATTTTTTGGAGAAAGGATGGAAGCTGACTGTTGTCTTCAAAGTGCCCTTAGAAGATCTTTTTAGCAATTGGGAAAAAGACATTTCATCAGAATCTTCGGCAATCTCTTTAGAAGGATTGTTGCATAAGCGAATGACAATTGGAATACCAGAACCAGAAGCTAGCTCCATCAAAATGTTAAACACCATCATTGATACATCATTAGGCTAATCCTAGAGGGATAGAGGTATGTATTCCAATTCAGGAACATTCTCATAACTCCTTTTGGCAAGATGTCATCACCAAGAGATAAGATGGAGATAGGAGTGATAGACATTAGCTTAGCTTCCCCAAAATCTGGACTAGACTCACTCTCGTCGATGGCAAGATCCTAGATCCTTGGATGAGAAAAGTGGCTAGCTCCTCACGCATAAAAACCTTCAGGATTCAGCCACTCTCATTAAGGGTAGTCACACTCACTATGAGATAATCACCAGTAATGGCAGTTAAAGCACCAGCCCCTAGTTCTCATTTCAACTCTTACCTTTGAGCTTTCTGCTGGTTCTTTTCTCTTATGTGTTTTATAACCTTAAACACCTGAGCAGGCAATTATTCCCATCCTTCTCCTTACGGGTATCCTCAAAATCTATGAAGGCTTGAACTATTTATTAATAATTTGTGTTCAAATTATTACGCTTGGGCTTTATTAACTATAACTTCTCAATCATGACTTACTTGTTAAAGGAAAATTTCTTCTTCAACTAGGCTACCTTCTTGGCAATGTCATAAACAAGACTAAGACCAACTAGAACATAGGGCCACTTCTTATAGAGAGCTCTAACGTAAACCCAAGAACCTTTCCACTTCCTATAGTCCTAAAGCTTATCAGCTAGGACATGACAGTCATTATAAGCCTACACATTATACCACCTAGTAGCCTTCAAGCGTTGAAACTGGTACATATGCAAAAACTCAGCAAGATAGGATTTGATATTATGTCACCTTAAAATGAGCAAGTACTTTAGCATAAAGACCATAGAGCTGGGACAGTGATTAGTGCTTAATGTATGCATCATTTTAGGGCTATTTTGCTTCATTTTTAGGAGAATTATGTGCTTAGTGTTATTATTTGTGCTCCTATTCTCGATTTATGCTTGGGTATAGTTGTTTGATGAGTTTTGCAGGATTTTAGACATTTTTACCCAGGATTTGACCCTTAATAGATGTATTTTGACCTCCTGTACGGACACCAATGTTCTGCTACGCCCGTGGAGCAAGAAAAGAGTAGAAAATAGGTTCTAGCCCAGACCACGGTCGGACCGTGGTTCCTGCCATAGACCATTGTGAGAGGTGAAACCATTGCCTCTTCATTTTCCTTGGACTATGTGGCTGAAATCATCTCGGTTTTCCTATAAAAAGCCTCATTTAGGCAGCAGCTGAGAAGAGATGATGCATAGCAAGCAAGAATAGCATTAATTTATCTTTCTTAAATTTTTGTTCTTTTAGTTAGATTCTTAGTTTGGTTATTGTATTAGTGAGAAATCTTGAATGTGAGTGTTTGATCTTGAGGCGGTTTGAAGCTCTTGGTTGAAGGCTATTCTCAGTTAAGCCCTTCCGCTCAGATTTTGCAAAATGTTGGCTAGTTGTTTAATCCTTAATCATGAGAGAGTAGTTTAATTTTTTATCTAGGGATTTAGTAGGTTATGAAAGTATTGTTAGATCATGTTTTAATTTAAAGAATTGTGCTTATCTTCATGATTGGTTTGATTTTCATTCTATCAAGTGTTATTCATGTTGTGAGTGGATTTTTGGCCAAAGTTTGTCTGCACACTTGAAATGTCGCGTGAAAAACTGAAAGGTGACATTTAACTGTTGGACTGCTTGATAAGACCTGACATAACGTCGCCTCGAAAGAGAGATTTGCATGTTAGGAGGATATAGAAAGTAATCGAAGATGTTTAACTTGGATTAAGATAAATTAGTTGGAAAGAACGACTTTTGCTTAGTTTAGGCAAATTTGGTTGAGTTTGAAAGAATAGACTAAATTTTTGGATAGGTTGCAATTCCTCGAGAGTAACCGGTTAGAGAAAAAGCACATGCTTGTCATTTTGACCCAATCACTTATCATAACTACATGAATTTCTAGACTTATTTTTCCTTAATTGATTTAAAAATTAGCGAATAGAAGTTGTTAAATCGAACCATTTGAATTAGAATTTTACTTAGCATATTCTGATAGACAAGCCTCGATAGATTACATTAGTCCCTGAGGAACGATGTCTTTTATCTATATTACGACTACCCATGCGCTTGTGACAGTGGTCAAGTTTTTGGAGCTGTTGCCAGGGACTAAACTGTTAACTATTGAGTTAGTCTTGCGAAAGTGACTAAGTATTTTATTGTCTTTTATTATTATTTTTCTTGTTTAATTTCTTTGGTGGTGTTGGTGATAGTGCTTGTTTCTTGTTTATGTGAAGTTCGATCTTGTACGAACCCAATCCTAAGATTGGAAGGACTTTCACGTATCGCTCACCCTACTGTTGATGACAATAATTTTGAGCTCAAACCTGGTTCAATAATCCAAGTTTGGAGGAACGCCTTTGGAAGACCCGAATCTAGACTTCTCGGTCTTTTTAGAGGTGTGTGATACGTTAAAGCTTTATGGAGTCTCAACTAATGCGATTCGCCTGTGCCTATTTTCTTTCTCCTTGAGGGATAAAACAAGGGCTTGGTTACACTCCTTGCCATCTAGATGCATTACCACTTGGGATGAGTTGACAAGAGCCTTCCTCGCTAAGTTTTTCCCTCCGAGTAAAACAGCTAGCTTGAGAAATCAGATCGCTAATTTTAGCCAAAAAGATGAAGAGAAGCTCTACGAAGCCTGGGAGCAGTTTAAAGATTTACTGTGCTTATGCCCCCATCATGGTCTTCAGCGTTGGATGATTATCCAAGCCTTTTATAATGGTGCGACCCAGTCGGTGAGGTCCACTATCGATGCGGCAGCATGAGGAACCTTGATGAACAAAACCGAGGGTGAAGTCTATAATCTAGTTGAGGAGATGGCACTTCATAATTTTTTACGGTCCACTGAACAAGGCTAACCCAAACGGGTTAGTGGTAAGTCTAAAGTTGATGCACTTACTTTACTTTCTGCTAAAGTAGATACTATGACTCAAAGACTAGACCGAATGAATTTTAATGTTGTGAATTCTAGTGCCCCTTCCCCTTGTGAAATTTGTGGTTCTTTTGAGCATGTAACTTTGAATTGTCACGTTGGGAGTCCTTTTGCCCAAGACCCTAGTGAAGTTAACTATGCTCAAAACTTCAACCCGGGACCGGCCAATGACCCTTATTCTAGTACATATAATCCGGATTGAAAGAATCATCCGAATTTCTCCTATAGGTCTAATCCAAACCCATCAAATGTGCCCCCTATGAATGCTAAACCACCCCCTGGTTTTCAGAGACCCCGTTCCCTTCTCAAATGCCCCAAAAGTCCACTTTAGAAGTAATGATGGAAAGTATGCTTATGATGTAATAAAAACAGGATGAGTATATTAAGTAATTAGCCTCAAAGGCTGATGTGCTTACAACTCATAATAGGATGTTGGAAGCTCAAATTACACAAAAAGCTAGTTTTTTATCTATAACCTCATACAGACTTCCTCGTAAGCCCAAACCTAACCCTCGTGGGCATTACAATAGTGTCACTTTGAAGGAAGAAATAGAGGATGCAACTAACCCTAAGGATGTACCGATGGAAGAGGGTAGGAAAACAATCATGGCTGGAAGTAAGGAAAGGAACACTGGTGGAAAGACTGGCACATTTGAAGAGAATAACACTATAGCGTTTCCTATAATTTTTTCCCCTAAGCTCCCTGACCCAAGTAGTTTTTCTATCCCCTGCATTGTGGGAAAAGTGGGAGTTGAGAGAGCTCTATGTGATCTTGGTGTAATGTCATATTCTTTGTTTTATAAACTTCACCCAGGACCATTACTAGCCACACCCTTTTCACTATAGTTAGCTGACAGTTCTGAGATGCAACCCATAGGTAGATCAGATAATGTGCCAGTCAATATAGGAGACATTTGGGTATTGGAGGACTTTATTATAGTGGATATGCCTAAGACCGAAGATGCTCAATGATCATACTACCGCAAGTGCACGGATAGTTGTAGTGTAGACAAAAGATATCATTCCTCAGGGACTAATTATAACATACTGAGTCTTGCCTATCAGAATGTGCTGAGTAAAATTCTAGTTCAAGTGGATTCGATTTAACAATAGCAAATAAACTTTTCTAAATCAATAAGGAAAAAAGGTCTAGGAATTCTCGCAGTTATGAAAGGAAATTAGATCAAAAATAATGAACATGTGCTTTCTTCTAATTGGTTAAATTCGAGGAATTGTAATCTCTTCAAAAACTCAGTCTATTCTTTCGAAATCAACTAAATTTTCTTAAACTAAGCAAAAGTCATTCTTCTAAACTAATTTGCCTTAATTCAAGTTCAACCTCGTTGATTACTTACTAGCCCTTCTAACATACAAATCTCTCTTTTGAGACGAAGTTACGTAAGATCTAATCAAGCAGTCCAACAATCAAATGTCGCCTTTCAATTCTTCAGTCAATTCTTTCAAGAGTGCAAGCAAATTTCGGCCAAAAATCAACTCACAACAATCCAAACACTTGACAAAACAAAATCAAACCAATCATGAAAATAAGCACAATTGTATAGATTAAAACATAATCTAACAACACTTCCACAAACTACTAAATCCCTAAACTAGAGAAAACTACTCAGACATGATAAAAGATTAACAGACTAACCAACGATTAGTGAAATATAAGCTAGAAGAGGATTGACTTAGATGGCCTTTAATCAAGGGTTTTAGAACTGCCTCAAGAACAAACTCTCACACTCAAGACTCACACCAATACAATAACCAAACTAAAAACTACAAAATTTTAGAAAGAAACTAAAGCACTAATCTTTGCTACTCTATACTTTTACTTTGCTTGGAATGATCTTAGATGCTCTGTACTACTGTAGAACATTGCTTTTTATAGAGAGGCTCGGTCGATCTCAGCCACACAGTCGAGGAAAAATGAAGAGGTAGCTGTTACAGGCTCACCACAATCCATGGGGTGCACCACAGTCTAACCGTAGTCTGTGCTGGAACTGAGTCTTTGCTCATTCTTTACCCGGCGGGCATAGCATAACATGGGGGAGGTTAAAATACAGTCATTGAAGGGCAAATGCTGGGTAATAAGGCTAAAAATTCTATAAAACACATCAAACAACTATACCCAAGTATAAATCGAGAATAGGAGAGTGAATAACAACATAAAGCACACTATTCTCCTCAAAACAACACAAAATAGCCCTAAAATGATGTACATATTAAGCACTTATCACTCAAATTATCGTCGGTCGGCCCATTTTGTCTACAGTTGGTTGCCATATTGATGTAAGAAATGGATGGATTACATTTGAGGTAGAAGGGTGCTATGCTGTGTTATATCATAGGAAGGAAGATGTGGTTTTCCCTAGTTCTTTTTTATTGGATACATTACCCCTTCCCCTGAAATTGATGTGGAGGATGTCTTGAATTGTGAAGACCCTCCTGATTATGACTGGATTTCTTATGAGGATCCCCACCAAAGGTACGTTAAGGTGGAGTTTCCTACTCCTATGCCACCTAACGCGCCCGAGGTTAAGGTCCCTGTGCCTAATGAGTCTTCTATGAGCAATTATTGCAGGTTTGCATAAGCTGTTCTCTCTATGCCCTGTATGAAAGGATTTGATCGAGACTTTGATTTAGGGGTTGAACAAGTTGATAGTAACCCGCCTGATAGGGCACGAGTACGCTTTATTTTGTACGCAGATACTGCATTATGGCACCGTGTCATGAAAACGAAGGACCTTCAATCTGAACTTTAGCGGCGGTGCTTTTGACTGAAGAAGTGTGACTTAGTGGTTCGGGATAAAGTCATTGTCTATACACTATCTGATCCGAGCCAAGCATAAAAGAAGGGTTAAGCTCTTGACCTTAAAAGAGCACTTCTTGGGAGGCAACCCAAGCTCTTTCTCCTTTTTCTTTTCTTAGCTTTTATCTTTACTATTTTTGTAGTCTGCCCAAGAAAAAAAAACTATGAATAAATGTTAGCCACCATGGCTAAATCCCCAGAACCACAGCCGTGGGGTGCTAACCAGGAAAATCAAAAAAATAGAGGACCAACAGACACCATGGTCAGACCATGTTGAACCCTATGGTCTATAGTGTACTGCTACAGCCCGCGGCCTAGGTTTTTGATCACAGTGCCCACTCAACTTCCTCATATTTCATCTTCAACCTCACGACACACACTCTGTCTATCTCCATTTTCTCTCTCTAAACCCTCTATAGCTAATACCTTCAATCTGCCTTCATTTCTTCTCCATTTTCAGTCATTTTCACCCAAAATCATCCCCTTTCACTCAATCTTTTCTCTTTCTTCACAAATTTCATTTCTTTCTTCTTCTTTTTCTTCAAATTCATCTCACTTTACTCATCCACCATACATATCTTTTTCTCTCTCTTATTCTTCTTCTTCTTACTTAATTTCTTCATTTTCTTCTTCAAATTTTCTTATTTAGTTTTTAGTTTTGATTTTTGTTTTGGGTTTTTACAACAATGGCACCAACTAAGAGAAAAAGGAGCATGAAGGAGGTTGGATCTTCAAGTCAAGCACTACCTCAACCTCAAAAGACATCCCGAACCGCACGTGCTACAGGTAACATCCCTCACCCTCTTGGTTTGACACATCCTGATCATGTTGCTAGATACAATTACTTGAATGAACGTATTATTGTAGCAACTAGATATTATGATGAGGAACTATTAGGCCGGTTAGGAACGTTGGATGATATTAGATGGTTATTTGCAAGAGGTGGTATGAGACATTTTTTAGAAATTAAAGAGCATACATATCGGGATTTAACCCTAGAATTCTTAAGCACACTCCATGTCGAGGTCACTAGAGGGCCTCAATGTCAATTCGGACATATGTCGTTTTATTTGCAGGGTCAATTTTTTGGGATGAACCTAAGTACCTTTAACAGTATGTTTGGTTTTTCACCTAGCATGGATTTATCGAACCGCCAAATCCCCCACGAATTCAACACAAATGCATCTTGGGGTGAACTTTCGGGGAGCGTTAGGTACAGCACTAGTTCATCAAAGTGCACACATGTTAGAAACCCTTACATTAGAGTGGCTCAATGTATTTTGGCTTGTTCCCTTTTTGCTCAGGACAATATTCTGAATGTCCCGAGATTATCTGAGTTGTACTTTTTATCATGTATGCTTGATGGAGTCCAACTTGATCGAGGTTCCTTGTTAGCCATGCAATTGCATAGTGCTACTGTTAGTACTAAAGGTAGGATAGTCATAAGTAGGATTGTGAATAATATTGCTAAAATTTTTAGGTGTTGAGCCCAGCCCTGAGGATAGAGTTTCCAGGTCCGAGCGACTTGATCAAGATGCTTTTGAAATCATGAACTTTTGAAAAAATGAGGCTGGGCGTTTATGTTGGATTTACCATGGGGACCGGCTTTTACCACTTCCCAATATTGATCGAACCACCATACTTCATCGAGGTAACCTTTATTGGGTACCTGGTGATGAGGAGATTGTTCGACGCATACCCCATTATCCAGGCCCTCATTCTAGTCAAGCAGGACCTAGTTCATCCTCTCAACCACCCCCTCCTGACTATACTGACATCCAAGACACCCTTAGATCCATTCAAGAGGAGCAAGTTTCCCTTCGAGCATTTGTTGCTTCTGAGAACGCCGCTCTTTGGGACTTTATCCAAGAGCGCCACGATGAGCTTCGTGTGATGCTTGCTACCCAAGCACAATATTTCTAGGATTATAGGGCATGTCTAGAGACCTGGTGGGATTGGCATATCTCTTATGGCCAACCACCCCATCCTACACCACCACCTCATTTCTAATTGTTCTGTGCTACTCCCCTTCCTTTTTTCTCTTGTATGCCCACATTGAGGGCAATGTGTGATTCAAGCATGGGGGAGTTAGTCATTATATTTGGCATCTGATGCCTATTTTTGTTTGGTGTGATTGATCTTTGTATATGTAGTTAGTTGTAGTTTTTGGAGTTTTTGATTTGGCATTTAGTTTTGTTTAGTAGTGTATTTAGTTTTCTTTTCATTCTAGGTTGTATTTTAGTTTTTCTTTTATTAGTTTCTTTTGTATTTTAGTTTGCATTGTTATTAGGAGCATGCATAGAAACAAGAAAAACAAAAAAAAAAACACAAAATTAAAAGAAAAGAAAAAAATCCTTCGATGATGAACTTTTTAGTTTGATCCTTTGATTTGCCCAAATTGTGCATAAAATATTTGTGAACGAGTTTTTCGAAATGATCCCCATGTTTTGACCATATGTTGGATGCGAATTGATTTACCCCATGAGTGCATGAATTTTGGCATAAGTTTACTAGTGAGCTAGTTTTGACCTCGGTAATGCCCTGTGAGATTTTGAGCTTTTAAAGACTATTTATCAATTTAGTCTCATGTTTCTTTCATGTGTGACTCTTCCTTGACATCATTTCTCTAGAACTTGCTTTGATTCTCATTCAAGATCACATTTCGCATATGCATTTAGATAATATGATTGAGGCATTTTTTTTCTTTGATTTGTTGAACCCCACGGCCAAATAACCATCTTTGTTGTGTATTGTATCCCTTGCTAGCCCCTTTGAGCCTATATCTAATTTTTCTTGATTTAAACCTCCTATTATAGCCCATGACCAAATACTTGTCTTACCCTTAAGCCAAGACTAGAGGAGCGTTTCATTCTTATGCATCATAGGACACTAATAAGGTGGATTGTTATCTTTTAGTGAATTTTGCCTGTTTGGTGAAGGGATGTGTGATCTTGATTGATTAAAAGGAAATCGCTTGTTTCATTGTACAAAGTTTGGAGAAAAGTTGGAATTTAAAGTTCGTTATGGATCTCCTCTTTACTATCCTTTTTGAAAAAAAAGAAAGGATCATGAAAAGAAAAAAAAAGGGAAAACAACCAAAAAAAAAACAAACGTAGAAAAAAAAGAAAAAAAGACAAAAAACAAAATGAAAGAAAGTGTTAGCCTTGTTGGGATAGTAAGTTAATTGTAATTTTCAAGTATTTCTCTCTTCAGTTGGGGATGTATTTTGATAAAATGTAATGGTCTAAGAAGGATGTAGTATGATGCATTCGAATTATTTAACTCTTAGTCTCTGGCTTCTAGCTCCTCATTTTTAACACATTTGTTCCCCTTTTACCTTTACCCATAGCCCCATTACAACCTTATGAAAGTCCTCATGATTGCCTAGTGTGTTTGCATATTAGTGATAGTGAACTTGAGAGTCTTGTCAAGCTTATGGTAGATTTGAGTCTAAGGAATAAGAATTGAGAGAACCTCTATTATTATTAAACACATGAGAGATGAGAGCCACATAACTATAGTAAGGTTCTACCGGCCTTGCTAGCCTTACTTGTTTCATATGCTGGAATGACTGTATTTGACGATTTGAGGAGATTGATTCAAGTCTGACATTGTGGCCTATCAAAAGGTTTTTGAAAATTTCATTCCCTAATATGTTTGTTAATGATTTTTGTGTCTTTTTGGGCTACCTTTGGATCAGTTTTGCCATTTGTAGTTATCTGTGTCTATCCTGAGGAGGTTATATATAGTTTTATTTTTTCTTAGCATTGCTTAAGGACAAATAACAGTTTAAGCATGGGAGAGTTTGATAAGTGCTTAATGTATGCATCATTTTAGGGCTATTTTTCTTCATTTTTAGGAGAATTATGTGCTTAATGTTATTATTTATGCTCCTATTCTCGATTTATACTTGGCTATAGTTGTTTGATATATTTTACAGGATTTTAGGCCTTTTTACCCAGCATTTGACCCTTAATAGATGTATTTTGACCTCCCCCACGGACACCTATGTGCTGCTATGCCCGTGAAGCAAGAAAAGAGCAGAAAACCGGTTCAAGCCCAGACCATGATCGGACCGTGGTGAGAGGTGAAACTGTTGCCCATTTGTTTTTCTTCGGCTATGTGGCTGAAATCATCCCAGTTTTCCTATAAAAGACCTCGTTTAGGCCGCAGCAGAGAAGAGAGGATGCATAGCAAGCAAAAATAGCAGTAGATTATCTTTCTCAAATTTTTGTTCTCTTAGTTAGATTCTTAGTTAGGTTATTACATTAGTGAGAAGCCTTGAGTGTGAGCATTTGATCTTGAGGTGGTTTGAAGCCCTTGGTCGAAGGCTATTCTCAATCAAGCCCTTCCGCTCAGATATCGCAAAATGTTGGTTAGTTGTTTAAGCCTTAATCATGAATGAGTAGTTTAATTTTTTGTACAGGGATTTAGTAGTTTATGAAAGTGTTGTTGGATCATGTTTTAATTTAAAGAATTGTGCTTATCTTCATGATTAGTTTGATTTTCATTCTATCAAGTGTTATTCATATTGTAAGTGGATTTTTTGCCGAAGTTTGCTTGCACGCTTAAAACAATTGGGTGAAAAACTGAAATGTGACATTTGATTGTTGGACTACTTGATAAGACTTGACATAACGTCGTCTCGAAAGAGAGATTTGCATGTTAGGAGGACATAGAAAGTAATCGAAGATGTTTAACTTGGGTTAAGATAAATTAGTTCGAAAGAACGACTTTTGCTTAGTTTAGGCAAATTTGGTTGAGTTCGAAAGAATAGACTAAATTTATGGATAGATTGTAATTCCTCAAGATTAACCGATTAGAGAAAAAGCACATATTTGTCATTTTGATCCAATCACTTATCTTAACTATATGAATTCCTAGACATTTTTTTCTTTGACTGATTTAAAAATTAGCAAATAAAAGTTGTTAAATCGAACCACTTGAACTAGAATTTTACTTAGCATATTCTGATAGACAAGACTCGATATATTATATTAGTCCCCGAGGAACGATATCTTTTATCTATACTATGATTACCCGTGTGTTTGCGGTAGTGGTCGGACAGAGTTTGCAAAGCCTACTCCTATAAAACTCTCAGAAGGGTTTAAAGAAGAGAGGCAATGAAAGTCTGAGCCCTTGATTGAAAATATCAACATAAATTTTACAATTGCCAGTGCTGATTGTGAGGGTATGAAGGAGAATCTTAAACTTTCCAGGGTCGAGATTCAAAGCCTTCAAAATATTCTCCTTATGGGATGACTCTTCACCCACTTCCAATCGCTTCTTCTGGATATTGATTCCAAATTTCAGTCAACTAATCAACAAGCATCTCGAATGTGACAGAATTATCAAGTCATATGAAGGGAATACCTTCATGTAGTGAGGAATGGTCACTTTGGTGCTTCTTCATTTGGTTTCCCCAGAAAGCCGTGGTAGAAATGGATAAAATTATTCTTTGGAAATTGAATGAGTTTGAAAATGGGTAATTTTTGAAAGTGTAAATCACCATATTAGCAAAACCTAGATTATTTATGGGCTAAGTCAAATCTTAAAGATCATAGGTTCCAAAACCATAATCCAAGTGCAAAGAATCACTTTACAATTTTGCCTCTATGAAAAAGGGACGAAATAATAAAGTTAAGGTGAAAAAAGACAAATGTCCCCAACGAATGGCTTTACATTTCTATCTTTGAACAAATGAGCATGAAAAATAAAGTCAATGAAAAAGACACATGGTGTATAATAAAAAATGGAGGTAAAATTTTAACGGCAAACATAGTGCTTGTGGGTCAAATCCACATGGAAAGGATCAAATCTAGCTCATCACACTAACTACCAACCCATAATCACTAAACTAAAAGCAATAAACAACAAAACATAAATCATTCAATATGGAGAATCCATCTAACCTTAAAATGATTTAATTGAATAACTACTACCAGGTAAATCAATACAACGAATCAGAAAGTAATAATATTTAATTAAGAAAAGTAGCAGAAAGGGAAAAAAAGGGGGGGGGAAGTTACCAGGAATATATTGAGCAAAGGAACTGACAAAAAAACTTAATTGAATAACCAAAACATAAACCTCAATTACATGTAAAGTCCTTAAATTAAGGATTTTGAGAAAGATTTAAACTAATCTATTCCTACATTCTAAATTAAAACTGAGTTAAGATGTGAAAGAATTGTTGATCTTATGAGGGTGCCTAAGGCCTCCATTTATACTAGTGATAGTCATCCTATGCTTTCCAAACTCTATGGCTTTTTATTCTCATCTACCACGCCATTACCTTTCTTTCCAAGTCACAATTATTTTTGCCAAATTTTTCCATGACTTAATTTTTACTTTTGGAAACTTGCTAAATTTTATAGTATTGGTCTTATAACCTAGGTCTTATTGATATTTTCCCCTTCTAGCATCTCTTCTGTATTCTCTTTTCATGTTTATTTATCGATATTTTGTCAAACAATTATCTTCCGTAAAAACATACAAAATTGTTATAAAATCCAAAGAATAATCTCAAATACAATAAGAAACCAAGTGATTAAAAGTACCTAAATAATCACTTTAGGTGCCTAAATAGATAGCCCTACACCTCGATTCATCCCCTCCAATGAGTCTATTAGAATCGGCCCTGTATCGATGAAATCTCATTAGGAATTTGTGTGAAATATTTATTTGTATTATATACGTCCCACCTTGCATAGGTACACATAGAAGGAGTAAGTACAATTTTGAATGCTTTGATTATGAGTAAAACAAACAAAAATAAAATCTACTTACAACAGCTAACTCCCTTTCGAAAAACCCATGATTGCATTTAGTATGTGCAACAAGCCGTTTAGGGCCTTAGGTTCCTCCTAGTGATGAGTGTAGTTATGTGAGAGTTTGCGGAAAATATACAGATAGAATCTCGAAGAAAAGAGAAAGAGAAGAGAAAACCAAAAATATTTTTGAATTTTTCTCAAAACATACTCAAATTTACATTTTCCCTGAACATAATATATCACCTCTACAACCCAAATATTAGATTATATACAAGAAGAATGTATACGAAAAGACACTCCGTCCTCGCTAATGACATCTAAACACGAACTTTTCACCCCATAGACCACCACATTAATGAATCCACCCTAGTGCTCACTATTAGTTCATCACCCTAGGAGTTAAGCTAACCTGAGTCCAACTTAATCCTACGCGACTGACACTAACTACTTTATTGACTTAGTAACTGGGAAAGTATGTTTCATACTAGCAGTATTGCCTCAAATGGTAGACTCTTTCTGTTTTTTTGCCCTTCTTTTTTTCTTTTGGACTTTTTTTTCTTTTCGCTTCTTTTTTTTGTTGAATGCCAAAAAAAAAAAAAAAAAAAAAAAACCTAAACAACAAGATAGGTGGGGGAATCAACCATGGAACCCTAAGACCCTAGGACAATGGTGATATATAAGTAAGGACCAGACCCATCAGTTGTAATAAAATGAACGGGTTGGAATTGATGCCTATAATAGAGAATTTGGACTAAGTTTTAATCATGTGCACCCTACTTACGTACAACCTAATATCTAATCATAAAGGTTAAAAGTCAACCAAAGGCTGCACAATTCACCAAAATCATATAAAAATAGAACAAATTGTTGGTTTTTTCTGAAAACTTTTCTCTTGTTTTTCTTTTTCAAAAAATTTATGAAGCGTGGCTTTTATACCCCCACATGAAAATCTTCACTGTGGGTCAGGGATCTCAAGGACACAAAAAACAAGAGAAAAGAAGAAAAACAAAAAAACGCAACTATACACAAGGGATAAAACGATAGTACCATGTCCGATACTAAATGTACCCAAACTATCTCATCAATCATCAGAAGTCATTAGGTGGCTTGTGGAGCATCAAACACTCCACATTAGTCTCAAGCTGCTACAAGCAAATCTCATCAAAGCTCTCAGCAGTCTGTCATACATCCGGGAACAACTCATCAATAGATGAGTATAGCAAAAATAACATAAAGTGTTCCAAATCATGTAGGTTAGGCTTGCTTGAGCTTGTCAATACTTGAAGCCTAGTCATAGAGGGGACATGTGCTTACATAATCACATAATGAATAGGATAACATCCTAGATGTATAAGATAAGTCATAAATAAATTATCTAGGGGAGTCTACATGTGCAACGTAAAATCCAGCGTCTCCTAAAGGGAAAATGGGAGGATCTAAGCAAATCCTGCCATGATAAATGAAAAAATATGCACATAAAAGGTCACCTAAATTGTAACAACCCCCTACGGGATCCTCAAGTCTTACTACATCGGTGTGGTCAACAAGAGTCTGGCTTTGGTAATAACCCTCAGTCACAAGAGTAAGGTTAATCTCAAAAAATGTTAACCCAGAAGGATTCAAAAGGTGATGAACAACAATATGCAACAGGGGTGACAAAGCAAATGAATTGGGGGCTAACTTAGGACAGTAGGGCATGTTATCTACCAACTCAAAGTTAGAGAGTGAAATTCTAGTCAATTCTTCCTTACGTGACTTCCCTCCATTAGAAATATATCACTTTTTAGCATAAACACTAACATCATCCCTAAAACTCTCTCCCTCCTCACACTCACAAGGTTAAGTATAAGCAATATGTAGGTCAAATATGACCAAGACATCATTAGTGATGTCACTAGGTGTACTAGTCTCTATTGCTAAGTCAAGTAATGGAGGCATAAGGAAGTTAGTTTATCCAGCTAGGTTGGTCAAAGATGTATCAATTGAGAACTCAAACCTAAAAGGAACAGGAGATTCAAAATCAACGTCGAGACTATGCATAGGTCTAGGAAATCCTAAACTAAAGTCAGGGTCATGCACATTAAGATCCTCCTTAGTCCGATTAAGGAATGACACAAGATTCTCCATCATAGTCATTGTCACGTACTCCAAGTCATCGTTCAATTGACTTTCAAATCCAGAGAGCATAATAAAAAATGGACAAGGATCAATAACATGATTAGTATTATAACAATCATCATATGTAAGGGCACATAAATATAAGGTTCTTCATAAGATGTACCCTATACTTTCTCCAAACCAAAGATGTATTGTGTATTAAATAAGGTTGGGTGTATAGCAACTGAATTCCCTCGAACATTATCATACTCCTATGTACCATTAGCTAAATATTTTAAATAATTTGAAATTCACCAGTGACCTTTAAAAACAAACCCTACCCCATACCGCCTCGGCACGTGGTTTCACGATGCTCTCGATATTCAAAATTCAGTCACTCAAAAATAACTTGGCAAACTTTCTACTTTTTGAAATATCGATTAGCATATTAAGCACAAAAGTCATTTAACCTACTCAAGCATCTCCAAATATTTCATGCTCATATGACAGAAAATGAAAAATTAGTGTGCTCTTTTTGAAGTTTTGGAATTTCAATTTTTTTGAAATTTTGAATTTTTTAAAAATTTTGTCAAACAAGAAAAACAAGATAAATGAGTTTATCAAATATTAATCAAACTAACTAAGTAACAGATCTAAAAAAAAAAATATGAAACTAATCTACCTAACAAAAATTATGAAACTAATCATGATAAATAAACAAAAAAGAAAAATAATGAACCAAATGAAGTCAATATCCCTAACAACAGCGCCAAAAACTTATGTGATCCAAAATAGAGGTGAAATTTTAATCGCAAGTATACGACTATCAATTGTTGTACCTAAGGGTCAAATCCAAGGGTTCTTATTGAATGTAGACCATCACTATAACTATTAACCCATAATAACTAAAGCCAAAGCTATAAACAAGAAAATAAAAATTATTCAACTTGTAGAATTAAATCTAACCTTAACATGATTGAATTGAAAAACTAATGCCTAGGCAAATCATCAGAATGAATAAAAAAATAGTAATCTTTGATCAAGAGAAGTAAGAAAGAGAAAAAAGGCATGAAATTATCAAGAACATATTGAGAGAAGAACTAAAGGAAGAACTAAATTGAATATCCAAAATGTAAACTTAAATTACAAACAAAGTGCTTGAATCAAATGTTTTGGGAGAGAATTAAACTAATCTACTCCTAGGATCTAAACTAAAAGTAAGTTAAGACGGGGAAGAATTGATAATTTGATAAAGGTGCCTCTGACCTCTATTTAAGCCAATGATAGCCATCCTATACTTTCAAATCCTATGATTTCTTTTTTTTTTTTTTCAAGTTGCTACTCCACGGCTTTGCTTTCTAAGTTGCTGTTGATTTACCAAATTTTTTCTTCACTTAATTCTCATTTTTGGAAACTTGTCAAATTGTGATAGTATTTGTCTTAGAACCCAGGTCTGATTGATATTTTTCCCATTCAACATCTCTTCCTATTTCTATTTTCATACTTATTTGCTGATATTTCATCAAGTAATTACTCTCTGCACGAACACACAAAACCCTAATAAAATCTAAAAATAATCTCAAATACAATAAAAAAACCAAGTGATTCCAAGCATTTAAATAGTCACTTTTGGTTCCCAATTACATGGGAAGATGCCTTACTTTTGGTTCCCAATTACATGGGAAGATGGCTATGGACTTGAATAAGGGTAATTATGGAAAATACCATGAACACTCATCTTTTCATGCAAAAAGACAATCCATTAAAATCACTCAAATTAACAGAATTAACATGATTTTGATGTTCAATCTTTCAATTCCATTACAAAATTCTAGGAACTTGTACAAGGCTTGCTTTACAAGTCATTCGGATGAAAAAAGGGAATTAAACATTATAATTAGCAAATTCAACTCCTAATATGAATCAGTCGAAGAAAAATTAGAGTCAACCTCAGGTTTAATATCTGGGACTAGATCAACCACCTTCTCCTTTCCTTTAACAAAAGGTAAGGCCTAAGTTCCAGCTTTAATGGAGGGTTGAAGATCCTGGCCACTTTTTATTGCCACACACCAAGAAGGTAGCTTCCATGAGGCTTATGTCTAGACATGTATCTCAAGCTCTCATATGAGTATTTCACTCTCTCCTACCCTTTGTTAGATTTTGTTGTTCGATTAGTGGGACTAACTGAAAAAAGAGATGGTGGGCAAATCACAATCTCCTTCTCAGCAAGGACCTGAGGGAGGAGCCCTAGATCATAAGGCATGGCAAATCTAATTGGGATATCTAGGAGGTGAATTTTGTAGAGATCTTATAGAAGCCTTTTCTCTAGAACCAGGATGACCATGGTAGAATCTGAACAACAAGGGAGATTTGGACAATGGCGTTGAAAAGCACTCCACTCACGATGGCCTTTAGGAAACTAGCTCGAACCTTCCAGAAATTATCCCCGGAATTCTACAATATGGGGCAAAATCTATTATAGTTGATGAATCCATCTAGAATAGCAGAACCTAAAGAAGGGATTAGTGGTGGAGAACTTCAGGATGAAATTCCACCGCCAAACCATGCATGTAGCAATTTCACTCTTTGATTCGATTGCTCTCCCTTGGATTCTTGCTAGTGGCTTGATCAATGCTGAGTATCAATAGATCATTCACACATGACACAACAAAAAGAAACCTTAAATTTTCTTGTACCCTCTTCATCTTGGGTATTAGCATACTCCCCCAGCTAATTGAGCACAGGAACAAGGAACATCTGATATGGGAATGGTGGAATAGGAGAGGGACAATGAGATTCCAACTAAAAATGGATTGGTGTTAGGATTGATCATCTCCCCACCGCTCTTAGAAATTCTCTTAAAAATCTCTAAAATTCCTGAATTAAATCTTAAAAGGAGAAAAAAGAGAAGCTTTATCAAAACAAAGAATCAATTAAGTGACTCAATTGTGAATTACAGCCTTAAAACCCTAAAGTTGGAATTGAAAGCAAATAATTTTGATTGAAGAAGGAAATTGGAAATTAAAAGCGTATAAAGGAATATTGTTACAATACTGTGATTTGATTAAATGAACATTTTTTATTAATTCCAGTAAATTGCTCTAACTTACGATGCAGCTAAAAAATTCAAAAGACAAAAATTATAAGAAATAGAAATAAAGAACAAGTATGAGATCCAAAGAGGAAATTTATACACGAGTAAGAACTCGTCGTTCACGTCTTTAGCTCTAGCTCCTGCAGTATCACCTTTGGGGCCAAAGGATAAGGATGTAGTAAAAAAGATCAACGAAACTCCCCTAAAGGGCTCCAGGACTCAACCTTTTAGCTTCCTTAGAGGTGACCTCAGCCCTTAAGGTTGTCTCTTCTACCTTGATATGCTCTATAAGCTCTTAGACCTCTCTTCTCCACCTTGTCCATCTCCTTCTCCTACCTCTTGTTGCTTTACTTCTCCTCCTATTAGGGGATCAAGTTGAGAATCTGAGCAACAGCCTCTTAGGCCTCATCCTATTCATGTTCCCACTCCTTCTTAGTGCAAATATGACTTATGGGGCTCATATTCCTCTATCGCGGCCAGTGATAGCCTTCCAAAATGGAAACTAGAACCCTGAAGGGTTCTTTTGAAGTGAAACCCATTTTTTCCCTTATAGGAGAGGAGAGGGGAACGATAGTAGCAAGTAGATGGAGGGCAATAAGAGGCTATAAAGTGGGATTAGGAAGGCAGCTATTGCAAAAGCCCCTAATAGCCCCTAAAAATTGACAGGGGATAGCGAAAGATGAAAACGGCAGTCAAGCCATGAGTCTGGCTGGGGTCCTGGGCCTCCAGCATCGACAGTGGGGAGGATGTTCATAAACCTTTATAAATGTGTATTCTGCTTCGAGGGGGGCGGAAAGGAACTGGCTCCACATAAACATAATGAACCAAATTCGAAAGCAGTACAAGTCACCACCCTCAATGCTATCACTTTGGTGCTTGTATTTGGCAAAAACCTTGGATGCCGGAGCACCTCAATCTAGGACCTGTGGATCAGCTCCCTCTATTGTTCCTCGTCTAATCTCTTTAGGGCCTCGTCCTGGGTAGTACTGTTAGCCAACATCTTCAATGGTGCAGGAGGGAAGGAAAAAAGACCCACGGAGCCCAACTTGATCAAAGATTTAACACCTTTAAAGGGAGAGTTAAAATAAATTCCAGCAGTTACAAGAAAGAAGTTGGGAAGAAACTAACAACTCGGGACCCACAAAAGAACCTTTGAAGTTTAAAGTATGATGACAATTCTGGTGGATTTAGCAAACATTTACATCCATAGTTAGGTAAAATAATTCCCTTGTTTCAGAGGGAAGGAATTTTAAGGATATAGGATGTCCAATAATTTATCTTCTTAAAACCAGTTAAAACTCATCACCAATCGTATGGGAAACAATGAGAAGATGAGGAGCCCAACCATTGAAAAACAAATTAATTGCTGACACATGGAGGTAAAGATCTCAGGGGAATGGATCGTTGCTACTAGAGAGAATCTTCAAAGATAAGGAAGAAAACATCCATTAGAAAATTGTTCCAAAGATTGAATTAAAAAAAAACCCACCATGGGATAAAATCAGATGAATCTATAGGTAGGAGGCTCGATCCATGAGGAGAGCTAAAACCAACCCTGAGATGCCCAAAACCTAGGGGAACTCTAAAAATGGATATGCTTTTGCAGTGGTACGTAAACCAAGTGAAGTCACTAAGGTTGAGGCCCACGTGATTTACAAATCAGTCAAGCCTTAAGGGCCAAATGATTTAGGTAGAATACAAATATTGAACCCTAGATTCTAATCCATGGTAAAGCCCAATTGAAAAACTTAAGTTGTTTGGTTAAGTTCCTGCTTTTGGACCTTGAAGTATGCTTCAAGGGAGCCTAAGGGAAAACTTAGTCAACTTCCTTATAATTGCTGAAACCTGGCTTGCACTAAGAAAAAAGAAGACAAGATTTAATTTTATGTCACAAAAGCTGTTTGGTTGAGTTAAAAAAACCAAAACCCCCTTAAACATATTTGATCAAAAATCATTAAGAAAGTCATTTACCAAACACACGCATTAATGTTTGTTTGTTTCTTCTTCACATTAATGTCAATTGTTTCCCCTAGAAGAAACTTGCATTGCAGTCGGAAGTTGCTCGGTCACTCACATGGCATGACATTCTCAGATACGAATGTCACATGAGGAAGCTAAGTCTCCGTACTCTCTTTCGCACCCACATACTTCACCTACGTATCTTAGTCCAAAAAATTAACAAAGCAAAGCAAACATTCTGTTGGGCTTACAGGTGAAAGGTCCCTGTCGTGGCCTTGCCGAATCATAGACCCCACACACTCAATTCCGTACTATAAAAACAATCCCATCAAAGTATGCCATTCCCTCCACCCACCATTTTCATTTCTACATAATTTCTTATTACTACCGGAATTCCAGTGAAGTGGACGCGAAGTAACGAAGCTTTTGATATTTTCCAAGTCCTTAACTATCCTCTCTCATATCTTGGTCTTCTTCTCCCTAGCAACTTGGAAGTTTTAACCACCCTCTTTTGTTTCGATCTCTATTAAAAAGGAGTTGCAAGTCTTAGTGTCTTTTAGCTCATCCTGCTACATCTAGCTGGCTTCCTTATTGTTTTTCTCTCTCTTGGCATCGTCGTGTCTGGTCATGGGAAGTAGAAGCCAGGGGGGTGTGAACGGAAGGGCGGAGATCGATACCCGAGCTCCATTTAGGTCCGTGAAAGAGGCAGTTTCAATGTTTGGGGAAAGAGTCTTGGCCGGGGAAGTTTATAATGCTGGCAAAGTTAAAGAGGTATGTACCTAGAACTCGAAATCAGTTATGTCGTGTTTTATTTGTAAAAATTAATTTTTGAATGAAGCCGTAATATAGGTTATTATTCTTAGGCAACTTCTTAACATGCACTTTTTATTACTCAATCAATTGTTTTGTTACATTTAATGTAATTATAGTCTATAATCATACTATCCTTTAAAAATAAATTCCGCATTCACTGTTACTATCTAAGTTCAATTTGATTGTAAAAGTGAATAACTTAGACAAATTCTTTATCAGAAGAATTGCTTAAGTGTCATGTCTTACATTAGAAAAATTAATAAGATAATCTTTATATTTCGCTTATATATAGGTATACATAAGAACATAGAAATGTTGGTAACAAAATACAAAAACAGCTACTAGATCCAACTTTAAGACCTTAGCAAGTACAAGTTTGAAGACAAAGTTTATGAGCCTGGAAATTGAAGACAAGTTTGATTTTGCGTTAAATTGCTGTCAGCCCTGGCCTTGGCTTTAAATACAGTACTCACATTGGCAATAGGATGAGTCCACCATGCATGGATGTTAATCGACTGCTACGCGGCATGGCGGCATGCCATGTATCCACATATGATCACTTCGAAGTTTGACAGGTAGTGGCTAGGGAATTGCTATCAAAATTTTGCATAAATTTGACTAATTAGGAACTCCAAATTTTATAAGATCGTCTCCTTAATTGCTTTCCGAAGGACAACCGTTCTTTTAACGATCAAACATTCCATATCGGGAATTTCTCGAATAGCAAAATGTCATCCAAAATATGTTCCTACAGTACCCTTGATTTCTTTGTTTCAACAAAAAATAATAATAATAATAAGAACCTTATTATTTTTTATAAAATTAATATCATATATTCTACCCTATAAAGAAATTATAAATGAAGTAGCTTAGTTATTTCTTGAATCCCCCTAAACTCTATTAAGACATGTAGTTATGTGAAAATTTATAAATGACAACTCGTAAGTAAATTAGAAATTTGTTGAACACAGCTTTTTATGATTATGTGGTTAACTACAACTCCCTTTTAAGGTAACTTAAATGAACAATATCCCTTAAAGAATCATGGGTAATCTCTGAATAAAGAATTGCCCTAAAACAATTATTAATTACTCTAAAAACTTAACAAGCCACCCATAAAGTCATCTCAAATATATATGTTTCTATGACACAGTCTCATCGAGAAATCTTTAGCACTTAATTTAATCCCTAAAAAATATTACAATAAATAGTTAGGACTTACAAACAAATCTTCAAATGAACAATTCCTATGCAGTCTGAACATATATTGATTTATCTGTTGATTGTCATGAATCGAATGATGTCTTCTTGCTCGCTCCGATCAATCGGGAGCACTATACGTAGTATACTAGGATATAGCAGGCCCTTTTTGACTTGTTTACAATAAAGTCAATTACCAGCTACTTCAATTATCAAACAATTCCAATTGTAAATGTTACTGAACAGAAGCTTCACCATAAGGAATCAGACTCTTTGGCTCCTGGCAGGACATCCCCATCGAATCCCACCGCAATAATTCCCTAATTTTAAGAGGTATGCCAGAAGCACCAATCTCCATCATCTTATTTCACACAGAAAACCAATCCAGCTTCCTCACACACATTCACACAACAGTTTGATAAATGCTAGTAAATAATATACATTTATTTTTTTTTTCGTGCAACTAGAGGGAGATCTCCGTATATTGGAAAGAATTAGCAACATCAATAACTTTCAAAAAACAAAAAATATTGCGTCCCTTCGAATTATTCATATGCAATCCTGAAAACTCAATCTTTGGTCCTGAAGCACAATCTCATTGATCAATAAAAGGACACAAAGATCATATTCAACAAAATAGAAAGATGCATTATTGACTTTTTCAGAAGTTAGAGAAAGCTAAATAGTTCATTATAACAAAGGTTACCTGCACATAATTAATTGTTTTGATGTGGCACAAACTGACATATACGTATATATGAATGCATGCAGCTGGACACGGCTATAAGCAACCAACATGAGCAAGGCAGGCTACGAGTTGGAAACATGAGTACTGAGCTAGAAGAAACAAAACAGAGCCTCCAAAAGGCCAGACAGGACACTACGGTGATGGCAAACTGCCTATCCACATTACAGGAGGAGCTCGAGAGGACAAAAAGAGAGCTCCAAGATCTCAAACTAGAGCGAGAATCAGAGAAACAGATGATGGAGTTTGAGATTGAGCACCTCAAATTCGTTGAAGACTCACCTCAGTCCATGGTGATGAGGTTACCGCAAAGAAGCCCATGTGAGGATCCAAACGAGTATCAAAAGAAGAGATATGTCACCTTTGCAAATGCACCTTTGTCTCAAGTTGTAGTACCCGGAAAGAATGGCCCCGTGTTAGAGAGACACCCTTCTCTCAAGAAAAAGAAGAAGAAGCCCTTGATACCTTTCAATTTGATAGGTGGGATCTTTTCGAGGACAAAGAAGAGCTCTGAAGTTGCCTCAGCTGTATCTCCATAAAATGAAAGCCTACTCATCAGTACCTCTAATTTTCCTGCTATTTCTGCCCGACTTCGTGTCTACAAGTTCTACTTTCTTCTCTTGTTCTTCCTGTTTTGACCTTGACAGTTTAATTTCAGCACCGTAAGAAAGGCTTTAAGATGTGCATGTTACAGCTATATAATAAAGTGTGTGCATGTTGGGATTAGACATCACAATGAGTATACAGAAACAAGGAGTTTTGTTGTCTTACATTGTTTGTTTCTTTCCTAATTACACTTATCCTTTACTGTCCTATTATTGGGGGTCATCAGCCTTAATATTCATGGATTAGTTATTTGATTGACAAATAGATCCCAAAGTTTAGCGTGCAACAGAGTATGAGCTACATCACAATCTTCAAAACCCATGTGAAGGTGAGGAAGGCTCGACTTCTACTACAGTATTGTTTAAGAATAACCATATCACGGAAGCGAGATTACATCAGCCCTGATATTCATGCAAGGGGTGAAAAGGGTTTGTTTGTGTCAGACAACAAACTTCAGTTCAAAGACCTGGCAAATCAGCTGTTTGGTTCAGTCTGACCACAGTCAATTTTAATTCAGGTAACATTCAAGCCAACAGGATTTCAGCTGGAGTTTGGTCTAGCATGTAATTTCGGATTCTGCTATCGATCGGCCAATCAGTTTGTTTTCAAATCACGAGCATTATATAAGCAGTATTGACGGCTAATTTCTGGTGGTTTGGCTCTGCATGGATCAATATAAGATCGCCAAATCCAGAACCATAAGTTGTTTGCATGAATATTCAAACTGTTTTCGCAAGGTTTAGCGGCATTGCGTAAAACTAGAAAATTGGTTCGAAAGGAGACGACTTCCAGGACGGTGCTTTAAATGAATTATGTGAATGAATCGAAACAACCAAACCGCCAATCTTGGGGGAGGAGCTTTTGGGCATATCTTAGCTCCATGCTTCAGAAAAATAAGTCTAACAAAATTTCTAGAATCAAAGCACATACAACTCTTCTTGATGTCAAACAGGGGGTTTCACTATATCATGGACCATGCACAAAGAGCACGAGAACACAACTCCATGCAAAATCTTAACAAAGACAGACTGCTAAATCTGGTAGCAGCTAGATAAACCTCGAAACACTTCTGCCTGTAGCATATTCTTGGTCATGTATAAGAGCCAGACAAACATTATTCTCGTCTATCAAAAATCATTGCTGTCAGCTAAAAGAAGAGTGAAAAAGAAAATTTACGCGAACCAATATTACCTAGACATCAGTCCCATCAAATATTGCAAACAGATTACCAAAGACGAGAGTGATCATTGAGCACTCAGTGAATAAGTTGACTACATTCCAACTCCAAGGAAATCCCAAAAGTCCGGTAGAATTGGTTTGTCTATCATTCACGGAAGTTATGGAACTAGTACTGCTGTTAACTAAAAGAAGACTGGGTCGCCTACAATAAACATCAAGCAAATATCAGAGCACTGCACCATGCCATGATTACATGGCAGAAAAATCCTAAACTGCTTTGGATAAAACAAATAAATCAAGTTAAACAAATAAATAAAAATTTTGCACAAAGCTTGCAAGAACAGCACCCCCTGCTGTGACATCAAGATTCGTCTATAAATGAGCGCAACTGACTGCAGAATTTTGGCACTTTATCAGCTTCTAAAGCCATCACTAGGCCCATCAGCTGGTAATTTCTGAGCTGCAAAAGTAAGCTTTGACAAGATACAAGTTGAACAAGAGAACAATGGCAAAAATCATACAAATCGAATATTGCTTCCACAAAAAGGACAAAAATAATAAACAAATGAATATATAAGTAATAGATAAATAAAATTATGACCAAGATCAACACGATCTCAAGAAGAGTCTCAAAGGAGTAAGCAATGTACAAATTCATTAAAAATTACTAATCAATATAAAGCTGAGACCAAACAAAACCAAGGACTGTTGGACACGTTTTTATGTGGCCTGAGTTATCATTTATCTAATTAATTGATCATTGACCTAATAAATACCCTACGTATTTATTTGGTAATTATTTGATGGACGTAATTACCCTTATGACCTAATTAGGGTTTCCCCTTGGGTGTATATAAATAGAGGTATTAGGCAGAGATCAAGACACCAATCTTACGCCTCCTCTCTGCCTCTCTATTCTCGTGAGTCTCATCCTCACCTTAGCCATCATAACGATACACCCTAAACGGGAACTCGATCTGCGTGAGAATCATGGCCTCATCCCTAACCACGTTTACAGGATTATCAGGTACACATGATTTAATTCCTGATTTATATCTTTTATGTTTAAGAATTGATCAACATGTGGTATCAGAGCCTTATGTTGATGAATCAATTCTTTTTATTTTCGGACATCAGCATTACTTTTCCTTAAAATTAAGATCTAAGTTTTTCGGAATTAATCCATAAAATTACTTTCTTATGCTTCGAATATCAGCAAGTATAATTTGTGATGAATTATTTGAAGTGTTCATCCTTATTTTGATGAAATCTTCTAATTCTGGTATTTGTTTTGGAATATAATTGTGTTTCCTTAAATTGTATGGCATATCTCACTTTTGCATAATATATTCTATTTCCTTATTTATGAATTTATTTTACCTAGAATAGCAAAACTAAGTAAGGGATATGCTAAAATACCATTGAAAAGGTTAAATCTTTTTACTTGAAAATCTCTTGCCTTATACGCCTTTTAATTAAATCAATTTCAATGGGTCCCCAAATTTTTTTGTAGCCCCGCCCGAATCGCTTTAACTTTTGCGGTTAATTAATTATTAACATTAAATTTATAAGTCATTTGACTAATCTTAAATAAAATTCATTTTATGATTAGTTAAATTGATTTATTTTGCTTGACTTGAACAATACCTTAGAGTACACTTCTGCCCAAAGGTGATGTGTAACATTTGTGAAATTTATTTCAAGCCTTATTAAGCATTGTCATTTAGTGCATATCCTTAAACAGATATTTGCATGACACTCGCCTTAAATACATAATATTTCACTTCTGTCCAAAGATGATGTGTTATAATTGTGTACTGCGAACTAAATATATATGTGCATTAAAATTTAAATGTTTCACTTCTGCCCAAAGGTGATGTGTTACATTCAAATTGCACATCATTATTTTATTATTCATAATACTTAAATAAGTGGTCATAACCAAAGTGAAAGCCATTTGTTTAAGTAGAATTAAATTTAGTCTATTATTTTGGTGTTATAATAGACTATTATCACAGCTTCATTACTATATAATGGTCCTTAACTTCGCCAGCCTTAGTTCATTACCTCTTAACTTCTTCTTTAATTTTGTGTCTTATTTCTCTCATCTGAATCCATTATCAGCCCCAAATATGGGAATTGAGACCTTGAACGGTGCTAATTTTTCTTCATGGAAAGATTCACTGATGCTAACTCTTGGCATGTTGGATTTTGATTATGCACTGAGAGAGCCTGCCCCTCCTGCCCTCACTGATAAAAGTACTGCTGAAGATAAAATAGTACATGAGAGATGGGAGAGGTGCGACAGAATGGCTCTTATGCTTATTAAAAATTCCATCAGCATAATCATCAGGGGAGCTATTCCAGATTCATCTAATGCTAAAACATATCTGGCTTCCGTGGAGGAACAATTCAAAGCAACTTCTAAGGCACATGCTAGTACTCTTATTTTGAAGATGGTGACTACAAAATATGACGGGAATAGCGGCATTCGTGAGCACATCATGATGATGAACGACATGGCCCGCAAGCTCAAGGGATTAGACATGGAGATCAGTGAAGGTTTTCTGGTGCACTTCATAATGACTTCTCTTCCTGCATCTTTTGAAGCTTTCAAGGTCAACTACAACACCCAGAAGGTCAAGTGGTCGATGAATGAGTTGATTGCTATGTGCGTACAAGAAGAAGAGCGTCTGAAGCTGGACAAACCTGATGTGGCTTACCTCATGACCACTAATCCAAAGAAGAGGAAGAGAAATGTCGATAAGAAGGAAGTTTCTAAAGTCCAGAAACGTGATGCAAGTGCTTCTTCCAGCTCTAAGAACTCCAAAGGGAAGTCTTACTGCAAGTTCTGCCGCAAGGAAGGACATAGACAGAAAGACTGCCAAGACTTTAAAGAGTGGCTGACGAAGAAAGGTAATCATCTTTACATGATACTTGAGTCCTTTAATTTAAATGTTCCAACTAATACATGGTGGTTTGACTCTGGTTCTATGGTTCATGTAACCAACTCACTTCAGGGATTCCTTACAATCCAGAAGCTGGAAAGAAACCGAAGAACACTTAAGCTGGGGAATGGAACAGAATTAGCTGTCGAAGCCATGGGAACCTTAGAATTAATAATGAAAACTGGTTTGTGTATTAAACTTTATGATACCTTATATATTCCTGAGATTACTCGGAATTTGGTATCAGGACCAAAGTTAGACATAGACGGTTTTGATGTTTCTCATGGTCATGGCAGACTTACTATTAGTTTCAATTCTCAAGTGTTTGGTCATGGTTTTCTGGATGGTGGTCTCTATAAATTAGAACTAGATGATGATTTTTCCAAATCTTTGTTGTCATATAATATCAATCAGACACTAACAAAGAGAAAACGAAAACGAGACTTAGAAACTTCATCCATGTTGTGGCATCAACGCTTAGGCCACATTTCACGAGAACGTCTATCTAGACTCGTGAAGAATGAAGTGTTACCATCTCTCGATTTCAATGATTTTGGAACATGTGTCAAATGCCTTAAAGGTAAAATGACATCAGTGAATAAGAAAGGTGCCACAAGGAGTTCTAATTTATTAGAGCTCATTCACACTGACATTAGTGGTCCTTACTCTATCACTGGAATAACTGGACATAACTCATTTATCACTTATATTGATGATTATTCTCGTTATATGTACTTGTATCTCATTAAGGAAAAATCTGAATCACTTACAACTTTTAAAGATTATAAAACTGAAGTTGAAAAACAACTTGATCGTCAGATAAAAATTGTAAGATCAGATAGAGGAGGTGAATATTATGGTAGACATACTGATGTGGGTCAAGCTCCTGGTCCATTTTATGAGTTTTGCAAGGCCCAGGGGATTGTAAACCAATATACCATGCCTGGTACTCCTCAACAGAACGGTGTTGCTGAGAGAAGAAATAAGACCCTAATGGACATGGTACGCAGTATGTTAGCCAACTCAGGTTTACCTCTATTTCTCTGGACCGAGGCCTTAAAAACAGCTGTTCATATACTCAATAGGGTTCCTTCTAAAGCTGTCCCTAAAACTCCTTATGAACTCTGGACAGGAAGGAAACCGAGTCTAAGATATATGAAAGTATGGGGTTGTCTTGCCGAAGCTAAACTTTATAATCCCTTCTTGAAGAAACTCGACATGAAAACTGTAACTTGCTACTTCATTGGTTATCCTTCTCACTCAAAAGGTTACAGATTTTATTGTCCTTCCCATGTCACTCGCATTGTAGAAACCAAAGATGCTCATTTCCTTGAAGATTTTAAGGTCAGTGGGAGTAGTGAAAACCCTTATGATGAATTGCTAGAAGTACAAGACGCGGGGGGGATAGACTTGTCGATTACTTTACCTCCAATTACTCCTTTTGTACTCAATGCCAATCCGCAGGACACTGCACCACCTCCTACTCCTGATGTACCTGGAAATGAAGACACCTCAAATGATAACCATCAAGACAATGCCGCCAATGCTCAACCTGAAAATTTGCTCAGGAGGTCATCTAGGTCTAAAAGGCCTACTAACTTTGATGATTATGTTACCTACCTGACTGAAGCAGAAATGGATGCTGGAAAGTTTACTGATCCTACCTCTTATAATGAAGCCATTAACAGTGATCAGTCTTCCGAATGGAGTAAAGCCATGATTGAAGAGCTTGACTCCATGAAGAAAAATGATGTTTGGGATTTGGTTGAATTACCCAACGGTGTCAAACCCGTAGGATGTAAATGGGTCTTCAAAACAAAACTGGACCCGAATGGAAACATTGAACGCTACAAAGCGAGATTGGTTGCAAAGGGCTACACTCAGAAAGAGGGAATTGACTATCAAGAGACCTTTTCTCCTGTCTCTCGAAAGGATTCCTTAAGAATTGTTATGGCCCTTGCAGCTCATTTTGATTTAGAGCTACATCAGATGGATGTCAAAACCGCTTTCCTTAATGGCGATTTGGATGAAGAAGTGTTCATGAAACAACCCGAAGGATTCAAATCTGAAGGTCAAGAGCACTCAGTCTGTAAGCTAAAAAAATCCATATACGGGTTGAAGCAGGCATCACGTCAATGGTACCTAAAGTTGCATCAAGTCTTGAAGTCAGAAGGTTTCATAAAGAATCAAGTGGATCAATGCGCCTACCTCAAGATGAGTGGGAGCAACTTTACTATACTTGTCCTTTACGTAGATGACATTCTATTGGCAAGTAATAGTTTAGACATGTTGCATGAGTCCAAGCGCTTACTCTCGCGTAATTTTGACATGAAAGATCTCGGGGAGGCTTCTTATGTTATTGGCATCGAAATACACCGAGATAGAGTCAATGGTATTTTGGGATTATCTCAAAAGGCTTACATTGAGCGTGTCCTTACACGTTATAACATGCAACATTGCTCTCCTTCTGTGGCTCCAGTAGTTAAGGGAGATGTTTTCGGTTTATTTCAATGTCCGAAAACAGAGGTTGAAAAAGAACAGATGAGAATGATACCTTATGCGTCAGTAGTAGGAAGCCTTATGTATGCACAAGTCTGTACTCGTCCAGATATCGCTTACATTGCTGGAATGTTAGGTCGTTATCAGACCAATCCTGGTCTTGATCACTGGAAAGCAGCTAAGAAAGTTCTTCGATATCTACAAGGGACAAAAGACTATAAACTGACTTACAGAAGGAGTGATAATTTAGAAGTGGTTGGTTATTCTGATTCTGACTTTGCTAAGTGCAAAGATGACAAGAAATCCACTTCAGGGTATATCTTTATGTTAGCTGGCGGACCTATCTCGTGGAAGAGTCATAAGCAAGAGTTGACTGCAACTTCTACGATGATGGCAGAATACATTGCGCTGTACAACGCAACCTGTCATGGAATGTTGCTCAGAAACCTTATCACTGGACTCAAAGTAGTTAATTCCATCTCTCGACCATTGAAGCTTTATTGTGATAACTCAGCCGCCGTTAGTTTCTCGAACAGTAACAGTTCGACTGGCGCTGCTTTATATCTTGATACAAAGTACTTGTTCGTACGTGAGCGAGTTGAGGAAAATAAACTTTGTATTGAGCATATAAGTACTAAGAATATGCTTGCGGATCCGATGACTAAAGGTCTCCCTCCTAAGATTTTCGAAGAACATGTTTCGAAGATGGGGTTATCTAAAGACCTTATTTAGTTGCATATTGTACTTGCTTGCATTTAATAATAAAATTTCCTCATTGTTTTGTTTGTTTTGTCTCTGAATGTGTCTACGCATGCCTAAAGACATATAGACAACATTTATGTACAAAATAATCTTATGGGTTTAATTGTCAATTTGATCCTTAGCTTATTTAAGTTTTAAATTTGGTATTGTAGTATGATTAATGGGGGTCTTGAATTGAATATCGATTCAATGACTGTATTTCTCTGCTACAATTTCGGTTTAGAAGCTAAAATGAGTATTAAAATCTGATCAGACTTATCTAATACTCATCATAAATGATTACTCGGCCAAGTGGGAGAATGTTGGACACGTTTTTATGTGGCCTGAGTTATCATTTATCTAATTAATTGATCATTGACCTAATAAATACCCTACGTATTTATTTGGTAATTATTTGATGGACGTAATTACCCTTATGACCTAATTAGGGTTTCCCCTTGGGTGTATATAAATAGAGGTATTAGGCAGAGATCAAGACACCAATCTTACGCCTCCTCTCTGCCTCTCTATTCTCGTGAGTCTCATCCTCACCTTAGCCATCATAACGATACACCCTAAACGGGAACTCGATCTGCGTGAGAATCATGGCCTCATCCCTAACCACGTTTACAGGATTATCAGGTACACATGATTTAATTCCTGATTTATATCTTTTATGTTTAAGAATTGATCAACAAGGACACCATGTCATTCAGTAGCAGATTGGACGTATACACACGGCAAATGAATCACAAGGAGAGAAAGAGTGATTTTGTAATCATCACTTGCCTCATGTGATGCTGGTTAGACCTGGTAAAACTAACCCGATACCCGAAACCCGAACCGAACGACTCATATCCATACCCGAACCGACACCCGAAATGAGATGAACGGATTTGGACCCGAACATCCGAAGTAAACCGATCCAGAACTGAACGAAACCCGAATTGTAGCATAACCCGAAATGACCCACACCCGAAATGACCCTACCCAATTCAAACCCGATCTGTAGTGACCGGACCCAAAGTGAACCAAAAATGGACAATCTGAACCCGAACCGAAATGTACCCGATTTAAAACCAATCCGATTCAAAACCAATCCGATTCTTATCCGACTTAATTTTACCCTAATAAGTAGTAACTTTTTTTTTTTGGTTTTAATCTTCTCTTTTGGGGGGATTTTGAATTTTTCAAACTCAATTAGTTGAGTTTAGGTGGGAAAAAAAAAAATTTACGAGGGAATTTTTACAAATGAAATCAATTAAAAACTCAAGAGGAAAAAAATAAAATAGTTGATAGTTTTAAGTTTTTAATTTGAATGTAGTAAAAATATAAGAGACAAAATATTTTGTCACAATAGAAATTAAGAAAAGATAAGTATAATTAATAATTTATTAAACTTATTAGGATCTAGCAATCCTATTTTACTGTTTGATTCACTTATTGACTTAATTCAATGTACGCTATGATTATAAATTTATAATATCATTCTGTGACTACCATCAAAAATTCTGCACTAATGTATAGTTGCATATAGTCTCATAATAATGTGACTCATTTGAATTTTGGATAATTAAATTCTAAGTCTCGAGTTTTGATAACGAGCATTCACAATCACATAAATATAATACTAATTAACACATATTCATATATTGTCGTTATTTTTTAGTTTTGACTCATTAACTAAATGCAGATCAAGTTATTAATCTCACAAAGACAAATCTTTGAATATTGATCTGTGATCACTTAATGAGCTATCAAAGAACATTGATTCGATTACTAAAAATGTCGACTTGAATAAATCTGTTTCTATTTACCAACTCTAAATATGACAAACATGAAGTTATAAACCAACACTAGGGTGTAAATAAAAATTTCATTATTTTCTTTCTTTTTTTTCACTTTTCAAGGTATATTTTGGTATTGGGGTTCACAAATGAGACCATTGACAAATGATTTACGTTAGGTTGATCCAATTATTTTGTCATCGCATGAACTCAATTAAGATGATTAAAACTTGACTTAGCGATACATAATCCTTTAGATAATTGCACGACGCATTTGATGTAGGGTTAGGGATGAGTTGTATACTTGTATTTGTAATTTACTAACTTTCTTAGCAAATTTAGAACTAACCCCAAATAATTTTCCATTGATTTTATATATATATATATATATATATATATATATATATATATATACACATATGTTTATATATATATATATATATATATATATATATATATATATATATATATATATATATACACATATTATATATATATATATATATATATATATATATATATATATATATATATATATATATATTAGTCATTAACGTATGATTTGAAAGAGAAATTTAGAATAAATGGATTTGTCTAATTGAATGGTTTTTATCTTTTAAATACAAGTTAAGAGTAAAGAATTAAAGATGGCTACATTGAAAACATACAATGATTCGAGATTAACCCAAATTTATTTATACCCGATTCGATTTACACATGACCCGATATTGACCCAAACATTGAACTGAATTCCACCCGACCCAACTTATACTTGATTCATATCCGATTCGAACCGGGCTACAGTAGACAACCCAAAATAGATCTGACCTGAACTCCACCCGTACCGACCCGAACATGGTACCCGTAAGTGACCCGAACCTGAACTTCATCCGAACCGAACCGAACCCGACCCGAATATAGTCGACCTGAACATAATTGATCCGAAAGTGACCTAAACCGAACTAAGACCTGACCTGTACCCGACCCGAATGACCCATTTGCCAGGTCTAGTGCTGGGTGTTGACTCCGCAAGGGAAAAGTAAAGGACCACAAAGAAAGCTGCAATCCAATGTGAGGAATCAGAAACATTTTACTAAGGCAAGATCCTAAACATCCATGGAAATGTCTAAAGGTTAGAAAAAAACCTTGTGAAAAGGCTAATCTTCTGGCTTCAGATAAATTATGTCGTCGTCATTGTTACTTGTTGAAACAGATCCCTTTCTAGAGTGTACATTCTTCTGTCCGAGTCCAAAACAAAATAGAAGCAAATGTAAATGGACTCTCGGGTCGTATTTGAAATATTTAAATATATAGCCATCAACAATAAAGCAACCAGCATAGGATTTGGACCTTGTAGATTCTAGTCATCAGCAGGTAGTGTTTGAAGCGGAATGATTTGCGGAGATCTTCTGTTGGCTTTGATAATTCAAAAAACAAAAATGAAAAACAAAAACAAAAAGGTTAACCTTATGATGGGATCCCAAAACATCAAACAAAGATTTCTTTTTTTTTTTTTTTCTACACCAAAAACTACAAAGAATTTTTTGTTTCTCTCTCTTTTTTCCTTTGTTCAAAACCGCAAATTAAAATAAGTGTTGTCTGACATCATCCTTCATAGCCCATGAAATTTCATCAGAAAGGCCATCATAAAGATGTGGCAAGAGCTGCAGAGGAAGATTCATAACACGCTGTGAGACAATGAGCCCAACGTGCTCAGCTTGGTCTTCCAAAAGTCCTTTTAAGTCACGAGCTAGCATGCTCTCCTGGCATACTTTAAGCAAGTAGCGTTTAAGTTCAATCATAGATTTATGATCCTGGCAATCACAAGAAAAGAGCACCTGAGTTGACATGTTATCAGATTAAATTTCTTAAAGATGTATCTCTCACGATAATCCATTGCAGATTATTAATCACTGCACAGGCATTTATGATTCACATGACAGTTCATAAACATTATGTTTATACCCCTACATTGCATGCTCTACTGCCTATTTTGAGTGACCTCTCGACTTCAAGCAACATTTGTACTACCTTATTCAGAGTATTCGAAAAGTGTCAATTCCTCCTGCAAAAATCCACAAGGGCTCCCAAAACTAAGCATAAAAACAAAGGAGCCAAAACAAAGATGTGGATAGAACAATTCCTTTCGTCCACAGATCACAAATAGCATCAACATTGTTCGCAGCTTCCTAAATTTTTTTTAATCCCGAGCAGCAGCAATTTTGCCAGATGCCAGCCAGAGGACTCTACTGAAACATTACTACATCCCAGCAAAATCCAGAAGACGAAAAATATGAAACAACCACACCCACCTTGTATCTGCCCAAGTTCAGAGCTGTGAGGAGTGCAAACAATGCATCATCTTCATCATCTTCTATCTTTACGACCGTGCCAACTGTTGTCTGAGCCAATATTAAGTCAACAAAACCACTCAAATCCCATTGTTTGCCATCCGGATAGTTCTGCAACAATATCTTAACTCCGTGAAAATCATCGGGCTTTGGATCAAAGAAGGCAAAATCTGCCTGGACAATCTCCTGCAACAGAAAAAGAGGAACTATATTATTAAAAAACAAAAAGCGCCACATCAAACAGTGGGCTAACATTCCCGTCGGAATTGAATTGATCTTATCCTTACTTCAAGCACATCTTCATCAGAAGATTCTGACTGTGAATTGTTCTCTCTCAAATTTTCCTTTACAGGTTCCTTTCCTGAATGTGGATAGTAAAGTGTATCAAAAACCAGATTAGATCACCAAATAATGTATGGTTAGCAAAGACAAATATACCTTCACCTCCACTGCAGAACAAAGGCTTATGATATGACATACCTAACAAATTTAACGGAGATTTACTGTGAGACCTCAAATTCAACATTTTGGAATTCGATGAGTATGCCGCTGTAATTTGAGCAGCTGAACGAACAAATCGAGAAAATGTGATTGGTCGAGTCAGTGGCTGACAGTGTCTTCTTGGTTTTCGAGGCATCCTGAGGTTTGTATGCGCTAATCTGAAATTATCCAATATGTTAGAGTTTATTAACAATTTCCCCATTCGTTTACCTTCTAGCTTTCAATGTGATAAGGGATGAAAGGAATCAATAAGAAGCTCAGCTTCCATGCACCTATGCCTCTTCGGGGAAGATATTACAGGCAATATCTAGGAAACTACTTCATAGTTCATACGAATAAAATATAAGAAGCAAACACGTATGTCATCATCCAGTCAAGAAACTTTCAGATTCAGCAAAAAAACTCCCAGCACATACCATTCATACTTACATAACACCATACTACCGTACAGGTAATGTCTAGTTTATATGGCAACTACAAGTACAAGAGGATCCATTTTTGTTTTTAATGAAGGCCTCCTTGCTCGAACATTATTTTTGGTTAGTATGACCAATCCACAGCAGACATACTGCATCTTATCATACTTTGCATGATTCCCCAATGTAAATTGAGAAATGAAATATAAGGGATATCAGTTCCATTGAATCAGAAATTATTATGCAAGCTTCTTGCGTGCTTGTAGGAGTTCCCATCTTCTCATGATTTTTAAAACCTCCAGGGCTAGCACTGAACTATTCCACAGACTGCAGTCACTGCATTACCCAATTCATTTCATACATTTAGTTCGCCCAGACATACCACATTCTCACATTAAGATAATTACTAGCTGTTGTCTCCGTTGAAAGGTGGCAAGGAAGGCAAAGTATTGATCATATATTCTAAAGGTTTCAAGCAGGGAACAGAAACTTATTGAATTCTAAAACCAACTTTAAACACTTACTCTTAGAATTAGACAAAGGTAACCTGAAATTTGATACCATAATCCATAAATAAGCATGCACACAATCTCTTTGCCCAAGCTCAAATGTGTACTGGTCTCACTGTTACAAGTTTCAAAGTCTACCCATGGGAATTCAGAGTTCTTTGGAGGCAGTTACCATGGAAGAGGTTTGTCATCCTCGAAAGGTCAGGTAGGACCAAAAAATATCCTTGAACAGAAATATCTTTCTTCTGGACTTAACAAGGAAAAGGATTGGATGGCTTATTAATCGAAAACAAACAAATCCCCCCCCCCCCCAAAAAAAAAAAAACACTTAACCTAGATTTTTTTTTGGGGGGGGGGGGGGGGCTGGGGAGGGGCAGGGATGTACATGGCCTTAACATTGGATTACAAGGAGGTTGCTTCCAGTGCATTCTAGATTTCTTAGAATCATTGGTTGTCTACTACTCCACAGCAACCAAAATTCAAGACAATCTACTGCAACATCTTGCTTTAGTTAACAAGTCGGCAACCTAAGGCCAATCAAAAACCCCCCAAATATTTGCTCTTTAAGCTAGCTGAGCAGGAGACGATGGCTCATTTACAGCTTTATCTGTATCATAGAAGACAACAGTGCAAATAATATAGAAGACATAAAGCTTCCTAAACAAAATATCTAAGCAAGCTTTAGGGTTAAGATCTCCTTTTCAGCGATGAATTGTTTCTGTGTTCATTTCCCAACTCTGACAAATACCCTTTACTACAAAGGTATCAAGAGTGACCAATGAATCAACAAAGCAATAAATGGCCACAAGTCGGGTCAAATCAACAAAGGGGCGGATGCATTGTCAAGAAGGTACCTCTTACTCTCTACCTTGGAATCTAAAGTCCTTGATTTTGAGATTATTAAGGGGTTGTATGCTCAAGATGAAGACTTCAAAGACACTTATGAGAAGTGCTCGTCCCATGCCCACGGCTTGTTCCACTTGGAGCATGGATTCCTCTTCAAGGGAACCCGGCTATGCATACCAAAGAGTGGGTTTCGGGAACTCTTGATTCAAGAGCTCCATGGTGGAGCTTTGGCCGGACATTTTGGCATTGAGAAAACTTGTTCCATGCTCAAAGAGCACTATTATTGGCCAAGCATGTCCAAAGATGTGGAACATTTTGTGAGAAGGTGCTCTACTTGCCAACTTGCCAAGAGCCACCTTCGACCTCAAGGTCTCTATTCTCCCCTTCCGGTTCCACTTGGTCCATGGGAAGATGTAAGCTTGGATTTCATCACCGGGATGCCAAGGACTCAAAGACACAAGGACTCCATCATGGTGGTGGTGGATAGGTTTTCCAAGATGGCACACTTTGTGGCATGTCATACCACAAATGATGCCTCTCATGTTGCCAACCTCTATTTTAAGGAGATAGTGCGTCTCCATGGCATACCAAGAAGCATGGTCTCGGATCGGGACACCAAGTTCTTGAGTCATTTTTGGCTCACTTTGTGGAAAAAGCTAGACACCCATCTCAAGTTTAGCACGACGTGTCACCCACAAACGGATGGTCAAACGGAGGTGACCAACCGCACCTTAGGAACCTTGCTTCGGGTTCTAGTCAAGAAAAGCATCAAAGGATGGGATGAGTTGCTATGCCATGCCGAGTTTGCCTTCAACCGAACACCAAGCAAAACCACAAGCCTTTCCCCCTTTCAAGTGGTATATGGATACAATCCAAGAACTCCCTTAGACTTGATTCCAATTCCAAATCCAACCAAGTTTAGTTGGGAGGCCGAAAAAAGGGCAAAGGAAATCTAAGAGTTTCATGCCAAAGTGAGGGAATGAATTGAGAAGTCCAATGAGCAAGCTAAGTCACATGCCGACAAGCATAGAAAGGAGGTACATTTTCAACCCGGAAACTTGGTTTGGATTCATTTGAGGAATGAGAGATTCCCGAGCAAGCGCAAATCTAAACTCATGCCAAGGTTGGATGGCCCATTTGAAGTGTTTGAGAAGATTGGTCCAAATGCATACAAGGTGGACCTTCCTGGTGATTATGGAGTCTCCGCCACCTTCAACGTAGCCGACCTAAGTCCTTATTATGAGGAAGAAGAAGAACTTCCAAGTTTGAGGTCAAACTCCAATCAAACCGGGGAGTATGATGGGGACCATCTTCATAACCCCTCCAACCTTTTCCCCCCCATTTCCCAAGGGTCCAGCACCAGCAAGGAAGGCCAAGAAGTGCAATCCATGATCAGAAACTTCATGAACAATACCAACAACCTGCTGCCCAGTTCAACCGGAAAATGGCCTGGTTTTGTCACTCTTTTTCGACCAGCTACTGAGGGGATAAGTGACTTCCATGACCACTAGCTTTAAGTTCAGGATGTTATCTTTCCAATAAGACCAGTTGCAAGCCATTTGGAGGTCGTTTGCTAGGTCAAACAGCAAGTTCTTTCAGACTGTGCAGTGCAGGTCCGAATCCAGCACAGGTCCGAAACAAAGGCCAAATGGTTGACCTATTGAACTCCAACTTTTTTGAAACTTTAGGGCATGAAAGATGAGATAAATATTTATCAAATCATCAGCCTTAAAGGACTGGGAAGCACCCCCTTGTGTTGCTATTAACCAGCGGAAAGGACGGTTTTAATTTCTTTGGACCGGTCCATAGCTAATTAGTACATAATGATGTAATTCTTGGTTTTCTGTTGTCCTTAGCTGCAATTTGGCTTATACCTGAGTATTTCCAGCAGCATTAGAGGGTTGACAACTCATTTGGGAACATCATTAGTCCTAATGAGGTGTCACAAGTAGGATTAGACTTAGTAGTACTTAGGCTATGGCTTGAATTGATGCCTAGATGTACTAATTGTCTCTTGGCTGCAATTTGAACCCTTAGGGAGCCGTGTATGGGTCTTTAAAGGGCAGCCAAAGCTCTCTTGTAAACAACTTTGCATGAAATTCAAACCTTGAGTTGTGAAAACTCTCTTCATTCTCTCTCAAAATCCCTAGTGTTGCATCTTGAGTGTTTGGCAACCTCAAGTGGGTCTCTAGGTCTTCTTAACTCAACTAAGAAGGTGATTCATTTCTGTAACTTAGTTGAAGCAAGAAGATTGCCCAAGTGTGCAAACCAATGTGGGTCTTCAATCACCCTTGCTAGTCCACTTGTTTCTATCTTGGTTCTTGGTTACTTTGGTTCCCTTTTCATCCTTCTACCTACATGCATTCTTGTTTCCCTTTTGCCTATCATTGCATTAGTGAAGCTTGAATACATCACTCTCTCAATTGGATCCTCTGGCTTTTGTGACTGTCTCTCAATCTCTATCCTCCTATCTGGTCAATGAAAGAGTCCTAACATACATGCTTCATTTTACATCTAGGATGTGGATTCTTAGCTAAGGTTGTCTCATTTTTTTCTTTTTTGTCCAATCTAATATGAATCAATTTCTAATGATTCAATCTTATATTGATTCCAAAATATGCAAAAACGTTAAGAACAATTGCAATAGTAAATTATTATAATGTTTCCTGTATCGTTTAAACTTTTTTTTATACTACACATGGTAATGAATGTTGGTATGTGGACACCCCTTATCCGAATGTCTAGATCCACCACTGACCCTCGATGCTTGAACTCCCAATTAGAGAGAAAATGACTTCGTTCACTTTGAAAATTCGCTTTTCTATGAGTAAGTATTAAGCCATTAGCCCCAATTCAGACATAGTAAGCATAAAGATTAAACAAAGAATCCTGACATGAAACACTAACCACAATAAGCTGGACGTATTCAAAACAAAGGGAAAATCTATATAACTGAATAATAAGCATTAACCCCAATATGCATATATGCTAGCAAGAACTGCAAAAATGAACAATAAAACAGCCAACACCGATCTCAATGAATAACCAATTTTCCAATCAACAGCGCACATTCAAATTACAAAACCTCTACTAGACGAAATTCAGTGCTTTAATCGTAATACCAGAATGCACAATTGAATTCAATTAATTACCGAATAAAAAATAAACAATAGAATTTGCAAATCCTCCAAAAAACAAAAGAGAAAAGAAGGGGAAAAGAAAAACGACCTTCAGTGGAGTAAGGCTGAACGAGAGGAGGCTGCCTCGTGCGGTAAACTGGAGGCAACAGTGGAGGAGAGACAGCAGGGAGGAGGCAGTGGACAGAGGGAGGGGGCGCGGGAAGGATTTCGAGTCGTCACTTTTGCTGACACTACAAATGCAATCACTCGCTGACCCCACACCACACCCCCCAAAAAACCCCAAAGCCCCCACCAAAAGACAACGAAAAAGAAAAGCAACGTGGGCAAACACGAGCAACGGTGCGACGCTCCGAAGCTCACAGTCTGCTGTACGGCTCTACCAGCTGCGGCGGAAAAACTTATATGATCGTGTTTGTGCCGCAAATTATATTGTACAAGTGGGTGGATAATGTGGTTCATCCATTCGGTGTTTATATATTCTCAACTGTAAGAAGTGCCATTGAGATTGAAGTGCTTGGGTGGTGAGGTTGCAAATTTGTTTAACGTGCATCATGGATTCGAAAACGTGTTTGAATAAGAAGTGCATTTGTCCCTTTTTATTTTAATAATTTTCCTCATTCTTTGTCTTATTTCCTATTCTTTAAAATTCATTTGGTTTTTTTTGATAATAACGTCTATTCCTTTTTTTTTAATTTACCTCCTTTTTGGTCCTATTTTTATTTTGTAATTCATTTGACTTTAATTTCTTTTAATTCCTTAATATTCTTGAGGTACGCCTATACCTTTTCAACTTTTTGGTATTTTTTTGATATTCTTTATAGCTAACTTTGTTCTTAAGAAAACAAGTTTGATTATATAATTACTTATATATATATATATATATATATATATAATATATATATATATATATATATGTGTGCTATATATATATATATATATATATATATATATATATATATATATATATATATATGAGAGCTTACTAAAAGGCATAATACAGATAAATAAAATATAGATTTTTAAAGTATTTGCTCATTAAGTGTATATTATATGCCACCAAAACATAATAAAAATAACTCACTAAAAAGCCACAATATACAGGTGATTGAAACTTTTCAAGTATGTTATTCTGATATATTTAAATAATCTTATATTTGAGTTATTCAAAAGACATGTCATAGCATGGTAAAAGATGAAAATAAAGTATTGCTCACTAACCATATACTATAACTCACCAAATATTATAGTACAACTCACTAAGAAAATATCATATCTCAAAATATAACAAGAATATGTAACTGTATATTATGTTGTTTGCTTGCTCATTTTGACTAGACATTGTTAGTATTGCTCACTAAATCGTATTGATCACCGATATATTTTTTAACTCACTAAATATCTATCACCACTCGCTAAATAAATATCATAAACCACTAAAAGAAATAAAATAGTACAAGTAATCGAAACTTTTCAAGTATGTTATTCTTATGCATTAAAAAAATCTTATGTTTAAGTTAACCAAAAGATATATCACATCACACTATAAGATAAATATAAAGTATTGCTCATCAAACATGTACTATAGCTCGCCAAAAATTACAATGCAGCTAATTAAAAAACTGTATGTCAAAATATAAACAAGAATATGTATATGCTCACTAAAATTGTGTATTATATGTTTGCTTATGCTTTTAATTACTAAATCATATTGACCAGTAAATATATTTCATAGTCCACTAAAGAACTATTACAACTCACTAAATAAATATCATATCAAACTAAATAAAGAATAATATATATATATATATAGATAATTAGAATATAATTTAGTAAGCTTCAGCCTTCAAATGCACAATAACTTTTTTTTGGGAATAATAACAAATTCTAATGAGCTATATAGTTTTTTTACAGAGCAAAATCTAGGCATTTAAAATGCGTTATTTGGCTATGTCTGCTCACTAAAAGTATCTAGTAGGTCACCAAAAATGGGTCTCAACTCACTAAAATATTTTAGTAAAATGTACAATATTTTTAGCAAGCGAAACTGCATGTGCATTAGCATATTTTAGTGAGATATATAGTAATAGTACATTACTAGATGAATATAAAATATTGCTCACTAGCATATACTATAATCCATCAAAAGTTATTGTGCAACTCATTAAGAAAATATCATACCTCAAAATATGAAGAAGAATGTGTATATGCTCACTAATAATTGTGTTTTGCTTACTTATTTTTTGTTATACATAGTTAGTATTACTCATTAAATTATATTGATCACCAAAACTATATCATACCTCACTAAATAACTTTCACCACTCACTAAATATCTATCACCACTTGCTAAATAAATAGCATAGCTCACTAAAAAAAATACTACAAACCACAGGAAAAAAATGTTTCAAGTTTTTGAGTTATATCATAGCTCACTCAATTTTAATCATGACATAAGAGCATTTGTGTTATATTTAGTAAGTATAATACTAATGTAGTCTAATTCACCAAATATTGTCCAACTCATTAAATATACATCATAGTTCATTGAATGGATGTCATTGCTTGCTAAAAAACATAATACAAAAAAAATGAAATATAAAACTTTCAATTACATCATTTTTGAACATTCAAAGAATCTTATATCTAAGTTAATCAAAAGATGTACCAGAATACATTAGAAGATGATTATAAGGTATTGCTCACTAAACATATACTATAACTCACCAAAAGTTATGGTGCAACTCACTAAACAAATATCATACCTCAAAATATGAACAAGAATGTATATAACAACAACTATTACTCTCGGTGTGAATCTCGTTTTCACATGGTCTAGGAAGATCCAAATATAGGCAGTCTTACCTCTACAAGTATGACTGGCTATAAAGAGATTGACTCTAATAAACCTATATAACAAGTTTTAAGAATGTATGTGCATACTAAAATTGTATAATATAGTGTTTGCTTACTCATTTTTGAGTATAGATGACTAGAATTGCTCAATAAATTATATTGATCACCAAGTATATTTCATAACTCACTAAACATTTATCGCAACTCACTAAATAAGTAGTAAAGCTTACTAAAAAAGCAGCATAGATCACTAGCAAATAAAATTTTTAAATTTTTTCTCAATAATTATATATCATAGCTCATCAAAATGCTAAATAACAGCTTACCAAAAGAAAAATATTATATTATTTGCTCACTCATTTTTCAGTACAAATGGTTAGTATTGCTTAATAATTCATATTGATCATCAAATAATTCACTAAATACTTATCAACACTCACTAAATAAATAGCATAGTTGTAACACCCCAGGTTTCTAATTTCATTTCTTTATTACTAATCTTTATCTTACGTGACAGTGTAACCTGAATTGAGGTATTATCGCTGTATTTTCTTCTTGGGAATACCAGGCTGGATATCAGGACAATTAATACATCATTCTTGAAAGCACTTCAACTTTAACAAAGGGGTCAAACTTTGATGTCACAACTAAGTCAAAACATCTGTTAACATTGTCTTTACTCTAAGAAAACTATTAAGCTTGCATCTTCTTCAACTCAAGCATCAGGGTCTCACTCTACTTTCAGTCCCCCTGTCCCATATACAACTAAATCACCTGAAAAACAAAATATTTTAAAAAAGTTAGATAAGCTCAGTAAACAATCACCCCTAACAGTCAACTACACACACCAATTCATTTTGAAAATATTTTAAGGGATAAGGGAAAATAGCAAGACTCCTAGGATACACTTCTCATTAACATAAGCTCCTATGATTACCAGATCTCAATAATGTACATTCATAATCCATAATTCAAATTACGATAGTCAAATTTAGGGTGAGCGACTCCGCTGGATCTCATGGCCTGCGCTTAGGTTCAGCGCAGCTGCTTAACTCAATCCTGGCCTACCACTTACTATGGCGCTTACCGCTTAACCCTTTTCTGATCTACCATCACCGGGGATGGTTACCGCTAACCTGGCCCACGTCCTAATAGGGCACGTAGTCGCTCACATGCATGCACTAGTTACCCGAGGAAGGCTGATGGTCTTCAATCAACAGTCAGATTAAATCTCATCCAACTCAGCCTTTACAGTTACTATTACCCTTCTCTTATTAAAGGTCGATTTAACATGAAAGATTCATTCGATTTCAACCCATTTCCCTAAGGTCATCACCATAGAATTTAAGTCTTAAATTTCTAACACAACATTACCAAGTTGCAACTCCTTGACACATCACATCATGCAGATTTTGCTATGCAACCACATTCAATTAACTCATACTGTTATTTCATTCAATTAATAAACAGGGCAATTCTTATCATGTTCAGAGCACGCACAATTTCAAACAACTCCGGGAAGGTTTAGGGCATAATTATTACCTAGATACTGTACAAAGTTATGGGCTCAGTTACTATTTTAAATTTACTGCTCTGCACTTGGGCCAACATATAGCCCACGATCAGTCCAACATCAAATAAACTACAACCCTGGCCCTTACCTTACATCCAAAATTATTGTTTTTTTTTTTAAATTTTACTCCTACTTTTACGGCCCCCAGTCCGAAGCCCAACCACGGTCCAGATTCTGCCAGAATCTGGGTCCCCTTCTAGAACTCGTAACTTCTACCCCCGAAGCCCAAATTCTAGTTTCTAGCCCAATATAGAAATTTTAATCCATTCTTCACACTTGTTATGTTTAGGGTTTCGTCCGGTTCTCGCGTGAACTAGGCTGTTTTCTTATTTCTTTTAGCGGTGTCACTGACTGTCTTGGTCTGGACAGTTCGTGGTAATTTGACTATAACTTTGGCAATGCTACACTAATTCACTTGATTCAAAAACAAGGTTATGCGGTACATCCCAACATATTCACCCTAAAAATTTCACAATTTTTGGAAAACTGACCTGACCTGGGTAAATTTCTAGAGTTAACGTTAGTGTAGCCCTTTCTCCAGACCAGCAAGTTCTGCCCCAATTTCCTAACTCGAATTTCCAACCCCATAACTTTAACACCAGACATCTAAAATTCAACTTCTTACCCATTCCAGAAAGATGCGCTTGTCTACTACAACCTTTGTGTTTGGTGATCCCACTATTTCCTACCGTAGGTAGGTTAAAATTCCTAAAACATGCCAACTATCCTTGACTGTCCCAGTTTTGACAGTCTCTGATAAACGGATCATAACTCACTCCAAAAAAGTCAAAATCCCTTGATTCAAAAGGCATAGCGCAGAGGACGCCTTAGGCCTTTTACCCACTCATGTTCACAATTTTAGGCTAATAGATCAATGGGAATAAATTTTTAAAGTTACGTAAATTTTTTGCCCTTAACCAGTGGCATGTTCTTATCAAAGCCCAAGATCTGATCTTTCACCTCAATATCCACATTGTTAATTCTCGCGACAACCCAACGTAAAATGTAATGACCTTTCCCCTAACCCAAGTCGTCTAAGTATATTTCATAAACAAATGCGAAACACCCTGATGTACTCACCCTGATGTAATCACCCTGATGTAAATTCGGGAGAGAAGCGATTTGAACATCTCCTTGTGCTTAAATGAATTTCAATGCATCACACTAAAATCCACATAAACCACGAAATTTTGAAGAACTATAAAATTTTGGAGTGTTCATACATGAGGTGGATGAGGGGTGCACCCTACTTTCCACCAAGAGGGAGGGAGGAGGCAAGGGTGGCTTAAGTGGTGGCTGGCGGCAGCAGCGGTGGTTCGGTAGGGGGTTGCGTGGCTGGGGGCAAGAAGAGAGAGAGAGGGAGAAAGTGATGGCTGGGGGAGGGGGGAGCACGGTCAGGGTTTTGGGGGGGAAGAGCAACCGAGTAGTGGGGGGAAAAAAGAGAAAAAAATGAAAGAGAAAAAGGAAAAAGGAAAGAAAATAAAATAAAATAAAAGGAAAGAAATTAAAATAAAAGGAAGGAAAATAAAACGCATTCTAAGGTTTGATTTGGGTGAATTTTGGAGGGGAAAATTGAATTTCAAAGTAATGTAGGTAGGAAGGGGAATTGAATGGGAGAAATAAATAGTTGAGTTATGAAGCAAAAAACGCAAATAATTAAATCGAGAAAAAGAACAAAAATAGCCTAGATGAAAAATAATTAAATTTTTATCGGATAAAAAAAATAAAAGAAACACAACCCATGGCGAAAGAGATTTAGAACGACTTGGATTACGAAGGTTGATCCACGTCACACGATCTCCTAATTTAATTTTCCGGGGTTTTATATACTACCCCACTTAAGGAAGTTTCGTCCTCGAAAATTCACTAAGCTGCGACACATTGCCATTACGAAAATGAATTTTTATGTTTTTACATAATACCCCACTTAAAAATATTTCATCCTTGAAACTTATACGCACCTGGTTATAGGAATAAGTGAGCATATTTGTCTGGCATCTCCTACTCTAGCTCCCAAGTGATTTCAGGCATCGCATGATTGGCTCAAAGGACCTTTAGCAGGGACACCATCGTCCTACGGAGGTGCTCTTTCCGCTGATCTAGAACCTGTACAGGCTATTCCTCATACGACAGGTCTTCCTGGAGCTGGATAGGATTAGGCTCGATTACATGTGAGGGGTCTGGAAGGTACTTCCGTAACTGCGACACGTGGAACCCATTATGTACTCTTGGAAGTTCAAGTGGCAGCTCCAGTCGATATGCCACTTCTCCAACTCTCTGTATGACTGGGTACGGCCTGATGTACGTCAGGTTAAGCTTTCTCGCCATCCCAAATCTCGTGACTCCCTTGAGTAGGGAAACTCAGAGAAATACCTGATCTCCTACTTGGAACTCAAGGGGCCTATGCTTCCAGTTGGCATAACTCTTCTGGCAACTCTCATTTGTTCTTGGATCACCCTTATTTTATCTGTGGTGGCTTGGATTAACTCCAGTTTAATGGTCAAAGCTTCATCAATCTCCTACCAACAGAGCGGAGTTCTGCATCTCCTCCCATGCAGTGCCTCGCACAGGGGCATACCAATGCTCGCGTGATAAGTTTTGTTGTAGGAGAACTCGATTAGTGCCCGCTGTTCGTCCCACGCACTCCTAAAATCCAAGGTGCAAGCCCTTAGTATATCTTCCAATGTTTGAATATGCGTTCTGTCTGCCCGTCCGTAGCAGGGTGAAAGGCGGTACTAAAACGTAATAACTACCTAATTGCTTCTTGTAGCTTCTGTCAGAATTTCGACTGGAATATGGTGTCCCGATCTGACAATATAGAACTGGGTACCCTATGCAACCGTACTATCTCCTCTCGATATGCTCGAGCTAACTGATCCAAGGTCCAGGTATTCCCCAAGGCTATAAAATGTACTGTTTTCGTGAGTCTATCCACTATGACCTAAATTGCATTATTCTTTTGTTAAATTAACATTAAGCCCACTACAAAATCCATAGACACCGAGTCCCATTTTTACTTAGCGACATTCAGGGGTTGTAAAAGTCCTGCTGGTAGGTGGTGTTCAATTTTTACTCGCTGGCAGGTTAAGTACTTTGCCACATATTCTGCCACTTCCTGTTTCATGTTACTCCATTAAAATGTTTGCTTTAGGTCCTTATATAGTTTATTTCCTCCAGGGTACACTGACCCTCATCTAGGATTTTCTTCTCAAGTGCTTCAACTGCTGGAACGCACACGCAGTTGTGGAAGCAGATGGTATCATCTTCATGGATTACGAACCTGAGTGCCTTCCCCACTAATATTTCCTCCCTGGTCCGTTCAAGTTGAGGGTCGGTAGCCTGGGCTACTCAAATTTCCTCTATGAGGGTTGACTGCGGTTCTAAGGTGCAAAGCATAGGTTTGACCCTCGCGGTAATTATGTTAAGTTCTAACTTCTAAAATTCCTTACACAACTCATTCGGAAGTGCTAGTAAGCAGCTCAGTGTTGGGTATGGTCGGCGACTCAATGCATCAGCCACTACATTTGCCTTTCCAGGATAATACTGGAAATGGACGTCGTAGTCCTTCAGGAATTCCAACCACCTTGCTTGCCTCATATTCAAATCCTTTTGTGAAAAGAGGTATTTCAAACTCCGGTGATCGGTGAAAACCTCATAACGCATCCCGTATAGGTAATGCCTCCAGATCTTAAATGCATGCATGACAGCTGCTAACTCCAGGTCATGAGTCGGGTAGTTCCGCTTATGAGTCTTCAACTATCGTGAGGCGTAAGCTATAACACGACCATCTTGCATTAGTACACATCCCAATCCACTCCTCGAGGCATCATTATAAACCATAAAATACTTATCGCTGGTAGGTAAGGCCAGTATCGGTGCACTCGTCAGTCTCTTCTTAAGCTCCTGGAACGCTTCCTCACACTATTCCATCCATTCATACCTAGTGACCTTCCTGGTCAAGTTGGTGAGCGGGGTGGCAATCTTCGCGAAATTTTGGACAAACCTGCAGTACTACCCCACCAAACCCAAGACACTCTTTACTTCCGTCGGGTTCTTAGGACTGGGCCAGTTTATCACAGCCTCTATCTTTTGAGGGTCCATGAACACTCCCTCGTTGGACACTGCGTGTCCCAAAAATGCCACCTTCTTCAACCAAAACTCATACTTTGATAATTTGGCGTATAACTCATTTCCCCTTAAGACTTCCAGGGCTGTCCGTAGGTGATGGGTATGCTCCTCCAAGGTCTTCGAGTAAATTAGGATGTCGTCTATGAAGACCACCACGAATCGATCCAAATAGGGTTTGAAGACCCTGTTTGTGAGATCCATGAATACTGCCGGGGCATTGGTGAGGCCAAATGGCATCACACAAATTCATAGTGTTCATATCGGGGTACGGAAGGTAATCTTGGGTATATCCTCATCCTTGATTCGGAGTTGATGGTACTCCGAACGAAGGTCTATTTTGAAAAAACTCCCCGCACCTCATAACCGATCAAAAAGGTTATCTATCCTGGGTAGAGGGTAACAGTTCTTGACCATTATCTTGTTCAGCTTTCGGCAGTCTGTACACAACCTTAGGGTCCCATCATTCTTCTCTACAAACAACACTGAGGCTCACCACAGGGATGTACTAGGCCCAATATACCTCTTCTCCAAGAGTTCCTCTAGCTGTGTCTTTAGTTCTTTAAGATCTGTCAGTGCCATCCGATAAGGTATCCTAGAGATAGGAGTGGCTTCAGGGGTTAGGTCGATACAGAACTCCACCTCTCTAAGGGGTGGCATACCGGAGATCTCATCTGGGAACACATCTGGGAACTCCTTCACTACTGGAATGTCCTCAAAGGAGGGTCCTGTACCCTCGGTTTTCACTATGTTACACAGGAATCCCTCGTATCCCCTACCTAACAACCTATGGGCTTTCATCACAGAAATCAATTTCACTCCCATTCTCGGTCTTTGGCCCTTGTGCACGACCTTCTCCCCATTGGGTCCTTTTAGGGTGATTTTTTATCTTGGACAGTCTATTTGGTCCTGATGTTTAGCTAGCCGGTCCATTCTAAAGATAACCCCAAACTCTGTTAGCTCAAATCCATATAAGTGTGCTAGGAATTTATACTCATACATTCTAAGAGGGCAGTCCTCGTATAGCTCCTCACACGTCACGATCTTTCCATCAGGAAGAATCATAGACAGCAATGAAGATTTACGAGTGGGAACTAGTCCTAATAACTCAACCAGTTTAACAGAAATAAAGGAGTGCGTGACACCCGAATCAAACAAATCATATACTGGCTAAGTTAGGATAGAGAAAGTACCCATCACAACATTGAGAGCATCCTCTGCTTCCTTCTCATGCATCACATAGACTCTACCCCTATAGTTCTGGGGCGGTTGGTGGGGAGGTCAGGCCTAAGCTTACTGAGGTGCCCGGTTCTGCTGGGTGGGTTTGGCCGCCTGCCCACCTCTATTCTGATATGGTTGTTGAGATCGTTATCCTTATCCTTATCCTTATCCTTGGTCTTCTCTTTGTCCTTGATCGATAGGAGGTGGAAGGAGCAGGCATTTTCGAACCTGGTGTTGATTGCTTTCGCAGCGGAAACACATCTTGACCGATCGACATTCTCTAGCATAGTGCCCCAACTTTACACAGGCGTTGTAGGTTACCTTAGGCCGTGCGTTGGGGTACTGGCCTCTACGGGTATTATTCTTTGAGTACTGATTCCCGGTAGGTCGACAGTATTGCTCCTGCGGTTGAAAGTTGCCTCGGTTATCCCCCTTTCTCTTAGTTCCCCGCTACTCGTTGAAGTAGCCGCTCTGCTTCGCTCCTTCATCGCCCTTTCTACATTGACCGTAGTGTCTTATAGGTCAATGTATAAAGTGTACTGACGTATCGGCATCCTCTCCTTAATGGTGAGGTTCAGCCTGGCCTAGAACCGGCTCATCTTCAACCTTTCGCCAGCTACGAAGGTTAGGGTAAATCGCAAGAGCTCCATGAATTTCAAGGCGTACTCAAGTATACTCATGCTGCCTTACTGCAGTTGCCTGAATTCGCCTTCCTTGGCCCTCTGGAGGGAGATGGGGTTAAAATGATCCTTAATCATCTCTTTGAACTTGTTCTAACCAAACCCAGGCTCGTATTGTCTCTCCCTCACTGTGACCCACTATAGGTCGGCCTTATCCTTCACGTAGAATACAGCTAAACCCACTTTTCACTCCTCGAGGCATTGGAGTGCGTCGAACAGTTTCTCGATGCCCCTAATCCAGTCCTCGAAAGTCTTAGGGCCGGGGTTGCCACTATAAATGGGTGGGTGGTGGCTCGCGAATCTCTTAAACATGTAAGAATTATCTTCCTCGACCCTCTTCTCTCGGGCGTGCATTAGCTTTCCCAGTTGTTCGTTCTGAAGCCGTAACTACTCCCTTTACTTTTGCAGCAGCTCTAGTGGTAGAAGGTTGGTGAGGTCCGCTCCAGCTGGCGGATTGGCCTCGTCTACCTGACTGCAAGACCCGCTCCTGTTCCGAAGGTGTAGGGCCTGCAGCCGCTCTCTGACGACATAGGAATGTCCGAGTTCGCAGAGACCCTCGTAATAGGGTGGGGTCCAGTTTGGGCTTCATCGTTATTGTTTCCCGTCATCCTATTCGGGAAATAAGTTGGGTTTAGTTCCTTTCCTAATAGTTCATTTCCTACGTACCACTAGAGTTCAATAATACAGTACATGCTAGCGCATCATGCAACATTTGACAGGTTTTTAATCACATCACATTAGCTCACTTATGTGGTCCATCCACTAAATCACATGGTCATGCATCACACATCAGATAGGCATCACGTTCATGTGATCCACATACGTCACTGATAAAGAATGCTGGTATTCAAATAACTCAGACATTTTATTGCATAAAATTTCAAAATCACAAGCGGTTCATACTAGTATCTTTCATTACATCACAGTTGAAATTTTATTAGCCCACAGTGGCTCTAATATGATTGGAAAGGTAACTAACAACACTACGTTAGAGAAAAAGAGAAAGAAAAATAATCTTTCTAAATGCTATGAGCTTCTACTGATCTGAGGCATCCAATGGATGGGTACTCCTATACATCCGACCACATCTACCCCACTTTCATCCGGTCACCCCGGTCTCAAACTCGTCCCTCTTCTCCACAGAATCCGTCTCTTCATCCAAGCTTTTCGGTCCTTTGGTTTGGTCATCCTGCACAATGAACTCCCTCCTTCCTTTCTGATCCCCCTCGGGGTTCTCTTTCTCGATATGCTCCGTCTCACACTCACTAGAGTCTCCCTTGAGGTCTTCACTTCCCATCAGCTGTCCCCCACTCACCTTAGAATCCTCCTCAGTGTCTTCCTCAGGGTCCTCCTCCTCCATTGGTTCCCCCTCACTCGGGTCCTCCTCAGGGTCCTCCTCTTCTATTAGTTCCTCCTCGCTAGGGTCCTCCTCAGGGTCCTCCTCGGGATCCTCCTCCTCCATGGGTTCCCTCTCACTAGGGTCTTCCTGAGGGACCGCCTCTTCTATTGGAATGGCCTCAATAGGGTCATCTCCCCCTTTCTAGAGCCTCCCTCCTCATTAGTGAGCTCGTCTCCTGGGGGTGAGGCATCCTGCTCACTAGCTGTGGGTATACGCTCTAGGTCGTGGGGTTCCTCTAGTCTTGAGTAGTTGATTAGATCAACTACATTCATCCCCATAGGCTCCCAGTCATACCAACAACACTTCCCCCACAGATGATGATCACGAGTCTGTGGGTGCAGCTCATCAACTCGGTAGCACTACTCAGGGTCTCCCTTCAAGGTTAGTAGTAGAAAGATCACCTGGTTGTCCTCAATCCTCAAACAGCTATGGTGTACATCCTTTAGATATCTGGCTAACATCCACCTCACATGCCGAATGTGGTCCCACACTTCCTGACCTAGTCTCTTAGCTAACTGCGTAAATAAGGACCTCCTACACAACGACAGTGTTTGGTACCCTCCATTCCTATACAAATTAAGCTCACGTAAGATATACATCCAAACAATAATCATGCATTCATTCAATATAGATGTATATGCATACAGCCCCTGTCCCGTGCTACACTCACTCTCCCAGCAGTCTTTAGGTCTACCAGTTTTAGTATTTAATCCTTACTGCCTTTTAGACGAGCCTTCAGGTCTATCAACCTGGGCTCTGATACCACTTTGTAATGCCGTAGGTTTCTAATTTCATTTCTTTATTACTAATCCTTATCCTACATGGTAGCGGAACCTGAATTAGGGTATTACTACCGTATTTCCTTCTTGAAAATAACAGACTAAATATCGAGACAATAAGTACATCATTCCTGAAAACACTTCAACTTTAACAAAGGGGTCAAACTTTGATGTCACAACTAATTCAAAACATCTGTTAACATCATCTTTACTCTAAGAAAACTATTAAGCTTGCATCTTCGTCATCTCAGACATCAGGGGCTCACTCTACTTTCGGTCCCCCCGTCCCATGTATAACTAAATCACCTGAAAAATAAAACATTTTATAAAAGTGAGATAAACTCAGTAGACAATCACACCTAACAGTCAACTACGCACACCAATTTATTTTGAAAATATTTTAGGAGACAAGGGAAAACAGCAAGACTCCCAAAACACACTTCTCATTAACAGAAGGTCCTATGATTACCAGATCTCAGTAATGTACATTCATAATCTATAATTCAAATTACGGCAGTCAAATTTAGGGTGAGCGACCCCACTGGGTCTCATGGCCTACGCTTGGGTTCGGCACAGCCGCTTAACTCGATCCTGGCCTACTACTTACTATGGCGGTTACCGCTTAACCCTTTCCTCGGCTGCCAACACTGCGGATGGTTACCGCTAACCTCGCCCATGTCCTAGCAGGGCACGTGGCCGCTCACATTCATGCACTAGTTACCCGGGGAAGGCTAATCGCCTTCAATCAACAGTCAGATTAAATCTCACCCAGCTTAGCCTTTACAGTTGCTGTTACCCTTCTCTTATCAAAGGTCGATTTAACATGAAAGGTTCATTCGATCTCAACCCATTTCCCCAAGGTCATCACCACGGAATTTAAGTCTTGAATTTCGAACACAACGTTGCCAAGTCGCAACTCCTTAATGCATCACATCATGCAGATTTTGCTATGCAGCCACATTCAATTAACTCATGTTGTTATTTCATTTAATCAATAAACAGGCCAATTCTTATCATGTTCAGAGCACGCATGATTTTAAACAACTCCGGGAAGGGTTAGGGCATGATTGTTACCTGGATACTGTACAAAGTTACCGGGTCAGTTACTATTTCGAATTTACTGCTCCGCACCTGGGCTAACATATAGCCCACGCTCAGTCTAACCTCAAATAAACTACAACCCTGGCCTTTGCCTTATAACCAAAACTATTGTTTTTTCCTAAAATTTTACTCCTATTTTTAGAGCCCCCAGTTCGAAGCCCAACCAGGGTCCACATTCAGCCAGAATATGGGTCCCCTTCTAGAACTCATAACTTCTGCCCCTGAAGCCCAAATTCCAGTTTCTAACCCAATATAAAAATTTTAGTCCAGTCTCCACACTTGCCATGTTCAGGGTTTCACCCTGTTCTCACGCGAACTAAGCCGTTTTCTTATTTCTTTTAGCAGTGTCACTGACTATCTTAGTCTGAATAGTCCGTGGTAATTTGACCATAACTTTGGCCATGCTACACCAATTCACTCGATTCAAAAACAAGGTTATGCAGTACATCCCGACACATCCGCCCTAAAAATTTCACAATTTTTGGCAGATTGACCCGCCCAGGGCAAATTTCTTAAATTAACGTCAGTGCAGCCATCTCTTCAAACCAACAGGTTCTGCCTCATTTCCCTTACTCGAATTTCCGACCCCATAACTTTAACACCCAACATCCAAAATTCAACTTCTTGCCCATTCCAGGAAAATGTGCTTGTCTACTACAACTTTAGTGTTTGGTGATCTCGCACTACCCTCCAATTTTCACAATTTTTAAGCCAGTAGATCAGTGAGAATAAATTTTTAAAGTTATGCAAATTTTCTGCCCTTAACTGGTGGCATGTTCTTATCAATTTCAAGCCCGAGATCTGATCTTTTCACCTCAATATCCACGTTGTTAATTCTCCGGACTACCCAATGTAAAATCTAATGACCTTCCCCTAACCCAAGTCATCTAAGTCAAGGAAGCTTTTGAATTTCATAAACTAACACGAAACACCATGAAGTACTCACCTTGATGTGAATTCAGGAGAGAAGCGATTTGAACATCGAACTCTTTGTACTTAAAATCTGAAAAAAAAAAAAACAAAACATAAAAACAAATTTTAATGCTTCATACTTAAAATCCACATAAACCATGAAATTTTAAAAGAACTACCAAATTTTGGAGTGTTCATGAATGGAATGCATGGGATTGCACCCCACTTCCCACCAAGAGGGAAGGAGGAGGCAAGGGTGGCCCTAGTGGTGGCCAGCGACAGCAGCGATGGTCCGACAGGGGGTGCGTGGTTGGGGCAAGAAGAGAGAGAGAGAGAGACAAAGAAAGAGATGGCGTGGGGGAGGGGGGAGCACGGTTAGGGTTTTAGCGGGGAAGAGCAACCGGGTAGTGGGGGCAAAAAGAGAGAAAAAAAGGAAAGAGAAAAAGGAAAAAGCAAAGGAAAGAAAATAAAAGAAAAGGAAGGAAAATAAAACACATTTTAGGGTTTGATTTGGGTGAATTTGAGAGGGAAAAATTGACTTTCAAAGCAATGTAGGTAGGAGAGAGAATTAAATGGGAGAAATAAATAGTTGAGTTACGAAGAAAAATATGCAAATAATTAAATCGAGGAAAAGAACAAAAATATCCCGGATGAAAAATAATTAAATTTTTGTCGTGTAAAAAAATTTTTAAAAGAAACACAACCCATGGCGAAAGAGATTTAGAACGACTTACACGCATCTGGCTATAGGAACAAGTGAGGGTATTTGTCTCGCATCTGTTGGTCCGGCTCCCAAGTAGCTTTAGACATCTCATGATTGGCCCAAAGGACCTTTACTAGGGGTGCCGTTTTCCTACGGAGGTGCTTTTCCTGCCGATCCAGAATCTGTACAAGCTGTTCCTCATACAACAGGCCTTCCTGGAGCTGTATAGGATCAGGCTAGATTATGTGTGAGAGGTGTGGAATGTCCTTCTGTAACTGTGACATGTGAAACACATTATGTACTCTTAGAAGTTCGGGCGATAGGTCCAGTCGATATGCCACTTCCCCAACTCTCTGTATGAGTGGGTACGACCCGATGTACCTCAGGCTAAACTTTGCCGCCATCCCAAATCTCACGACTCCCTTAGTTGGGAAAACTTGGAGAAATACCTGATCTTCTACTTGGAACTCAAGGAGCCTACGCGTCCGATAGGCATAGCTCTTTTGGCGGGTTTCATTCGTTCCTGGATCACCCTTATTTTATACATGGTGGCTTGGATTAACTCCGGTTCAATAGTCAAAGCTTCATCGATCTCCTGTCAACAGAGCGGAGTTTTACATCTCCTCCCATACAGTGCCTCACACTGGGGCATGCCAACACTCGCGTGGTAACTGTTGTTATAGGAGAACTCGATTTGTGCCAGTTGTTCGTCCCACGCAGTCTTAAAATCTAACGCACAAGCCCTTAGCATATCTTCCAATGTTTAAATAGTGCATTCCGTCTGCCTGTCCGTAGCAGGGTGAAAGGTAGTACTAAAACATAATAGCGTTCCAATTGCTTCTTGTAGCTTCTGGCAAAATTTCAACTGGAATCTGGTGTCCCAATCTGACACTATGGAACGGGTACCCTGTGCAACCGTACTATCTCCTTGAGATATGCTCGAGCTAACTGATCCAAGGTCCAGGTATTCCTCATGGCTATAAAATGTGCTGTTTTCATGAGTCTATCCACTATAACTCAAAATTGCATTGTTCTTTCATTGAGTTAACGGTAAGTCCACTACAAAATCCATGGACACCGAGTCCCATTTCCACTCAAGGACATCCAGGGGTTGTAAAAGTCCTACTGGTCACTAGTGTTTAATTTTTACTCGCTGATAGGTTAGGCACTTTGGCATATACTCCGCCACTTCTTGTTTCATGTCGCTCCACCAAAATGTTCGCTTCAGGTCCTTATATAGTTTATTTCCCCTAGGGTGCACTGACTGTGGAGTACTGTGACCCTCATCTAGGATTTTCTTCTTAAGTGCTTCAACTGCTGGGATGCACACCCAGTTATGAAAATGGATAGTACCATCTTCATAGATTACGAACCCGGTTGTCTTCCCCAACAATATTTCCTCCCTGATCCAACACTCCCACGTTAGACACTACGTGTTCAAAAACGCCACATTCTTTAACTTAAACTCACACTTCGATAATTTGACGTACAATTCATATTCCCTTAACACTTCCAGGGCTGTCCGTAGGTGATGGGGATGCTCCTTCGAGGTTTTCGAGTAAATTAGGATGTCGTCTATGAAGACCACCACGAATCGATCCAAATAGGATTTGAAGCTGTTCATGAGATCCACGAATGCTGTCGGGGTATTGGTGAGGCCAAATGGCATCACCACAAATTCATAGTGTCCGTACTGGATACGAAAGGCAGTTTTGGGTATATCCTTATCCTTGATTCGAAATTTATGGTACCTCGAACGAAGGTCTATCTTGGAAAAAGTCCCCAAGCCTCGTAACTGATCAAAAAGGTCATCTATTCTGGGTAGAGGATCATGATTCCTGACCGTTGTCTTGTTTAGCTCTCAGTAGTCTATACACAACCTTAGGGTCCTATCCTTCTTCTTTACAAACAGCACCGAGGCTCCCCACGGGGATGTACCAGGCTGGATATACCCCTTCTCCAAGACTTCCTCCAGCTGTGTCTTTAGTTGTTTAAGTTCTGCCGGTGCCATCCGATAAGGTGCCCCACAGATAGGTGTGGCTTCAGGGGTTAGGTGGATATACAACTCCACCTCTGTAAGGGGTGGCATACTGGGGATCTCATCTGGGAACTCCCTCACTACTGGAATGTCCACAAGGGAGGGTCCTGTGCCCTTGGTTTTCACTACGTTACATAGGAATCCCTCGCATCCCCTACCTAACAACTTGTGGGCTTTCATCATAGAAATCAATTTCACTCCCGTTCTCAGTCTTTGGCCCTTATGCACGACCTTCTCTCCATTGGGTCCTTTAGGGTGATTTTTCATCTTGGACAGTCTATTTGGGCCTGATGTTTAGCTAACCAGTCCATTCCTAAGATAACCCCAAAGTCTATTAGCTCAAGTCCATATAAGTCTGCCAGGAATTCATACTCATACATTCTGAGACAAAAATTGTTGTATAGCTCCTCACACGCCAAGGTCTTTCCATCAGGGAGAATCACAGACAGCAATAAACATTTATGGGTGGGAACTAGTCCTAATGACTCAACCGGTTTAACAGAAATAAAGGAGTGCATGGCACCCAAATCCAACAAAACATCTACTGGCTGAGTTAGGATAGAGAAAGTACTTGTCACAACATTAGGAGTATCTTCTGCTTCCTCCTTACGCATCACATAAACTCTATCCCCATAGTTCTGGGGCGATTGGTGGGGAGGTCGGGCCTGAGCTTACTGAGATGTCTGGTTCTGCTGGGTGAGGTTGGCTACCTGCCCATCCCTATTCTGATATGGTTACTAGGGCCACTATCCTTGTCCTTGTCCCTGGCATTGTCCTTATCCTTGATCGGTAGGAGGTGGAGGGAGCGGGCAGTCCCGAACCTGGTCTTGAGGGCTTCCGCAGCGGAAACACCTCGTGATCGATCGACATTCCCTAGAATAGCGCCCTAACTTTCCACAGGCGTTGCAGGTTAACTTAGGTCATGCATTGGGATGCTGGCCTTCACGAGTATTATTCTTCAAGTACTGATTCCCAGCAGGTCGATGGTATTGCTCTTGCGATTGAAAGTTGCCTCGGTTATCCCCCTTTCTCTTAGTTCCCCGCTGCTCGTTTGAATAGTCACTCCGCTCCTTCATCGCCCTTTCTTTGTTGACTGTAGTGTCATGTAGGTCAACGTAAGAGGTGTACTGACGTACGAACATCCTCTCCTTCATGGTGGGGTTTAGCCAAACCTCGAACCGATTCATCTTCAGCCTTTCGTCAGCTACGAAGGCTAGGGCAAATCGCGAGAGCTTCATGAATTTCAAGGCGTACTCAAGTACACTTATGATGCCTTGCTGCAGTTGCCTGAATTCGTCTTCCTTGGCCTTCTGGAGGGAGCTGGGGTAAAAATGATCCTTAATCATCTCCTTGAACTTGTACCAACCAAACCCGGGCTTGTATTGTCTCTTCCTCACTGTAGCCCACCATAGGTTAGCCTTATCCTTTAGGTAGAATATAGCGAAACCCAGCTTCCACTCCTCGAGGCATTGGAGTGCGTCGAATAGTTTCTTGATGCCCCTGATCTAGTCCTTGAAAGTCTTGGGGTTGGGGGTCCCATCATAAATGGGTGGGTGGTGGCTCGCGAATCTCTTGAACATGTAAGAATTATCTTCCTTGACCCTCTTCTCCTGAGCCTCCATTAGCTTTTGTAATTGTTCGTTATGAAGCCATAACTACTCCCCTTACTTTCGCAGTAGCTCTAGTAGTAGTAGGTTGGTGAGGTCTGCTCCAGCAGGCGGATTGGCCTCGTCTACCTGACTGCCGGACCTATTTTCGTTTCGAGGGCGTAGGGCCTCCAGCCACTCCCTGAAGCTCGACATAGGAATGTCCGGGTTCACAGGGACTTTCGTAACAGGGTGGGGTCTAGTTTGGGTTCATCGTTGTTACTTCCCGCCATCTGGTTTGGAAAATATATTGGGTTTAGTTCCTCTCCTAATAGTTCATTTCCTACATACCACTAGAGTTCAATAACACAGTACATGCTAGTGCATCATGCAATATTTGATAGGTTTTTAATCACATCAAATTACCACACTTACGTGGTCCATCAAGTAAATCACATGCTCTTCCATTACACATCAGATAGGCATCACGTTCATGTGATCTACATACGTCACCGATAAAGAACGCCAATATTCAAATAACTCAAACATTTTATTGTATCGAATTTTAAAATCATAAGTGGTTCATACTAGTATCTTTCATTACATCACAGTTAAAGTTTTATTAGCCCATAGTGGCTTCACAATGCAATAAGAAAGGTAACTAACAGTACTACCTTAGAGAAAAAGAGAAAGAAAAACAATCTTTCTAAATGCTATGAGCTTTTACTGATCAGGGGCATCTAGTGGACAGGGTTGCCCTACACATCCGACCACATCTGCTCCGCTTTCAGCGAGTCATCCCAGTCTCAGACTCGCCCCTCTTCTCTATAGAATCCGTCTCTTCGCCCAAGCTTTCCGGTCCTCTGGTTTGGTTATCCTACATAATGAACTCCTCCCTTCCTTCTTCTTGATCCCCCTCGGGGTTCTCTTTCTCGATATGCTCCGTCTCACACTCACTAGAGTCTCCCTTAAGGTCTTCACTTTCCATCGATTGTCCCTCACTTACCTCAGAATCCTCCTCCTCCATTAGTTCCCTCTCACTCGGGTCCTCCTCTCCCATCAATTCCTCCTCACTAGGGTCCTCCTCAAGATCCTCCTCCTCCATTGATTCCCTCTCACTAGGGTCTTTCTCAGGGTCCGCCTCCTATATTGGACCCGCCTCGATAGGGTCATCTCCCTCTTTCTTAGAGCCTCCCTCCTCATCAGTGAGCTCATCTCCCTGGGGTGGGGCATCCTCTGCACTAGCTGTGGGTATACGCTCTAGGTCGTGGGTCCCTCCAGTCTCAAGTAGTTTATTAGGTCGACTACACTCATCCCCATAGGCTCCCAGTCACACTAACAGCACTTCCCGCACGAGTGACGATCACGAGCTCGGGGCTGTAGCTCGTCAACACATTAGCGCCACTCACGGTCTCCCTTCAAGGTCAGCAGCAGAAAGATCACCTGGTTATCCTCAATCCTCAAACAGCTATAGGGTATATCCTCCAGATGTCTGGCTAGCACCCAACTCACATGTCGAATGTGGTCCCACACTCCCTGACCTGGTTTCTTAGCTAACTACTCATGCAAACGAGGACCTCCTATGCAACCACAGTGCTCGGTACCCTCCATTCCTATACAAAGTAAGCTCACATAAGATATACATCCAAACCATAATCATGCATAAATTCAATATTAGATGTACTTAGGTCTACTAGCCTTAGTATTTAATCCTTACTATCTTTTAGGCGAGCCTTCAGGTTAGTCAACTTAGGCTCTGATACTGTTTGTAACACACCGGATTTCTAATTTCATTTCTTTATTACTAATCTTTATCCTGCATGGTAGCGGAACCTGAATTGGGGTGTTACTGCTGTATTTCCTTCTTGGAAATACCAGGCTAGATATCGAGACAATTAATACACCATTCCTAAAACACTTTAACTCTAACAAAGGGGTCAAACTTTGATGTCACAGCTAATTCAAAACATCTGTTAACATTGTCTTTACTCTATGAAAACTATTAAGCTTGCATCTTCTTCAACTCAGGCATCAGAGCCTTGCTTTACTTTCAGTCCCCCAGTCCCATGTACAACTAAATCACTTGAAAAACAAAATATTTTATAAAAGTGAGATGAACTCAGTAAATAATTACCCCTAACAGTCAACTACGCACACCAATTCATTTTGAAAACATTTTAAGGGATAAGGGAAAACAGCAAGACTCCCAGGACACACTTCTCATTAACATAAGCTCCTATGATTACCATATCTCAGTGATGTACATTCATAATCTATAATTCAAATTACGACAGTCAGATTTATGATGAGCGACCCCACTGGGTCTCATGGCCTGTGCTTGGGTTCAGCGCAGCCGCTTAACTCGATCCTGGCCTACCGCTTACTATGGCGGTTACCGCTTAACCCTTGCCTAGCCTTCCATCACTAGGGATGGTTACCGCTAACCTGGCCTACATCCCAGTAGGGTACATGGCCGCTCACATGCATGCACTAGTTTCCTAGGAAAGGCTAATATGGCCTTCAATCAACAGTCAGATTAAATCTCACCCAGCTCAGCCTTTACAGTTATTGTTACCCTTCTCTTATCAAAAGTCAATTTAACATGAAAGGTTCTTTCGGTCTCTACCCATTTCCCCAAGGTCATCACCACAGAATTTAAGTCTTGAATTTCTAACACAACATTACCAAGTCGCAACTCTTTCACATCACATCATGTAGATTTTGCTATACAGCCACATTTAATTAACTCATACTGTTATTTCATTCAATCAATAAACAGGCCAATTCCTACTATGTTCAGAGTGCGCATGATTTCAAAGAACTCGGGGAAGAGTTAGGGCATGATTGTTGCCTGGATGCCGTACAGAGTTACGGGCTCAGTTACTATTTCAAATTTACTGCTCCGCACCTGAGCCAACACATAGCCCACACTCAGTCTAACCTCGAATAAACTACAGCCCTAGCCTTTGCCTTACATCTAAAATTATTTTTTTTCTAAAATTTTACTTCTACTTTTAGGGCCCCCAGTCCGAAGCCCAACCAGGGTCTAGATTCGGCTAGAATCTGGGTCCCCTTCCAGAACTCATAACTTCTACCTCCGAAAGCCAAATTCCAATTTCTAGCCTAATATAAAAAGTTTAGTCCATTCTCCACATTTGTCATGTTTAGGATTTTGCCCAATTTCACATGAACTAGGCCGTTTTCTTATTTCTTTTAGCGGTGTCACTAACTATCTTAGTCTGGACACTCCGTAGTAATTTGACCCTAACTTTGGCCACGGTACACCAATTCACTCGATTTAAAAACGAGGTTATGCAGTACATTCCGAAACATCCACCTTAAAAGTTTCATAATTTTTAGCAAACTAACCTGCCCTGGGAAAATTTCTAAAGTTGACGTCGGTGTAGCCCTCTCTCTAGACCAGCAGGTTCTGCCCCAATTCCTAACTTGAATTTCCGACCCATAACTTTAACACGCAACATCCAAAATTTAACTTCTTGCCCATTCCAGAAAGATGTATTATCTACTATAACTTTTGTGTTTGGTGATCTTGCTATTTCCCACCGTAACTAGGTTGAAAATATTAAAACATGCCAACTATCCCTGACTATCTCAATTTTGGCAGTCTCTGGTAAATGGACCATAACTCACTCTACACAAGTCAAAATACCTTGATTCAAAAGGCGTAGTCTAGAAGACACCTTGGTCCATCTACCCTCCAATTTTCACGAGTTTTAGGCTAGTAGAGTAGCAGGAATAAATTTTTAAATTTATGTAAAATTTCTGCCTTTAACCAGTGGCATGTTCTTATCAATTTCAAACCCAAGATCCAATCTTTTCACGTCAATATCCACGTCGTTAATTCACGTGACAACCCAATGTAAAATCTAATGACCCTTCGCCTAACCCAAGTCATCTAAGTTAAGGAAGCTTTTGAATTTCCTAAACTAACACGAAACACCATGAAGTACTCACCTTGATGTAGATTCGGGAGAGAAGCAATTTAAACGTCGAACTCTTTGTGCTTAAAATCTGGAAAGAAAAAAACAAAACATAAAAACGAATTTCAATGCTTCATACTTAAAATCCACATAAACCATGAAATTTTAAAAGAACTACAAAATTTTGGAGTGTTCATGCATTTGGTGCATGGGGGTGCACCCCACTTACCATCAAGAGGAAGGGAGAAGGCGAGGGTGGCTTAAGTGGTGGTTGGCGGTAGTAGCAGTGGCCTAGCAGGGGGTTGCATTGCAGGGGGCAAGAAGAGAGAAAGAGAGAGATTGAGAGAGAGAGAGAGAGAGAGAGAGAGAGAGAGAGAGAAGGCAACAGGAAGAGGGAGAGTAAGAAATAGATGGCGTGGGGGAGGGGGGAGCACGATTAGGGTTTTAGGGGCGAAGAGCAACCGCATAGTGGGGGGAAATAGAGGGAAAAAAAGGGAAAGAGAAAAAGGAAAAAGGAAGGAAAGAAAATAAAAGAAAAGTAAGGAAAATAAAACACATTCTAGGGTTTGATTTGGGAGGGAAAAATTGAATTTCAAAGTAATGTAGGAAGGAGGGAGAATTAAATGCGAGAAGTAAATAGTTGAGTTATGAAGCAAAATACACAAATAATTAAATCGAGGAAAAGATCAAAAATAGCCCGAATGAAAAACAATTAAATTTTTATCGGTAAAAATTTTTTTAAAAGAAACACAACCCATGGCGGAAGCGATTTAGAATGACTTGGATTACGAAGATTGGTCCATGTCACGCGATCTCCCAATTTAATTTCCTGGGGTTTTACATACTATCCTACTTAAGGAAGTTCCATCCTCGAGACTTCACTAAGCTGCGGCACTACCATTACAGAAATGAATTTCCGTGTTTTTACAATAGCTCATAAAAAAAACAGTAAAAATCGCAGGCGCATAATTTTTTCAAGTTTTTGGTTGCTAAATGTATATCATAACTCACTGAAAACATTATCTAAAAGTTCACCAAAAAGACATAGTATTATATTGTTTGCTCACTCATTTTTCAGTATAAATAGTTAGTATTGCTCAATAAATCATATTGATCATCAAATATATTGCATAGCTCATTGAACATTTATCACAACTCACGTTAAAAAAAAAGTACGGATCACTGGCAGATAACCTTTTCAAGTTTTTGTTCACTAATATTATAGCTCACCAAAACATTATATAAAAGCTCGCCAAAAAGATATTGTGTAACTCACTAAAACTTTTTAAGTGTCCATTCTTAATTTTTTTTTAAAGACAGTATCCATTCTTAAATTTAAGTTCAGTAAAAAAATATACCATAATAGTTCAGAAGATTAAATAATGCATATCTCACCAAACATCATCTCCGACTCACCAAAAGATATGATACATCTCACTAAACAAACATTATATCTCATAATACGAAATATATTGTATATGTGCTCGCTAAATGTGTATATGTGGTTTCTAACTGAGGCAAATAACTATTAAAAAAAAGTGAAATGGAAAACTGATTATCTCAAAAAAAGGGAAACTAGTTGATGGCCAAAAAAATTTAAAAAAAACTTTTTAAATATGAAAAAAGAAGGGAAAATAAAAAAGTTGGGTGAAAATGAAAATTTAATTATCTCACAAAAAAGGGAAAGTAATTATCTCACAAAAACAAGGAAAGAAAGTAATTGGTGGACAAAAGAAAAACTAAAAAGCAAAAACAAAAGTTTCACGTGCTCACACCAAGAATTAAACTTGGGACTATCAACTCACCAAGCATCCACCTTGCCAATGAGTCACATGCTTTCGTTTAACTTGATGATGCAGAAAATGTATCCTATTCTGCGCGTTTCTCTAGCCTGGGTGTACAAATAGACCTGGCAAATGGGTCATTCGGTCAAGGTACGGGTCGTGTTAAGGTTAGGTTGGGTCATGTTTCAGGTTAAGTGACATTTCAGGTCGACTCAGTTTGAGTTGGGTGAATTTCGGTTCGGGTCGGGTGAATTTCAGTTCGGGTCGACTTCGGGCCAACCAATTTTTGATCCAATACACTTGTCATACAAAAATAAGCAATTTTGTAGAAAATTTCAGGTTGGGTATGGTTGGATTCGGGTCAATTCGGATTCCGGGTTCACTTTCAGGTGAGCCTATTTCGGTTGTCAGGTCGAATATAAGTCCGAGTCGCTCGGTTTAGGCTTCGGCTCTCTGGTCAGTTTTGTCAGATTTATGTACAAATGCATTTGTATACTTAATTGTTTGATATAACAACAATGTTCGTGTTATTGCCTTTTGATTAGTGTGACAAGCTAGATATTTGTGTTCGGTGAACTTGAATTGTATTTTCAAGTAACATCTACACATTTCAAGTAATATTTTTAAAAATTTAATTGATTTAGGCCTCTTCTTTTTATTGGTAAATCCACTTTTACCTATTTTCACTAGTTTTTACCAACTCTTCTCAACTTTTACTAACTCTTTCCAATTGTTGCAAAAAAATTTTCATCTTCTACCGACTCTTACCAATATTCTTCAAAAATTTCATAATTCGTAAATTGTCATCTGAAAATTAATTATTTTTTCAACCACCAAAAATCCTTTCGTTAATTTTTTAGGTTGGTATATTGAAGGACATAATTAAAATTGTAATTTTGTATTGTTTATAAATGTGAATCTAATAGCGTCGTTCACTCGTAAGACAAAGATAATGATATTTAGACAGTCATGGAAGTGATTACAGCAAACCAATTTAAAAACTAAACGTTATACACAGTTAAGCACATGTTATTGCCAACTTTACAAATGGTTAATATCAGGTGGAACAAGATTTCGAAATTTCATTAGCTATGTGATTAATAATTTCTTTCATGGCATTCTTAGAATCCTCATCAAACAACCTAACAAAGGGTCTTCGGTTAGTACATGGTGGCCTAGGTGAGATTTGTGTTCCATTCTCATGAAGATGTATAAAATTATGGAGTGCAAACTACAATAACGATTTCAATTTGTGATTATAAACTCTTATGAGGCATCTTAGCATCCAACATCTTCCATGTTATCTTTAACACTCCAAATGCTCACTCAACTACTCCAGGTAAAGAGGAATGATGATAGTTAAACTCTTCTTTATTAACTTGTGGCCCTTGGTTGTATTTACGACAACTTTTGAATTCTGGAATATGATACCAAAAAATAATTCCTTGGATAAGGCGCTAAGTATCCAATCATATTTGGATATGCACAATCCACCAAATAATATTTTGTGGGCATATATTAAAGAAAAAGACCATATGAATATTACATTGCATTTTTTTAAGCAAGCTTTTAACAGACACTAGACCTAATATTCAAGTGCCTGCTTTAGGATGAGGGAAATCAAATTATGCTAAATCAAGCTATCCTTCAACCCAGGTAGATTGTGGGAACTCCCTTGCCAGTTGGTAATGACATATGTACACATCATGTTGAAGGAAACGACACACAACATGTTCAAAGTCTTTCACCCGTCACGATTTCTATAACACTGACCAGTGTCATCTTACTTTACACTAAATATATGTCCCATCTAAAGTCCTAATATCGTCGTCTAAAAAATATATGCACTTTATGATGATACATAATATACAATGTTTTATGAAATGAAAATCATACCTTTAAAAAGGGCCAATAGATGCCACGACTTTCTGCAATTTTAATAGCAATTTATCTGACTATGATATAACCTAACAATATTAGCTCACAATTGCACAAGACCGTCCAAGACTTGTTTATGATATTTGCCTCTTTTTTATAAGAAATGCTGAAATCGATCTTCAGCCTCCTGATAGCTTACCCCTCTTGCCAAAACGAATAAGGTTATTGTAACTATTTTTCCACTTTCTAGAAAACGACCCTCTTTCAGTAAACTCTCTCTATAAAAATGCTAATGAGATGTACAAAATCATCTCTTTAGAGGCACAAAACTTTACGACATAAATCATATAACAATCTGTGTATGTACTTTGCCCCATTTTCCCCACCAATTGCATTTGATAATCTGTCAATTAGACTGAGGGGTTGCTTTAAATGAAAATGTTCTAGGGCATAAACAAAAATAGTGTCAACAGTTTGGTCTTCCTTTACATCCATTCTACATCATAGCTTCACATAACAATAAGCAAGGCTATACCCAAACAAGCTATGAAAAGCCATTACATGTTGCCAATGTCAACACCCATATAATGAAACAATCACCTGGATAAACAAGCACATAGATAAGTCATGTAACACTAAATTTTCCTAAACAAAGAAGATTACATGTTCATACCAACATAATATTCATGCAAACAGGTAGTTCTTAGAAGCAGCACATAAAAGAAAACTAACATAAAGGTACTCTAATCTGGATAAAGAGTTAGATGCGAACCCTATCACTTTGATGTATTTAATTGCAACCTCATTGTCTAAATCATTAAAGTAGGCCTTCTTTTTGGCTATTTTAATGTACTCTATCACATTGAATATGAACTCTAATTCCATAGCATAGACTACGGGATCTTCCTTTAGCATTTTCTAAATCTATTTGTAAAGGGATGGTTTTTGCCCTACCTCCTCCCTCATGCGGAGAACGACAAGCGCTTACTGAACTTTGTTATCTCTTGGTAACCAATCAAGTAGTTCGTGTCTTTTGTTGTCGTTGGAACTCCCGCCTTCACTTTTTCACTTACTAGAGCTGCGTACACTTCTAGGATGTGATCAACTTTCTTTCGCACTAATGCATTAAACCTTATGTTCATATCCCTCCTTGTTAGCTTCATCACTATCACCCATATGTTCTTCTATATTAATCTACAAACCCTTTAGTTTTTAGCTGACATTGCTACCAAAACAACCATACCTAGAGTGAAACTCATTTCACTAGTAGCATGCTTGTCATAAAACGCAACTTTCATCTTGTCCAAATTTGCAGGAATCTTCTAATCGAGCGATTTATACTAGCAATTATATTTCTACGCATCATTGAACCATACAATTTTATAAGAGTATATATACAAAATGCCATGTTAATCAAAATGTTTTAAAATTTCAAATGATTATATAACTTACCTGAAAGAACTCTTCCCCAACTGTATCTGACATTACGACAACCCTAGTTTGTAATCTACCCCAACACCTATCTGCCTATAGGGTATTGCTGTGCTCTCAACTTCTTTCCCATGTTACTAAAATGGTTTTTGATTTAGGTATTGATCCCTTCATTTTTAATGCTACTCTTACTGCACCACACTCAAATTACATTGCTCTTTACACTCTTTGTTCAAGAAAAAAAATTCACCAAATTTTCCTCCTCCCTGTTTGTCCAATTAGCTGACTTTCTCCGAAAAGTAGTCATGGCATATAACTTTTTATTACCATCAACTTCCATGATCAGATCACAAATCAATGCACTACCCAGATGTAAATAAATAGCTTTCATTATACTTCATGGGAAAGGGGAGTTCAACATATAAAGCATGAACAATCTCCATCACATAATTAGGAAAACTGCACAGTTTTCTCAGAAATCAACATTCAGAGGATACATAATGTTGCACACAAACCACAAACAAACTATTTGACGAAACCTTAGACAACCATTACAAATTCAGCATGGATATAATTAATAGCAAATCTCACTATAAGAATTTAACCTCAATTGTAGCTTTCACAACACATTTTAACCACAGGCTTCCTAGTTACACAAGGAATTTCAGATCTGATTCGGGGCTGAGGGAGAGACAAAGATTGCGCCTAGAGAAACATACATTAGTGCAGTGGTGGTTGCAAACAACCTTCCTGGTCAAAGCTCTTCACTAGCATCTAGGCAAAGAACCGTCAAGAGTCTGGGCAAAAAGTAGGGGGAGTGTATGGGCAGAGCGGGGCATTTGGGCAAAAAAACAAGGGGTGGTTATACATAAAATGAAGTGTTTGTGGAAGTGAGGAGTTGGGCTTGCATAAGTAAGATAAAGGTATGCTTTATTTTTTCTAGCCAAAATTATCATTTCACCCTTATTTCAATGACATGGTGCTAATTATTTTTCAGCATAAATCATGCTTAAATCAAAGCATATATTTGTATTTTATATCATACTAATTCAAATATAAAATCATTAAAGAAATATATATATACACACACACACATAAATTGATATATATATATATATATATATATATATATATATGTGTGTGTGTGTGTGTGTGTGTATATATGTACGTATGTATATATGTATGTATGTGTGTGTGTGTATGTATATATACATATAAATATATATATATATATATATACATATACATGTATATATACATATACATATATATATATATATATATATATATATATATATATATATATATATATATATATATATATATATATGTATGCATGTATGTATATATGTATGTATATCTATGTTTGTGTGTGTGTGTGTGTGTATTAAATATATAAAAATTTATATGTATAAGAAGTCCACCAATCGTTGCATTAAAAATTGTCACAAATATATCAAATTTTATTGACACATAAATATTTACATCAACACTTGCCAAGTTATTTTAAAAATATAATCCATATATTTGCTAAATTTTAGTTAGTTTTATAATTACGAGAAATATTATGCCAAAACTAAACCCCCTAAAAGAAAAAATATCCTACTCTTTTACATTTTTTATCAACATCTTCCAACTCCTACCAACTTCTACCAATTTCTTTCAATCTCGTCCACCTTTATTCAATTCTTACCAATCATTCCGAAAATGTACCAACTCTAATCAACTTCTACCAATCTCCAAAAACTTCACCAATTTATCAACCCATATTTGCAACGAAAAGAATAGGCCCTTAGATAGCTTCCAAACAAAGGTCTTAGCTTATTATTCAAAGAGAAGCCCACAAGGAAATTGGGGTCAATAGCCACTAGACTTAGTTATCTAGGTTATGGTTTGTTCAAAGGAAACAATGAAAAAAAAAATTAATTTTATACAATCTCTTATAAGAGATAACTATCTTAGAGGATCAATATACTTAGAAAATAGACTCTATCCAAAAAATGAAATAGTCCTAGTATAACATCCCTAAGATCTCCTCAAACACATACGTAAGCAAGTTATGATCATCTTCTGAGGTAAGCAATTTAATACATTTTGAATTCCTCTGAATCCATTCTTATTCCTACTCTCTATCTCCTCTCTAATTTGATTGTCACATACTCTTTAAAGGGAATGACCTTACTCTGGTTGGTACTTAGGTCCCTTTGAAATAGCCCAAAGGATCTTTATTCAAAGTTAAAGTATTTTAGTGCCTTTTGTGAGGACTTGTGAAAGTCATGCCACCAAAAATGTCCAATAAAGGGAAATCTGAGGTAATAATGGATAATTGGCCTATAGAACATGTTGTAGACTAGCCAACTTACCTAGTGGAGGATCCATTAGATTCTTCCTCACAAAATCTTCCTCCTCTAAAGGGCACACTTTTTGAGTGAGAGAAGAAAAAGTTTCCAAAGTCACACCATGTAATTAATCTAGGTTCAAGTTAATGAGGTCATAGCCACACCACTTGAAAAGATCAGGACCTTCAAGGTGGCTTAGGCTACAACCTCATTGGACCAACAAGTCATATTAGACCTCAAGCCCCTCTATAAAGGATCATTTAGGAGCTTCTAATGAGGATAGCCACACGAATCGTGGGTCAAGGCATAGATAGGAACTTGATCCAAATAGAAGATACCCAAGATAAAGGCCTAAACAAAGGAAGAACTTAGGATGACGTCAATTAGATGACGGCTACAAACCAAAAAACCCCCCTTAGTGGGAGTCAAGTTAAACCTCAATCAAGTTATCTTTGCATGTAATAAAAATAACTAACCTTTCACAAAGATGACAATCAAATTTATTATGTGGCAAAGTTAACATGCCAAATCTGACAGTAATTAAAAAGAGAAGTGTGTAGGAAAAATCGTACTGGGTATACACCAACTCAAATTCTCTTTTGATTATGGGGTTCTAAACTTACCATTGCCAGATAAGGCCAAAGTGCCTAAGATTGACCTATGTGATGGTATCAATAGCCTAAAAAGAGCATGACAATACATACCTAACTAATATATATCTCATGCCTTCACCTACTTAAGTCATCTTTTTGGATGCTTTCCAACTACACTAAAGAGGGTAGCTTAAATCAAGTTCAACAAGTGCCCTACCCAATCAATTAATTCATGGATAGGCATGAGAACTTAGTTCTTGAGTAACTTCATAGGGAGCAGGAGGCACACCATGAATAACTCATCCCTTATAACAGTGCTCCTGAGGTATAGGGAATCAATTAGAATCTTCATATAGAGGTTTAACAAAGCATGTGTCTGTTATAGATTTGGACTATAATGTGGCACCAACAACTTCTCCAATGAAGTAAGGGACGAATAGTTCAGACTACATGTGAGCGGGAAGCCTCCAGGCACCTTTAGAAGCCTTGAAACAGACAGAAGTGTATATCATAGCATAAACATAAACAAAGAACTTTGCTGAAAATAATAATTTAAGAAGGGTTGACAAGGGGTAGAAAAAATCAAGGATAAAGAAAAGAAGGTAAAATGCGACTAGGTCAAAATCCATACTCAGTCTACCCAAGTGAGAAGCCCTCATAGAAATTAAAGGGAAGGTATTGTACAACTAGCTAAAACCCATCAAATAGAAGGCTAACTACAAAGATATAGAAAAGTGGTGTGATTTTCACTTCAAACATGGACACAATATTTGAAAAGTTTTCGGATCTATATAGGGTGCTTAAGGACTTAACAACCAAGGGTGTAATGGCCTGACCCCTCTTGGGTTGTAGACAGTTACCAGGAATGGCTTCAAGGATCATCGACTAGCCTTACGAATCACCATAACCCATTCCGGTGTGTTTCGTCCTCGCTCATATGCTGCTCGGGAAATGTCCCAGGAGGTCACCCATCCTAAGATTGCTCCCAAAAAAGCATGCTTAACTGTGGAGTTCTTAAAAGTGTGTTTCGTGAGATGCACTTTTGGTGATATAGGTAGTCGTATTAAATCCTTAAAGCCACTTATGGGGTGTTACAATCACCCCCACTTAAAGAACACAACATCTTCGTTGTGCCTCACTAACTGACTGACTTATAAGTCCTCTTGACTGGCGGTCGATCCTAGTATCTTTGCCCTGCTAGGTGACTGCTTAGGACTCTCCTGTCCACTGGCACAGCTCACGCCACGAATTTATTCGAGGATCCCAGAAGAACATGCCCACTATTTGAGGATTGTTCTAGAAGTGCTAAGGGAGAATGAGTTGTATGCCAAGTTGAAAAAGTGCGTATTTTGGTTGGGTCAGGTGGTATTTTTGAGGCATATACTATCCAATGAGGGAGTATCTATGGACCCTCAGAAGATAGAGGCTATAATGAAGTGGCCAAGGCCTAAAAATCCGATAGAGGTGATAAGCTTCTTGGGCTAGGCAGGGTACTATCATAGGTTCGTTCAGAACTTATCGAAGATCGTCGCGCCCCTCAGCAACTTAACAAGGAAGGTTACTAAGTATGAGTGGATGAATCGTTGTGAGGAAGCCTTCCAAAAACCTAAGAAGAGGTTGACGAGTGCGCCTATATTGGCCTTACCTACCAACGACAAGGACTTCATGGTGTATAATTATGCATCCAAAAACAGATTGGAGTGTGTGCTGATGTAGGATGACCGTGTCATAGCCTATGCCTCGCGACGAAAGACTCATTAGCAAAACTACTCGACTCATGATTTAGAGCTAGCAGCTGTAGTGTTTGCGTTGAAAATTTGGGACACTACCTGTATAGGGTGCGCTGTGAGATCTTCGCTGATCACCAAAGTTTGAAATACTTGTTCTCACAAAAGGGCTTGAACCTAAGGCAGATGAGGTGGTTGGAATTCCTTAAGGACTATGATATAAAATTTTAATATCACCCTCGAAAAGTGAATATAGTAGTGGATGCATTGAGTCATAGGTCATACCCAACCCTCAATAACTTGTTAGCACTACCTAGGGAATTGTGCGAGGATTTTATGAAACTTGAGCTCAACTTGGTGACAAGGGAAACTAGACCTATACTATATACAATAGAGGTACAGCCTACCCTTATTGAGGAAATTAGAGCCGCCAAGATCACAAACCCACAGTTGGATAGAATCCAGGTGGAGGTGTTAGAACACCTGGGTTCATGATTCACGAGAATGGGACACTAAGGTTCCAAAATCGGGTATGTGTTCCAGCCATAAAGAAGCTCAAAAGGAAAATCCGAGATGAGGACACAATACCCCACATTCAGGTCACCCTGGTGGGAACAAGCTATATAAGGACCTGAAGCGAACTTTCTGGTGGAGCAATATGAAAAAAGAAGTAGCTAACTATGTGGCGAAATATCTTACATGTCAGCGAGTGAAAGTAGAACACCAAAGGCCCGCAGGACTCCTACAACCCAGAGGAAGAATAACGCGATATGGGTCATCGTGGATCAGCTCATGAATATGGCTCACGTCATAGCCATAAGAAACACATGGACATTGGATCAGCTAGTTGACGGCTACCTGAAGGAAATAGTTCAATTAAATGGTGTGCCAAGCTCTATAGTGTCAGACTGGAATATAAGGTTCCAATCAGGATTCTGACAGAAGCTGCAGGAGGCATTCGGGACACTATTACACTTCAGTACAGCTTTTCAGCCAGCAGCGGATAGGCAGACTGTGAGAACAATTCAAATCCTGTAGGATATGCTGCGAGGGTGTGTTTTGGACTTCAAGCAAGCTTGGGATGAATAGTTAGCACTGATTGAGTTTTCTTACAACAACAGCTACCATGGCAACTTCGGGATGGCCCCGTACAAAGTGTTGTATAGCCGACGGTGTAGGACTCCATTGTGTTGGCAAGAGATTGACGATGCCCTGACCATTAGACCAGAACTGATACAGGCAACTACCCAGAAGGTTAGGATAATTGAGAATGAATAAAAGTGGGCCAGAGGCGACAGAAGAGTTATACAGACTTAAGGGTCAGTTTGAGGTGGGAGACAAAGTGTTCCTACGAGTGTCTCCAACCTAGGGCATCACAAGATTTGGCATGATGGGCAAGCTTAGCCCTAGATATATCATGCTGTACCCTATTATTTAACGGGTCGGGGAGGTGGCGTATCATTTAGAACTACCACCTAAGCTGCCCAGGGTGCACAACGTCTTTCATGTGTCACTGTTGCGCAAGTATGCCCCTGACCCACCCCATTGTATCACGCCAAATCCCATACAACTGGGGGAAGATCTGTCTTATGAGGAACAACTAGTTGGCATTCTAGACCGAAGGGAAAAACAGCTTCGTATGAAAACAGTGGCCCTGGTAAAGTTCTGTGGGCAAATCATGATGTGTCGGATGCCACATGGGAACTAGAGCAAGAGATGCGATCAAAATACCCTCGCCTATTTGAATGAGTAGGTGCGTGCGAAGTTTTGAGGACGAAACTTCCTTTAAAGGGGGTAGAATGTGAAACCCAAACATTTTTTTAATATTTATTTATATATATCTTTAAATTTATTTGGTTAATTTTAATTATTACGATATCGGCCGACCTAGTATGCTTGAGCTTGTGGTGTTTATTTTTTTGGATTTTGGCAGAATAGTCGAGCGTTAATAGAACGGTCCCAGTCAGGGGGTTTTAAAAATAAAAAAAAAGAGAAAAAGGGGAAAAAAGAGGGAGCCGTGGGAAGTGGGGGGGGGACGGGGGGAAGAAACCCTAGTTTTTTTTTAAAAAAATTTCCCTCTCTCTTCTCCTCTCCTCACTCTCACATGCCCCCCTCTCTCTTCTCCTCGCCTTAGCCGCTGCGCCACTGTCCTCTTTCCTCCCCCACTCTTTCGCTTTGGATTCAATAATTGCAAAGTTCTTGCGATTCTAGCGAATAGATTGTTGATTAGTTGAATTTTTTTCCTAATAAAAACTTCGTATATCGATCTTGGAAATTGATTTATTTATTCACTATCCTAGGAAGTTTGGATAGGAGCATCTAGTTGGTGGAGCAATATAACTTAAGGTTTTTTCTTCGCTTGCAAATTGTTTCAGGGTAAAGGCTCACTCTTTTGCTATGGTTTGGGTTATTTAATGATTAGGGATAACGAAATTTTGGGTGAGGGTGACATATACATGCTTGGGAAGGGATTTCAATTGAGATTAATTGAAAATAAGCCTAAAGGATGTAGTATAAACACTGTTAGGTATCTTGAGTATGTTTATTTTTTGTTTGATTTGTTATGTATGTTAATTTTTTGTATGTATGTTATGTATGTTTATTTTAAGTATGTTTAATTTTTTGTATGATTGTTTGATTCGTTAAGTATGTTTATTTTATTTATTTAGTAAATAGCATTTTGTTTTTTTATTTATTAAGCATGTTTAGTTGGATACAATGTGAACTAAATAGTTTAATTTATGTTTGATTTGTAAAGTATGTTTGTTTGGATAAATTAAATAGTTATGTTATGGTTATTTTTTGTAGTATATATGTTTAATTAGATTGTTATATTTGTTCTGTAAAATATGAATGGGGAAATTTATTTTCAAAATATGGGGATATAAAATTATTAATTATTGGTGTGATTAGTGAATATAAAATGTGTAGTAAATAGTTTAATTTTTAATTTGATTTGTAAAGCATGTTTATTTGGATAAATAAAATAGTTGTAATGTTTGTAAATAATTAGTGATGTTGAAACATAAACGTTATTAAAATTTTGTATGTAACAATAATTTGTGATGTAAATGGACCTAAATTTAAAGGGAAATGTTTGTTTTTTAAATTGGTGTTAGTTATGGTTTATTTGCGGTGTAATTTAAATGGGCAAAAAAGAAATAATGTTGAAAAAAAATCGCAATTATTCATGTTCCTGTCGCAAACTCTGTGTTGTTTTTTTATTGATTGAAATAGATTTTCTTTTTAATCTTTACCTATAAATATTTGTGTGCTTGAAAATTGTGTTAATATTCATAGATAAGTTCATTTAGTTGCTTATCAAAAATTGTAATGTATAATGTATTAAAATCATGGTTAATGGTTAAATTGATTTCTAAAAGATATCTGTTAAAACTAATTATAATATATAGAACAATTAATGTTACCAGATTAGGAAAATTTGGATAGGTCCATTGCATCATCAATGGATGTATAATAGGAGAAATCCTGATAGACATGGGCTTAGAAATGAGTGATTGATGCGAGTAAATAAGTTTGATGAATTTATAAATGTATAGAATTAATTGAGTTTATAGATGTCCATGTGTGAAGTGCAAGAATATGCAATATCATATGCCTTATGTTGTAAAATCCCATCGGTATAGAAGGGATTTGTAAAAGATTATTGGTATTGGATAAGCTATGGGGAGAATGATTATTCCAAAGTAGGGGGTGCAAGAAGTTCACAATCTATGAGTTATGATTACAATTACAACAATCATAATCATATGGAGAACATGCTTCATGCTGGCTTCCAAGCTAATGAAATGAACATGAGTACCTCCCACGAAGAAAATCCTGAGTCATTTTACACTATGCTTGAATATGCCCAATGACCCTTCCATGAAGGGTGTAACATAACCGAACTTGAAACGTCAGCGAGGCTACTTAGTATAAAATCAGGCCACAACATGTATCAATGTTGTTTCAATGAAGTTGTTGGTTGATGAAAGATACATGCCCTCCTCAAAGTCACATTCCTAAAAATTATCATCAATTGCCTAGAAAAGTCAGAGATTTAGGCATGGATGTTCAGGAAATTGATTGTTGTTTGAATGGTTGCATGCTTTAATATAAACATGATGAAAATCCATCTACATGTAAATTTTGTGGATATGCGAGATGATTATTACATAACTCCAATCAAAGGGGACATAAGGAAGTTTTGTATGCCAGAATGCACTACCTATCTTTAATCCTAAGATTGGAAAGATTATATGCCTTAAAAAGTACTGCAACATACATGAGATGGCACCATAGGCACCGCTAAGAACTATGTGTTCTCCGGCATCCATCAGATGGAGAAGCTTGGAAGTATTTTAATGAAAAGTACCCTAATTTCACAGCAGAGCCTCAGAATGTGAGATTAGGTTTAAGTGTTGATGGTTTCACACCATTTTCACTATTTGAAAGATCGTACTCTATGTGGCCAATTATTATTACACCTTATAACTTGCCTCTAGATATGTGTATGACCACTCCATATATGTTTTCAAGTTCTGTTATTCCAGGTCCAACAAATTCGAAGAATAGAATTGATGTGTACTTAGAACCCTTAATTGATGAGTCAACCATGCTATGGGATGTTAAGGTAGATACATTTGATGTTTCATGTGGGAAAATTTTTAGATTGCATGTTGCATTAGTGTGGACAATCAATGATTTTCCTGCCTATGAAATGTTGTCTGATTGGAGTACTCATAGGTTGCTAGCAAATTCGGTTTGCATGCATCAAAATCATGCCTTGCAGTTACATCATGGGCGAAAGCCATCTTGATTTGATTACCATCGTCGATTCTTGCTTCATAATCGTTATTATACAGCTAATAAAGTTGCTTTTCGTAAAGGCAAGAGCATATATATTGGCCCTCCTTGAAGGATTTCCAGTGAAATATTGTCTGATTTAGCATCAAAATTACCTAAAGTGACCACAGAGGTAGAATTTCAAATTCCTGGATTTCAAGAAAATGAACATAACTGGACAAAGCAGAGTATCTTTTTGGAGTTGCCTTACAGGAAGTATTAACATGTAAGGTATAATCTAGGTGTTATACATATTGAGAAAAATTTTAGTGAAAATATTATAAACACAGTCATGGATGTGTTGGGAAAAACAAAGGATGATATAAAAGCAAGAATGGATATGACTATTCTGTGCAATAGACAAGAGTTAAACATAGCTATAAGAGGGTCTATTAATGGATTGTGTAAACTAAAAGCCTAGTTTGCACTCTCGTTACAAAATAAGGCTGCCTGCTAATGGTTGCGGGAGGTTTATGTGCCTGATGGTTATTGTTCTTATTTCCGAAAATCCTCATGGGGTGCTGAAGATGATGACGTGGGACAAAAGAATGGGCTTACGGGATGACACATGAGCTGTACTAGATGTTTTCTTCCTCCAAGATACAACTTACAAAATAGGCATCCCCAGGTTGTGGGCCGGGGAACGCCTCTTCAACAATCAAGTCAGTCAAGAATCCAAGTCAAAGGTGATTATAGAGAGAGTGTGTGAGTAATGCGAGTCCTAAGGTGGGTGGGTGACTATTTATAGTCCCTGTAGCAAGAGGTAAAACAGTAATCTTACCTTGGTTATTCTGAATGGGCCGTCGGTTTAGCTTTGGGGCCCCTAAGGGGAGCCCCAAGGGTCCCGCTAGGAGTCTATTTCTAGGGCGTGGGCCTGGCCTGAGAGATGACTGGGGAGATTGTATTTCCCCAATCACTTAGCCCCTCACATTCTGCCTACACATAACCCATTCGGGGAGTCAAGTGGAATGTGGATTATACTAGACGTTGCAGTGGTCGATGGCTCATGGGGAAGTGGTTCACTTGTGGCTAGTTACCTTCATTTAATATGACACCTAGCTACCATTCAATACTGTCTGGGGGTTTCCAATGCCGGCTGGCATTACGAGGCTCCGTCCATTTCGGGTATAAAGGGGATGTCGCTTCTCAGGTTAGGTTCTGCACCACACCTTTGTGTGTTCACCTCATTGGACATCTTCCAAGGCAATATGGGATTCCCCCATTCATTAACGATGGACGAGATGGTGCTCTACGTACTGGATAATTTTGAGTGGTATCATAGGGAAGTGGTGTTTACCCCCAGGCCTCTGCCGTATGACTACGAAGAACTGTGCCCAAACTTTAATCTTACTGTGGCTGAAGAGCACGTCTTGATCTACGAGCTCCTTGAATTACCCCAAGTGGTGTTCATGGCGATGCTGCTAAATGACACCGTGAAGCTCGGTGTGTTAAGTGGGCAGATGATTGCAGTAATGGAGTCGATCCTCAGGGAGTTGCGGTGGAACGCTTTTCAGGCATGGACGGGGCGGAACAGGGGTAGGATCATAAAGGCCCGTCGACAGCAAGAGACGTCTAGTGACTCAGGTTAAGAGGAGAGTTCGGGGTCTGACGGCCAAACCCCCCTCTGGTGATGGTAGCGAGGGATGAAGCTCAGCTGGTAGTGATCATTTGATGCGGTCATTTCGTATTCCCTTTGTTCCACCCCTTTTTGTAAGCGTTTGCAATAAGATGAAGGTTTTCCTTACGGGAGCTTTGCCTTATTTGTCGTGTCTTTTTTGCGTATCTATTGCCCAAATGGCCTAGCTGCTGCAGCCTAACTATTTGGGGTTATGAGGCTCGACCTTCGGGCCTATTCCCTGAGCGGGCAGCCTCGCGGTTTCTCTTGTTTGGGGTGTTTACCATAGTGACATCTGTGTCTGGTACCTCATAACCTATCACCACATGGCAAGGACTGAGTGGTGCCCTAGTGGTGGGAAATTTGGGGAACGTGTGGTCCCCCTTTGCCCCCTCCATTCCTCTCTATAAAAGTGGAGCAGGCACTCTAATAGAGGGTCATTTGATAGCTTTCTCCATTCCTTTAAGAAGAAAAGAGAGAGCAAGAGAGAGAGAGAGAGAGAGAGAGAGAGAGAGAGAGAGAGAGAGAGAAAGCTTCACTCGCCCCTTTCACAATGGCGTTTCCTCCTCTTCATGACACTGGGGAGATGTCTAGCTTCGTGAGGGAGTCTTTCATGTGGCACTAGAGGAGTGCCACACACCTGCATTGTCTACTTCCAAATGACTATCGGGATTTATGCCCGCGTTTTACATTATCTGATGCAGAGAGAGCGGCACTCGATTTTGAACTTCCCGAGATGGTCTAGGCGACATTCTATGCCCTGTTGTTGAATGATGTTGTGGAGCTAAGCATAGTGAGCGGCCCTATGACCGTCGATCTGCAGTTGACCCTCAAGGGTTTGAGGCAGGCGTCTTTCGAGTCTTGGCTGAATCATAACAAGCGCGGCCTAATGGAGGCGTAACTTCGTCAGTGAACCCTGTCGGAAGAAGCCTGCGGGCTAGTGGACGGCCAGGAGGAGAGCTCAGGGTCAAACCCCGGCCCCCCTCCAGTGATGAGGAGTAGTATTAGACCATTTCCAAATATTTCCTTATATTATGCCTTTTTCTTACGCGCTCCTCTACAAGAGGTGTGTGTAATCACGGGTTGCTTTTAATAAAATATCAGCCCTTTATGCAAAGGGTTTGTTTCTCCAGGGGCTAAACTTATCCTTGTTGCACAGTGGATAAAGCGGGCCCTTGGTTCTCGGGGCCACATGGCAAGAAAGGAGTGGTTCGCTACTGCTTCAGGAGATGTACTGTCTTTTGGGCTGCCTATTTTTCTTATAAAATGGGGGAGGGTAGCGCTCCTCGAAAAAAAGAGAGAGAGAGAGAGAGAGAGAGAGAGAGAGAACTGTAGTAATTGAAGGGGGAGAAAGAAGGATGAGCTCTTTTCCCGCCTTCATGGACACCACGCCAGTGGCAGAGTACACTACGGATAACTTCTGCTGGTCTTTGAGGGAATCCTCTACTCTTCGCCCGAAGCTGCTCCCTCTGAATTTCCACGGCCTTTGCCCCAATTTCGATATCCTTATGACGATGCAGTTCACCCATGCTACCCACATTCCTGAGATGGTGCAGGCAATCTTCTATGCCATGGTGCTCAACGAGGTTGCGGAGCTAGGACTCTCGAGTAGGCTACCATGGACTGCATGATGTTGGACCTGCAGGAGCTAAAGTGGGATATCATGGAGGTTTGATTGTAGGATATCAATGAAAGGCTCAGGGACACACAGGTTCCCTACCTTGTCGAGATACTTGCTAATCCTCAATTGTCGGCCTGCCCCGAAGAGACCTCGAGGCTGAGAGGCGCCCCTTCCGTCTCAAGTGATGATGATGAGTAGGCTGTAAAACTCTGTTGTTCTTTCCTTTCCTTTGTTTGCTTTTTGTGTTCGCTCCTTTCCTTCATCTCTGTTCATGTAGTTGCCATGTACTGATCTGGCTGTTATAATAAAAGATTCTTTTCTTTATGCCATATGCTTTTATGTATGTATGAATTGGCGATACAGCGCTTGGTTTTGAGGCCGAGCTAGAGAGATCTAGCCCCCCTTTTTGAGGTCAGAAGGGACTTGTTCGTCCCTAGGACCAAGCCCGAGGGTTCTTAGCCTTCACTAGGCTGGAAGTGTGGCATTAGCTAGTGGTCGGCCGTGAGGCCGTGCGTAGGGACCTCTGGCCCTTATTAGGGCTAAGAGTATAGCGATCGACCGTAAAGCCGTGCCTAGAGACCGTTAGCCCCTACCAGGGTGAAGGGTATAGCGACGACGCATAAGGCCGTGCTTTGGGACCTCTAGTCCCTATCAGGGCTAAGGGATAGCGACCGACCATTAGCTGAGCTTAGGGACCCTTAGCCCCTACTGGGGCTAGGAGTATAGCGACCGGCCTTAAGGCCGTGCTCAAGGACCCCCAGCGCCTGCTGGGGCTAAGAGTATAGCGACCGGCCATACGGCCGTGCTTAGAGATGTCTAGCCCCTATTGGCACTAAGAGTGTAGCGACTGCCCCTAGGCCACACTTAAGGACCCTTAGCGCCCACTGGGGTGAAGGGGGTGGCAGCCGGCCCTTAAGCTGCGCTCACATACCTGTAGTCCCCATTGGGACTAAGAACGGGGCGGCCAGCTCTAAGGTCATGCCCATGAATCTGCAGACCGAGCTGCTCGGTCCTTAACCTTTACCGGTGCTATAAGTGAGCCACGCACCCTTGGACTAAGGGGATGGACCATCCTCCTTCCTGGGGTCAGGGAGGTGTATTAATCGAGGGTGGTTCCTAGCCATTACGTGTCACCTCAGGTGCTGTGTGTCAGGATGTCGTCCCTCTAAGTTCTTGGGGAAGAGCGCCCCCACTTCTACCCCCTTACTTCCCTTTTATAAGCGAAGTGGGCTTCTTTTAGGGCGAGCCATTTACTTCGTCCCCAGAAATCTTTTAGAGAGAGAAGTGGAGTTCTAAGGAGAAAAGCTCTGCCACCCCCTTAATCTATACTCAGACGCACTGTAGCATCTTTAACCCTTTTCTTTGAATCTTCAAAGGACTTGTGCGTGCCTTCATCCCTGCCTTCAATCTCCTCTTCATCCTCCTTCATTTTCTGCAGTTACGCTCTTGTACCTCCTTTGAGGATTGTTGTTGTATTATATTTTATATGATTATGCATTCATCCTGTTCATCGAGTGGGGATGCCCCCGAGGTGCCGGTCAGTCCCTAATGCGTGGGCCGGCACCCTCACTTTCCTAGCCTCCCGGCTTTTATTGATGGCCGGGTGGTGGCGCACGTCCCCCCCCAAAGAATCAGTTTAGGGAACCCAAAAAGATTCCCTATACAGTGCCGATTTTTGCACCTAGCACACCCTCGTGATCTAGTTACGAGTATTGTTCCACCCCTAGTATCCTTATTATTGAGGAGGAGGTTTCATACCTATGGGAAATCACTATAGCTGACTTTATGTATGATTTCCAGGAAAACAAATGGCCAAGACGAAGTCGACCCCTCACGTTAGGACTCCAGATGAGCTTCTAGCCAAGGGAACCCTTGAAAGTAATATTTGCTCTGCCTCAAGCCCTCAAAGGCTGAGGACCAAGGTCTTGTCTGCTAACTCTATATCCTCTTACGTCGGGACATCTCCTAATTTTTCTTTAGACGGGGCATCTGCTGACTCTTCTCCCAATGGGTCGTCCTTAAGATCTTCCTCGGGCGGGGCATTGACTAGCTCTTCAACGCAAGCGAAGCCTAATGCCCCGGGAAGGGCCGTGCTCAAGAAGAGGGATGTACCCTGATAGGAATGGTCCCTGAAGTCGTGGCCTAGGGATTGGTATTCCTTGGGGCTCCCTCTCACTTGGACCCCCAGGATGGGCTGGGACACACTTTCCAAATCCAAAAGTCATGCCTTCCCTTAAAAGAATGTCCCTCGAAAAGAAGTACCTCCTGCCCGCGGGCTATAGCTTCGCTATCTCGGAAGCAGATGCAACAGTCAATGAGCCGCCTCCGAACTGTATTGCGATATACCAGGTGGCCTTTAACTACGGCATACAGTTTCCTTTCCACCCAGTGATTGCGGAGATTTTGAGAAAATTCGAGCTCGCACCTGTGCAGATTATGCCCACGTCCTGGCACAACATATGCTCCTTTATAGCGACGTACGAGCTGTGCAACCTTACGTGTACCGCTCGGGCATTCGACCTGGTCCACACCATCCAGAGAGCTCCCAAGGAGACTGGAGACCTCGGGTAGTATTGTTTTAACAATAGGCCGGGCTATATGACGGCCATTGAAAAGAAGTCAAAGGTGAAACATTGGAAGTACGACTTCCTATTCGTCCCCCGAGACTTGGGTTGGGGGAACCATCCAATGAGGAGCAAAAAATGGCTCGATACTTTCTTTACTATATATGGAAGGACGACCGCCCAAGGCCTATTCCTAAGTTCATGGCCGAGGTGATAAAGTCAGTACTGGGGCCTAAGAAGAAGAGGAGCAAGTCTAGTGATAGATAGCCTTGGAATTGGCTCCCTAGGTTAAAATTCTTTGAGGACGATTTTTTCTTAGTTGCGCAGGCCTTCTAATTCTTAAAAATATTTCTAAGGGTACTTAACGTTCCCCCCTTTGGTCAGCCCCTTCATTTAGTTCTAACCTGACTCTTTTTAATTTTGTGCAGAGTAAGCGAGGGTGAAGCTGACGCCCTTCGAAAGCGGGAATGCCACCCCTGAGCAGATAGCGGGCGAGGCTGAGCGTCCCTGTGAGGAGGAAAGGGATCGCCAAGTGAACATGGTGGCGAAGAAGGTATGAGCTTCATTCTTCAGGTCTTCGCATGTTATATCCTTCGTGTCGCAAGGCTAACTCTCTCACCCCATCGCAGGCACCCCCTTTGGTACCGTGCGGGAAAAAGCCCTTAATAAGGCTACCTGTTGTGGGAAGGCATAAGTGTCCGCGGACTGAGGATCGTCGAGATAAGGCCGTGGCTTCCACTCCAGCCCCCGCTAAGGGGAAGGAGAGTAAGGGAACGGCTCCCCTCCACAGTCTGCTGACCAGTCACTAGTGGCCAAACTCCCGGTCACCAAGGAGTTGTTGGCACCCCTAAGACCGTCCGAGCGGTTTCACAGGGCGTAGGGGAAACTCCCGCTGGTGCCCAAGCGTGCCCTAGGAACTTCTTGGCAGCTAACTCTGCCACCAAGCTCGAGCTAGTTCGGGACCTGGCCAAGTCATGGGACTTAGCTGTGTCAAGGACTTTAGAGCCTATCAGGATCACTGAGGAGGAGGTGGTGATGGCTGAGGTTGGTGGAGCGTACTCTCCCTATTTCCCCCTCCTTTTGTTCTCCACTTTCATTCTTCATCCTTTGTTAATCTTGTGTGAATCGTTTTGCAGGTTCTTGCTCAGGCGATGAAGGCCCTGTCTGAGCGTCGTAAGTCGGAGTAGGCCACGGCCAAATACAAATGCAGCTAGGAGAAGCTAAGGGAAGAGAAGGATGCTTGGGAAGTCAAGAGGAAGGATCTGCAAAGCCGACTCAGCGAGGCGCTCTCCAATGCTGAAGTCGCGCTTGCAAGGGCTGAAGCTGAGACGGCGGAAAGGGTATCGAAAGCGGCCAAGCCGAGGAGTTAGGCTACCGGAGGGGCCGCGAGGAGGGCATGGACTTCCTCCACAAGGTCCTGATGACGTTGGGACCTGATTTCCAAGAGGACAACTACTTTGCGGCCTACATTTACTACGTGAAGGAGTGCTAACAAGCCGAATCAGAAGGCCAGGACCCCAAGGAGGTGGAGTTCATCCCTTCTGCAGGTGACGTGGATGAAGATGAGCGGAGCACACCCCTGGAAGGCAAGGTGGGGACTCTAGACGATAGGGGTCCTGATGATGTGGGGGAGCCTGACGTGTGAACTTTTCGATGTTTCTTTCCTTGTACCCCTTAAGCTGCAGGTCTCCTATTGGTGTCTGTACTTTTTGCTTTCATCAATAAATGTGTTTGTTTTTGACAGTGGTGTTTCTGACGTTGGTCACTCGTCTGGTGCATACTTGTTCTTTCGCTTTGGTTTACACTTTTCCATAGGCCGTAAGGTAGTAGCCCCCAAGCAAAAGAATAAGTGGTGCAACGTTTGGCTTGGGGACCCTTAGCCCTTACTGAGGCCAAGGGGATAGTGATCGGTCATAAGGCCGTGCTCTGGGACCCTTAGCCCTCATAGGGGCTAATAATACAGCGACCGGCAGTAAGCTGTGCTCGAGGACACTTAGACCCCACTGGGGCTGAGAGTGTAGCAACCGGCCATAAGGCCATGCTTAAGGACCCGTAGCCTCCCTTAGGGCTAAGAGTATAGCAACCGGTTATAAGGTTGTGCTCAAGGACCCTTAGCCCCCACTGGGGCTGAGAGTACAGCAACCGACCGTAAGGCCGTGCTCAAAGACCCTTATCGCCCACTGGGGCTAAGAGTATAGCGACCGGCCATAAGACCGTGCTCAAGGACCATTAGCCCCCATTTGGGCTGAGAGTATAGCGACCGGCTGTAAGGTCATGCTTAAGGACCCTTAGCTCCTGCTAAGGCTAAGAGTGTAGCTACCAGCCTTATAGCTGTGCTCAAAGACTCTTAGCCCCCACTGGGGCTGAGAGTATAGCGACCGGCCATAAGGTCATGCTCAAGGACCCTTAGCCCCCTACTAGGGCTAACAGTATAACGACTGGCTATAAGGCTATGCTCAAGGACCCTCAGCCCCCTTTGGGCTGAGAGTGTAGCGGCCGACCATAAGGCCGTGCTGAAAGAAATGGAGGACAACATATAGGGGCGAAACTTGCCTCTGTAGGCTATATTTTTATTTCTTATAAATGAAGAATACATAACTGTTTGGCGTAAACAAAAGCATAAACTTAGGAGTAGTACTTTTCTCAGGTTGCTACTATGCCAGGTCCGCGGTATAGGGGAGCCATTAGTGGTCTTTAGGCAATATATGCCGGGTTGGGCTTGGGAGGCAACCTTGTATGGACCTTCCCAGTTGGCGGTGATTTTGCCATGTTCCCCTACCTAGGCCACGACTTCCATGTGCTGAAGAACAAGATCTCGTACTTGAATAGGCTGCAGCCTCACTGTGCGATCATGACGGCAAGCAATGCGGAGCTTGTACAATGCTTCTTGGAAAAGGGCATCCCCACGGACAAAGGGGAGGAGGTCCAGGGCTTCTCGGAGCGCTGTATTATTTAGTTCCTCTTGGAAGGTTGTTAGTCGATGAGTGTGGAGAGCGACCTCTACGGGTAGAATAGCTTCGGACCCATAAGCCAACATGAACAGAGTTTCGCCGGTAACCATTTTCTCAGTGGTTTGTAGGGACCATAGGACGCCATGCAGCTCGTCCGCCTATTTTCCTTTGGCATCGTCAAGCTTCTTCTGTAAGCTATAAAGAATGGATTTGTTAGCCACCTCCGCTTGATCGTTGGTCTGAGGGTGGGCAACGGCGGTAAACCAGGCCTAGCACCCCAAGGTGCGGAGATAGTCAGTGAGCTTAGCGGTGTCGAACTGCCTGCCATTATCGAAGATCATGGCGCAAGGAATGCCGAAGCAAGTGATGATGTTCTTCCATATGAACCTCCGTACTTCGGCTGCGGTTATTGAGGTGACGGCTTTGGCCTCTAATCACTTGGTGAAGTAGTCAACCACCATAAAGAGATATTTACAGTGCCCGTTGCTTTAGGGAAAGGTCTGAGGATGTCCATACCCTAAGTAGCGAACGACAGAGGACTGACAATTAGCATCATGGGGGTGGAGGGCACTCACTGGATGGGCGTGAACTTCTAGCACTTTCGGTATGTGTGCTGCAAACGCCGTCATGCAACTATTCTATTATCTTTTTCCCCCTCCTCTGGGGTCACGCATTGTAAAGTAGACCGGGTGAAAGAATTCTTGTACAAGATCCCTTCGTATAGAATGAACCAATTTGACTGTCACTTCACTCGGTCGGCCTCTTTTGAATCTGCAGGCAGGGTACCATCAGTAAAGTACGCACGGATAGTGTCCATCCATGTAGAGCTTCTGTCTAACCATAGCACTTCATGCGGATATATGCTTCTCTCCGTCAGCGTCTCCCACTGAATGTTCTTGGGCTTCCCATTGTTGGACGAACTTGCCAATTTAGACAGTGCATCAGCTTGCCGGTTCTCTGATTGAGGGACATGCGTGATAACAAAGTGCTTTAACAGTTTGGTAGCTTTCTGTACTGTCAAACATACGCCGCCATGGTGTCGTCCTTAGCTTTATATGCTCCGTTGAGCTAACTAACCACCAGCTGGGAGTCAGAGAATGCCTGGACCAAGTCAGCCCCTGTGGGGCAGCATAGCTAAACTCTCGCGATGAGGGCCTCATACTCTGCCTCATTGTTGGATGCCTTGAACATAAATTTCAAAGCATGTTCATGTCATTCTCTGTCAGGGCTTTTGATGATGAGGTCGGCCCCACTCTCCTCCTTGGTGAAAGAACTGTCAACGTACAAGCTCCAAGGCCAAGGGTGTGACTCAGTGTCTGAGACGAGAGTGATGTTCTTAGCTAAAAAGTTAGCCAGTTCTTAGGCCTTGATGGCCCGCTGTCGTTCGAGGACCAAATCATAGCACAACAACTCAATGGCCCACTTCAGGAGTCGTCTGGAGGCGTCTAACCTCTGGAGGACGTTCTTCAGGGGCTGGTCCGTAAGAACCATAATCTTGTAGGCTTCAAAGCAAGGTCGTAGCTTTTGGCTGGCCATCACCAGGGCATAGGTAAATTTCTCTATAAGAGGATAATTAGCTTTAGCCCCTGCTAAGGCATAGCTCACATAATACACTGGGATTTGTTCCTTGGCCCACTCCATCACAAGGACTGCGCTGATAGCGTGCTCTGAAACGGCCAAGTATAGGATGAGGAGCTCTCCTGCAAGGGGGCTTACAATTTTGGGCAGTTGATCTAGGTACGTTTTTAGTGCTTAGAAGGCCTCACCAGCCTCCTGATCCTAGGCAAAGTTAGCACGTCTTTGTAAGATGCGAAAGAACGGTTGGCACTTGTCTGCGGATCAAGATATGAACCGGACTAGAACAGCAATACACCCGGTCATGCGTTGTACTTCTTTGACATTCAGTGGCGGTTTCATATCCAAGATGGCTTGGATCTTGTACGGGTTAGCCTCAATCCCACAGCTGCTGATCATAAACCCAAGAAATTTTCCCGACCGCACTCCAAACACACATTTCTTAGGGTTGAGCTTCATACTGAAGGCTCGAAGTATGTTGAACATCTGTCTCAAATCATGGCTGTGGTCAACATCGCTCTTGCTTTTTACTATCATGTCATCAACATAGGCCTCCATAGTTTTCCCAATGAGGGACTCGAATAATTTGTTGATGAGGCATTGATAGGTGGCTGTCGCATTTTTTAGACCGAAAGGCATCATCTTATAGCAGTGTAGGCCTCGGTCTGTGATGAACGTAGTCTTTTCTTAATCATCAAGGCAGAGGGGTATTTGGTGGTACCCGAAGAAGGCATCTATAAAACTCAACAAGGCGTGCCCGGCTGTGGCGTCAGCTTATCAATCTTTGGCGACAGATAGTTGTCTTTCGGGCATGCCTTATTCAAGTCGGTGAAGTCCACACAGATTCTCTAAGTCCCGTTGGGCTTCTTCACCAAAACCACATTGGAGATCCATTTGGGGTACTGACATTCTCGAATGAATCCCGCCTCCAACAGCTTTTGCACTTCAGCGCTGGCCGCAGCTGCTCTCTCTGGGCCCATGTGGCGCTTCTTCTGGATGACTGGCCGATGAAGGGGGTCCACATCCAACCAATGCTCTATAACAGTTGACGCGATGCTGGGCATTTTCTCGGGACCGAAGTCAAACACATCCCGTATTCTCACAGAAATGAGATCATCAAATGACGAATCGACAGCTGCCATCTCTTGGCCTAGTTGGACTGTGCGTTCAGGACGTCCTCCCTCCAAAGGGACTTGTTCCACGCCATCCATGGCCTTAGGCGGCTCGACCGAGGCCAAGGTATGGATAACCAGGGCTTCGGGGACCGTGGCGGGCGGCCCAGCTTTAGGCCTTTTGCCTGTCTGGGACAGTCCATCGGGTCCTCGCTCAGTCGCTCGCTCTACTAGGGGGTGAATGCTCACTAAGTAACACTATTGAGCGCTCCGTTAGTCTCTTTGCATCACTCCTACACTTCTATCATCAGCTTCAAATTGAAGTTGGAGTAGGTACAGTGTGATGACGGCCTTCACCTTGTAGAGGGTAGGGGTCGTTGTGCGGGGAAGTGAAGCGCAGGGCTTTCCTTCTGCCGAACACCATGGTGGGCACTGTCACACGATCCCCCTGCTTAGCCATGAGCACTTGCTGTGCGCCTCTAAGCTGGGCCTTCTAAGCAGACTGGGTCATACCCTCCACATAACCCCTGGCGATGGTAGCTACGACTTTGGTAGAACACTCCTCATCCCGTGGCTGGGGCTGTGCAGGCTCTCATTCTCTGCGAAGGAAGCATGGGCCCTTCTTTAGGAAACGATCAATCTGACCCTTGTCAGCCAGTTTATGAAGGGCCTTTTTCAGCTCACGGCACTCAGCCCTAGTGTGCCTATTCTGCTCATGGAACTCATAATACTTTTGTGCATTATGGGGTGTTGAGGGTGCGGTCATTGGCGGTGGTCTTCGGAGCATGGGATGTCCCCTAACCTCCATCAGAATGTTTCTAGGGTCCGTGGTGAATCGAGGGTCGGCAACCTCGAGTTGTGGCCTTCTATCCTGAGAGCCATGATTCCTGTCACCACGACTAGGGTTCTTATCTACACGGGCCCTAGCCTTCTTCGGGGCGTTCGAGTTGTCAGCGTAGATCTCCGTAGCGCAAATGAAATTCGTGGCCTTCCTCAAGGCCTCGGCCAGCGTGGTCTCCTTTTGCTCGGCTAAAGAGAACTTTAAGTGCCCGCTCTTCAAGCCATTTAGAAAGTAGATGTATGCCACCCCATCCTCTAAGTCTGGGATCAGGACCGCCTCCTAGTGGAAGCATTTGGCGAATTCAGCCAGGGATTCCTATTGCCCCTGTTTGATCTTTGAGAGGTGCATATTGGTTCTCATCTCCTTCCGGCTTGTGATGAATTGGGTGATGAACTTGTCAGCCAAATCTTAAAAGCAAGAAATAGATCCCGAGGCCAAGCCATTGAACCATGTTTGTGCTACCCCTTTCACGGTAGTGGAGAAATAACGACAGTATGCCGTGTCGACTACGTCCTGGACGTACATTTGCGCTTTATAGACACCTAAGCGCTCTTCGGGATTGGTAGTTACATCATATAGGTCTATGGTAGGCATCTTAACCTTTCCGTAGCGTGGAGCATTGATGACCTCTGCATTGAACGGTGTGGAGAAGGCAAGAGCCACCAGCCGAGCAGCTGCTCCTAAAACCTCAATGGGGGTTTCAGGATGTCGCTTGACCTCGACTACAGAGGTGCTTCTCCTATCCAGCCAGGGCCTTGAAGCTCCGACTGGGAACCGGTCGTCTCTGCGCAGTCCAGGGCTGCAGGCGTCCCTTGGAGGAGGGCTTTGGATGCATTCACAATAGGAACGGCACGCCGAGGTACGTCACTACCAACCTGAAGTTTCCCTTCAAGGTTTGGAGGTCTGCTCCTGCTCCTCAAACCAGGCGGTTTGACTAGAGTGAGTTGTGCAAGGTGTCGAAGCAGTGGTAGACTTGGCCGAGTAGTGACTACAATGAGCCGATCATGGCTCCCGGTTTGGGGTTGACCATTCCGGTTCGACTGTGAGACCTCCCGATCCCTCTCAGTGTGATGAGGGAATGGTGCACATGTAAGTCAGTGGGAGGGCTCGCAGCCTGTAGTGGGCACGTAATCAAAGTGAGGGAGTGGCCTCGCCGCATTCGCGGCCTCCATGGCCCTTTGGACCTACTCTGAGACCAACTGCATGATAGTATCTGTCATGGTGGACATGAAGTTCTTCAGGACATCCACCGTAATGTAAGCCTCTCTCTCATGGAGACGCCGACTAGTTGACCTGAGATTTGCCCGTGAGCTCTCTGAGGCATCTTGAACCTCAGGATTGCCTTTTCGAGTAAGGGCTCATGTAGCTTCACTTACAATCATCGTTATCGCTCTTTCCGTACAGACGGTGCCAATCCGTTTCTGCAAATCCTCATAGGATGCTGAAGATGATGACCTGGGATGAAAGAACGGGCTTACGGGATGGCACGTGAGCTGCACCTGGCATTCTCCTCCTCCAAGGCACAACTTGTAAAATAGGCACCCCGGGTTGCAGGATGAGGAACGCCTCTCCGACGGTCAAGTTAGTCAAGAATCCATGTCAAAGGTGGTTAGAGAGAGAGAGTGAGTAATGCGAGTCCAATGAAGTGTTAGACTACTAACCCCCTTCCCGATGTGGGTAGGTGACTATTTACAGTCCCTATAGCACGGGGTAAGACAGTAATCTTACCTTGGTTATTCTGAATGGGCCGTTGGTTTGGCTTTGTGGCCCCTGAGGGAAGCCCTAAGGGTCCCGCTAGGAGCCCGTTTCTAGGGCATGGGCCTGGCTTGGGAGACGATTGGAGAGATCACATTTCCCCAATCAGTTATCATGTGCAAAATTGGGTTGATCCATTTAATACAAAGTTCCAAAATATGAAAAGTCATAATCATCATGTGTTTTTGGAGAATCTCCTTCTAGTAGCCTTTACTGCTCTTCCTGAAGATGTTTTAGCACCCTTGGTTAAGTTGAGTGAATTCTTCAGAAACCTATGCTCCAGTGACTTGCATGTTCACATGCTTGAAGAGATGAATGAGAACATTGCTGTAATTCTTTGTAAATCGGAGACAGTCTTCCCCCTAGATTTTGGAATGTCATGGAACATTTGCCTATTCATTTAACAGAAGAAGCTTTGTTGGGTGGTCCTGTTCAATATCAATAGATATATCCTTTTGAGAGGTATTTGGGTTAGATAAAGCCTACAACAAAGAGCAAAGCTTGTCCAGAGGCCTCCATGGCTCATACATTCTTAACATTTGAGGTTAAACAGTTTTCTGAGTACTATTTTTAGTGAAGTTTGCATTGTCCAAGAATTAGGCATAATGAGAGTATGCAGCAATCCCAACCATAAAAGCCAACTCTTTGTTTAGTTTTTTCCTATGACAATACTATCAATATTGCACTGGTGTATTTTATTTCTCCATATTTCTTATTTATTAGATGTCTGAAGCAAATGATAGATATAGTCGAGGTTGAAATGTTAGGAATGGTCCGGGTAGAGGAGCACCACAATCGACCTCACAGAACGATCCAGTAGAAAACACTAAAGCAAACACCTCTAGTGTTGTGTTTGGAGGTTTCCTTAACTTAACCTAGCTATTTGGAAACTATTTCGCTGCCAGCAATGAGCAACCATATACCGAAGCACCACTTTTTGGTATAGGTATTGACCAGCCACACGCGATGCATTTCATTCCAAGTACATATGGGAATACACCTATCCTACCCGATACTCCTTACATTGGTGGCACTTCCGCTACTCCATTTGTTTAGCCCGCAGTGCAACAGTAATCAATTTGTTGGTCAGCATGATTACCAACCCCCTCAGTCTAAAATGAAGGGGTCCCAAACAAAGGTTTAGGAAGAGATCAACAAAGTCCCACACCTAATAGTGAAGCTGCAAGTACAAATAATAAGACTTATTTTCAACTAAATGGTGATACGTAAGTTAATTATAGAATTTTCTTTGTCACTATTGATATTTTTTCATAATTACATTAATTAATTTTAACAACGGTATTTTGTATTCAGCTTTGTCCCATAAGAGGGTGTAGTTCATAAAATTGCAGAAAGCTTTGGAGGTAAGTACCCACGTCCTTGGACCACATGATAAGAAGTTCTACAATCCCAGTGAGACTTATGGTTTAATGAGTTCAAGGTTAGTTTTAAGCAAAATCAATTTGAACATCATTATAAAATTGTTTGATCCAAAGTAATGTTTACAAATATGCTTGAACTTTATTGCAGAAACTCTACTACTGGCGTCCAGACAATGAAATCCCCTACGGCGTAACTTTGAGATCAAAGGTGCAACCCATCTTAAGGACATCCTTGGGTATCCTAGGAAATTTAACAAAAAGTCAATGTGGTACCACTTAGTGTTTGGAAAGAGATGCTTAAGCATTGGAGTGCGGATTACAAGTTCAAGAAGTTGAGTGGACAAAACAAAAAGAATAGATTGAGGATCCAAAAGGTCTTGGTCCTTCGTTACGTACATGTGGCTCAATCTCGATTAGTGAAACGAAGAGGCGCCTGGTAAGTAAAGAGCGTATTAACAAGCGTATTTGCGGTATTCAATGCATATAAATTAACATTTTATTTTTTTATAAGCCAAAGTGTTGGGTAGGGAAACCACATGTTAAGAGCTATTTAAGGAAACTCACCTCAAGGCCAAAAGATAAAGTATTTGTTGATAAGAAATCTACAAAAAAAAAAAAAGTTATAAGTTTGAACTTAAAATATAGACATTATTCATATGTTATAATTTCTGCTCTAGTATACAATACTTTTAATTTTTGACAACTTTCAGGAGGAGTACCATAAGAAATGGAAGGATTACACTCAAGTTGCAACTCAAGGGGGTCTTAACTGCCACGTATGACTCTATAACTATTCCGGCTTCAAGAAAATCTTTAAAAAAAGGGTCGTGTATACGGTTTTGATACTGAGGGTGTAACGCCCCAACTTAATCCCTCATTATTATATCCTAATTAGGTTCATTCGATTACTGAAGGAAAGCTTAATAAGTTGTGACGTTACCGCCGTCCCCAAAAGGGACAAGGCTACTTTAAACAATAAAATGGTCGAAGGCGAAACTGTTACTGATTAACATACATTATACACGCTTCAAAAGGTCCAACGATGTCATTAGTCACTCCAAACATACATCTTACATAAGTTTAACCACGTCTAAAAGGAAGTCTACATGACAGTCGGGCTTCTCAAGCCTCAAAACAACCATTATATACATAGTTATCCATCATTGTTTTAACCCATATATTTTAGCTCCTTGGTTTCGGTAGTCTCATACTCAGCCTTCACCTGATTCGCCTTCCCTAAAACAATTTTTAAAACACAAAACAATAGAAGTATGAGTGATGGCTCAATACGTTACCCTTGTATAAAAGAATAACTTTTCTTTAAGAGTCAGTGAGCACGCACTATATTAAAACGTTATTTCATAAACATTTCTTGGAAAGCATTGATATCATTAAGTAACTAATAATTATTTTCTTCAGCCAGGATCCCAACCCTATAATCATGAATGATTGCCATGATAACATTGAGTTATAAAATTTCCTGTTAAACGGGAAGGGCCCAACAATGAATTCTGCTAGCAGAAACTATGAACAACAAACACTGAACATTGAACATTAAACATTGAACATGGCACATTACATTGAACATTGAACTGGGTCTTAATAGATCCATAGGCCGAATAAAAACTCATAAACATTGATTAATGTAAATATAAACGTTTCTTTTGAAAGGTACGAGAGATAACGTACCTGAGGACCAATTATTAATCTTTTCCCTTTTCTTTTCCTCTTCCCTCCTTAAACGCTTCGATTTCAAGTCCTGTGTTCAAGGTTACTAATGTAGGTAAATCCTTATCTAACAGTGTCAATATATTGTAATATATTTGCAATCGACACTATTTCCATCCTGATTCAAATACATACCAATAAAATCAATCCTTCTAAATGATCATTTTACGACTTATAAAATCTAAGCTTCCTGAGACTTTTAGTAATCCAAGCCCTATTAAGTCCATCCAACATTACTCAAGTAATCTTACCCCACATCCTCTAAAAATTGATATTCCACATTATTCAGAGAATCCCAAAACCAACATCATACAAATAATCCAAAATTGATTATCTAATTAACTTCTCATGAACCAAGATAAGCCAAATTCAATCAAAGTGAAATCCTCATCAATTCTGCTATTGTTTCAAGATTTAATGAAGATCACTGTCACTCTGCCAGAAGAACCTTAATCAAGTTCCATCGCTTATCTCAACCCTTCATATGTTTTCCAATATACTTTCTCCATAATTCATGCTTAACATATCCACATAAATATAAACTCATATTTATACCAATAATCATCCTATAATCTCCCATGCACAAGTAATCATCCCTAACCTAATTCAGGAATCAACTGATTCAAATTAATATCATCAAATACTAACCAACCTGGCACAAATTCACAATTTTTATAAGTTACCCTCTTCCTAATTCACACTCCTCTCCACCATACATACACAATCCAAACAATCACAATTACTACTTCCATAACATTCATCAAGGCTCAGCCTGTAATTTCAATTTATTAACATTGGCAGGTCATGAGCTTTCCAAGATTATAACCTAATAATTCATCATTCATCAGCTTGAACTAAATAAAGAATGGAAAGGCATGAATTGGGATTTTTTTACCTTGAAGGCCAGTGATGAAATTGAACAAAAATAAATTTGGGGTTTTACCTTGATAGCAGCTGGTGATGTCGGGTAGACCGAGATAGAGAAAGGGGTGGTGGAGGTTGGCGGAATCCGACGCCTGGCTACCGGCTGGCTGGAGTCAGATGGACGATAGGTCAAAATGAGGAGACAGACGAAGCCACAGCGAAGGGAATGAACAGGGATAGGAATCGGGTGGTGGTTTCTCGCGTGCTGGGTAGTCGGCCGGAGCAAGGCGATTGGCGGCAAGGCAGTAACGGCCGACAGAGCCAACGTCCGGTGAGGGTCACCGCAAGGGGGGCTGGTTGTGTGTGGAGAAGAAAGCAGAGCAAGGGCCTGATGTTTCACCCCTTTATTTGATAGTCTTTGTTTTGAGGGTTTTTTTTTTCCCTTCTTTTTAGCTGAGGTCTCAAGGCCCAGCTCCTTAATAAACACTTTTTTTTTAAAATTTGGTTTGTAGATAAATCCCACATCAACTCACAATTTAATGCTAGCTTATCTCATTTAAACACCTTTCTGCTTGGCTTAATGTGGACCGTATATTTGGCCGTTTAAAACTTGCCCTCGCTATTTTTCCTTAATCACTAAGAAATTATAAAGGCGGATAATTTTCAACCCCATTCCGGTGTAAATGTGCGTTAATAGAAAACCGTATGATTTTATCGGGTGTAGAAATACACACACATATATATATCTTTATAAATACATGTATATTATCTTTTTATGAATCTGTAAGCATTCTATGGTATCGAATTTCTTTAAACCCACAATAAAGGGTGCCGCTCACTGCTCTGATTTATCTTAATCATATTACCAGATAAACTAAATAAAACGAAATTAAAACTGATTAATAAAATAAAATGGAATTAAAACTAATTAAATGAAATGAAATAACGGGGTGTTACATCCTTCCCCTCTTAAAAAGTTTCGTCCCCGAAACTTATGTTTGACGTACCTTTGGAATAAATACGGATAATGTTGTCTCATTTCATCCTCAGTTTCCCAAGTGGCCTCGGAGGTTCCATGATGACTCCATATGACTTTAACAAGCGGTATAACTTTGTTGCCCAATTGTTTTATCTCCGATCCACTATTTTCACGGGGTGCTCTTCGTAGGTTAATCCATCAGCCTCAACCTCCAAGGGTTCATAAACTATCATGCGTGCTGGATCGTATACGTACTTGTGAAGTTGCGAAATATGAAATACATCATGCACACGTTGTAACTGAGGAGGTAGGGCCAAGCGATAAGCAGCAGGGTTAATTTTCTCAATGATATCGTATGGTCCCACAAAGCACGGGCTTAACTTTCCCTTGACATTGAATCTTTGTAGTCCTTTTACAGGAGAAACCTTTAGGAACACAACTCCAAAGGCTTCCGCCTTCGATCTGCATACATCTTTTACCTGTCTTGTGCTGCTTTCATATTTTGTTGAATAACTTTTACCTTATCTACCATTTCTTAAACCATTTCTGGTCCTACAATGAGAATGTCATCCAGCTCATTCCAACAAAGGGGAGTTCTACATCGTCTACCATAAAGAGCTTCAAAAGGGGCCATTTTAATGGTAGCTTGATAACTGTTATTATATGAGAACTCTACCAGAGGTAAATATTCCTCCCATTTTCTTTGAAAATCCAATACACAAGCCCGTAACATGTCTTCAACCACCTGATTTACTCGTTCGGTTTGCCCATCTGTTTCAGGGTTGTAGGAGCTGCTAAACTGCAACTTTGTGCCAAATGCCTTTTGTAGTGCCTTCCAGAATCGAGCTTGAAATCCTGAATCTCTATCCGAGACAATGTCTTGGGGTATGCCATGTAATCGTATTATTTCTTTAACATAGATCTGTGCCAATCTGTCCACGTTCTAAGAATCATGTATTGCTACAAAGTGGACAGATTTCGTAAGTCTATGCACTATCACCCAAATAGCATTTTTCTTGGATGCGATTAATGGTAATCCCATCACAAAATCCATCGAAATAGAGTCCCATTTCTACATGGGAATCTCTAAGGGTATTAATTCTCCCATAGGTCATTGATGCTCCGCTTTGACTCTTTGACAAGTGAGACACTTACTCACATACTCAGCTATGTCTCTTTTCATGTTATTCCACTAAACATTTTGCCTCAAGTCTTTGTACATTTTGGTTCCTCCTAGATGAACAGAATATTTGGTATTATGAGCCTTAGCCATTATCCTTTCCTTCAACTCTTTCTCATGCGGTACACATATTCGGTTCTGAAACCTAATAACTTCCTGCTCATCTTCCATAAATCCCAACGCCTTCTCTTTATTTATACTTTCCTTAATCCTTTTCACTTCCACATCTTTTGCTTGTGCCTGCTTAATTTCGTCTAGAAGAGTTGGTTTTACTAAGCGATTACTCAGAAACAATCCTGGTTTCTTCGAGAACACCAACTCTATACCCATACAGTCCAAATCTTTCAGAATTTCCTGCTGCACTAATGTCATAGCGTTCACACTAGGATGTTCTTTTCGGCTTAACGCATCTGCAACCACGTTAGCCCTTCCTGGGTGGTACTGTATCTGGAGATCATAATCTTTGAGAAGTTCCAGCCATCTGCGTTGTCTCAAATTTAATTCTTTCTGAGTAAAAATATATTTGAGACTTTTATGATCGGCGAAAATTTTGCAAGGACTACCATATAGGCAGTGTCTCTAGATCTTCAATGCAAACACTACTGCGGCTAATTCCAAATCATGGGTAGGGTAATTTTTCTCATACGGCTTTAATTGCCTAGAAGCATAAGCTATGACCTTCCCATCTTGAATCAGGACACACCCTATACCTTGTCTAGAAGCATCACTATAGATAGTGAAATCTCCTCCCTTAATTGGCAAGGCCAAGACTAGTGTGGTAGTGAGCTTTTGTTTTAGTTTTCGAAAAGCTGCTTCACAGCCATCATCCCACTCAAAGTTCGTTGTCTTTTTCAAGAGGTTGGTAAGGGGTAAGGCAATTCGCGAAAAATCTTGTATAAACCGCCTATAGTTCCCCGCCATTCCTAGGGAGCTCCGAACCTCAGTGATGTTGGCGGGTCTTGGCCATTCAGTGACAGCTCTTACTTTTTTCGGGTCTACTTTAATTCCTTCATTGGAAATGACATGTCCCAGAAAGGTCACTTCTGTTAACCAAAATTCACATTTGGAGAACTTAGCACAAAACTTATTCTCCCTTAAGGTTTGTAATATGATCTTTAGGTGTTTGCTATGCTCCCCATCGGATTTTGAATAGATCAAAATATCATCAATGAAGACAACCACAAATTTATCCAGATATTGTCTGAATACTCGATTGATCAAATCCATAAAGGCTGTAGGAGCATTAGTTAACCCAAACGGCATCACCGTAAATTCGTAGTGACGATAACGGATTCTGAATGCCGTCTTAGGAATACCCTCAGGTTTAATTCTCAGTTGATGGTATCCCGACCTAAGGTCAATCTTTGAGAAGACGCTTATTCCTTGTAGCTGATCAAATAGATCATCAATCCTAGGTAAGGGGTACTTATTCTTCACAGTGATTCGATTTAGCTCCCTATAGTCTACACATAATCTCAAGGTACTGTCCTTCTTCCTTACGAACAATACTGGTGCTCCCTATGGTGATACGCTCGGTTTGATATAACCTTTTTGTAACAGGTCTTCCAGTTGCACCTTCAATTCTTTCAACTCCGCTGGGGCCATCCTATATGGAGACTTTGAGATTGGACGTGCTCCAGGCTCCAATTCTATCCCAAAGTCAATCTGCCTCTTGGGTGGTAACCCAGGAATTTCCTCTGGAAACACGTTAGGAAATTCTTTGACTACTGGGATATCCTCGAGCTTTACTTCTTCCTTTTTGTCTTTCGTGACATCGCATAAGTAGGCTACACACCCTTGCCTAATCAATCTCCTAACTGCCATTAAGGATATTGCTGGGCATTCCGTACTGCTATTGTCTCCCCAAAAATACATTTTTCCTCCTCCTTTCCCTTTTAGGGTCACCCTTTGTTTCTGACAATCAATCTTTGCCCATGTTTTGATAACCAATTCATTCCTAAGATTATATCAAACTCTAATAAGTCCAACTGTATCAAGTCACCCTTGAATTCTTCCTGATTCAGAATAATTGGGCAATTCTTATATACCACATCACATTTTACTCTCTTACCCATAGGTACACTCACGTACAAATCTATAGGATGCTTATATGATTTTATCCCTATCCCAGATGCAGCTTTCGATGAAATGAATGAGTGTGTAGCTCCAGAATCAAATAAAACAACAAAGGGTGCTGAATTAACAATAAGCGTGCTAGTCATAATGGTTCCCGAATCTACAGCCTGCTTTTTGTTAATCACAAACACCTTACCTACTTGGTGGCTAGCTGAAAGGACGGTGACCCATCCCTGCTTGGTTGCTGGGGTTTGGCCTTTGCCCGACTGTATGGTTCTTATGGGGAAATTGGCAATCAAGTGGTTTGGGTCTCCGCACCAAAGGCAACGATTTGTCCCCACTCGACACTCTGCAGTATTATGGTTTGTACGACCACACTTGGTGCAGTATTTCCCAGTAATGGCAGGGCCTTGAGGTCTTGACTTCATAGGGGTAGGCTTCTTTCGAGGAAATCCCCCAATCTGCATACTTCTGTCCTCCCATCTTCTCTTTGGATTGGCCGGATTGTCCATTCTTAGTTCGACTTTTACCCGCTCAATCTCGGCAGCACGCTCATAAAGTTCTTAACTAGTTTGTACATGCTGTCCCGCTAACTGATTCCTAATATAAGGTGCCAGGCCTTCTTCAAATCTTAGGATTTTCATTCGGTCCGTTGCCACAAACTCAGAGGCAAACCTTAAAAGCTCAGCAAAGCGACTTGTGTATTCCATCACTGACAAGTTACCCTGCCTTAGTGTTAAGAACTCCTTTTGTTTTTGCTTTTGTAAATGCATGGGGTAAAACTTTACACGCAATGCCTCACTGAATTTATTCCAAGTGGACTCGTTATTTTGGAAGGTGGGCTTAACCATTCCCCACCAAATGTCAGCCTGTCCAGTCAGGTAGAAGGCTCCAATGCTTATGGGCCTGTTTTCAGGAACTTCCACAACATCAAATACTTTATCCATCTGCCTAATCCACTCTCTAATAACACTGGATCTTCTCTACCACCATATGTTTTTGGATTTCGTTTGGCAACTTTATCAAAGAACTTATTCTCCTGCTCGTCTTTTCTAGATCCCGAACCCTTGAGCGTCTTTGTCACTTCAGCCACATTCTTTGCTAGTACCTCAGGATCTAAATCATCCAATACCCTTTTTTTCTTCTCATCATTTTCAGGATTCGAGGCCCCAATAGCAGCCTCCTGGCTTCCTTGAGGGCTTGCGGCCGAGGTATTTTGGTTAACAGATTGGGCTAGTACCACTTCCGCATCATTTTCTTACAAGTTGTTTTCCAAAACCATGTTGTTTGGATTCACCATTCTGTCACACGTATACAAATATATTAGGCCCTATTGATGTAGTTCCCTTGCAAAAATAGTTACTCCTTCTTACCATCAGTATTTTCATATATGCATCGCCTTCTATGTTAATCCCATATTGGTACTTAGATCGACTGTGCTGGCTAGGCAAATGTCTTTACCCATGCCATCACACTTAGCCTTTCTGGCTCCCATTTTATCAGTAGGTCCATCGATTTATAGATTCACAATCCTTATACACATGTACATAAACTTAAGCATTGATCATACTCTACACATACCCACAACACACCCTCTTTATATATATACAACACACAAACACACACACACACACACACACACACACACACACACATATATATATATATATATATATATATATATATATATATATATATATGTATAGCTATATATATCTATATCTATATATATATACATATACATACATATATATATATATATATATATATATATATATATATAATATATATATATATATATATATATATATATATATATATATATGTAGTAGTATTTCTCTTACATTTATTACATGAGCCTGCCCGAAGTATATTCTTTTGGGTGGTGATACAAAAGAAAAGCCCATTGCAAAAAGAGTGGATGGGCTAGGTTAACACCATTCAAACCCTACAACCAAAATTCTTACTTCCTTGCTAAATTTCTTCCTCCCTTAAAGTTAGCTCCTAACTTAGTATGTCACATATATACCCATTAACAGAACAATTTGCTAATAAACCACCCCCAGCTACCTCACACCCAGCTAGTGTCCCCGTTTCCTCTTTCTTGTCCCTCCCCTGGGCTGGTAGTCCGAATCACTACTGTCATCAGTCTCTGATCCTGAGCTCCAGGAATCCTCATCGGAGCTGATTGCTATTATTTTTGGGGATTCCGGAACATCAATGACACTCACCACAATCTCAGAGTCCCTAGCGTTATCATCATTCTCCCATCCCCATATGTCAAACCCGTCAATTCCTGCCCAAATATCTGATATATCCGATTCATACCCCTCTATATCATTCAGTGGGGGTCCTGGGGCAAATGGTAGTGAGGGAGGCGGGTCTCCTCCCTGGGGAGGCACTGGAGCTGGTGGGGGATCGTGTGGATTCTTTGGGGGTACAACATTAGGGGGTCCATGTCCCGTCATCTATCATTAAAACAAAACACTCAGTAGGTCCCATAATGTGTATCTCTAAGTAAACATCCCCATATAACAGAGACATACTCATCTATGTTTAATTTCAGCATTTCCCACTTCAGGACTTAAAAGTTCCTTCATATCCCTTATCCATAGGTACTTAGGGTACCCTTAACGATACGATGACAGCAATTAATTGAGCAAATACCTACAATTGCTCTGATACCATTTCTGTAACGCCCTAACTTAATCCCTCATTATTATATTCTAATTAGGTTCATTCGATTACTGAAGGAAAGCTTAATAAGTTGCAACGTTACCGCCGTCCCCAAAAGGGACAAGGCTACTTTAAACAATAAAATGGTCGAAGGCAAAACTTTCACTGGTTAACATACATTATACACGCTTCAAAGGTCCAACGATGTCATTAATCATTCCAAAACATACATCTTACATAAGTTTAACCACGTCCAAAAGGCAGTATACATGACAGTCAGGCTTCTCAAGCCTCAAAACAACCATTATGTACATAGTTATCTATCATTGTTTCAACACATATCTTTTGGGTCCTTGGTTTCGGTAGCCTCATACTCAGCCTTCACCTGATTCGCCTTCCCTAAAACAATTTTAAAAACACAAGACAATGGAAGTATGAGCGATGGCTCAATACGTTACCCCTGTATAAAAGAAAAACTATTCTTTAAGAGTCAGTGAGCGCGTGCTATATTAAAACGTTATTTCATAAACATTTTTTAGAAAGCATTGCGATCATTAAGTAACTAATAATTATTTTCTTCAGCCAGGATCCCAACCCTATAATTATGAATGGTTGCCATGATAACATTGAATTATAAAATTTCTCGTTAAACGGGAAGGGCCCAACAATCAATTCTGCTAGCAGAAACTATGAACAATGAACACTGAATATTGAACATTAAACATTGAACATGGCACATTACACTGAACATTGAACTGGGTCTCAATAGATCCATAGGCTGAACAAAAACTCATAAACATTAATTAATGTAAATATAAACGTTTCTTTTGAAAGGTGCGAGAGATAACGTACCTGAGGACCAATTATTAACCTTTTCCCTTTTCTTTTCCTTTTCCCTCCTTGAACGCTTCGACTTCAAGTCCTGTGTTCAAGGTTACTAACGTAGGTAAATCCTTATCTAACAGTGTCAATATATTGTAATATATTTGCAATTGACACTATTTCCATCCTGATTCAAATACATACCAATAAAATCAATCCTTCTAAATGATCATTTAACGACTTATAAAATCTAAGCTTCCCGAGACTTTTAGTAATCCCAGCCCTATTAATTCCATCCAACATTACTCAAGTAATCTTACCCCATATCCTCCAAAAATCGATATTCCACATTATTAAGAGAATCCCAAAACCAACATTATACAAATAATCCAAAATCGTTTATCTAATTAACTTCTCATGAACCAAGATAAGCCAAATTCAATCAAAGTGAAACCCTCATCAATTCTGCCATTGTTTTAGGATTTAATGAAGATCACTGTCACTCTGCCAGAAGAAACTTAATCAAGTTCCATTGCTTATCTCAACCCTTCATATATTTTCCAATATACTTTCTCCATAATTCATACTTAACACATCCACATGAATATAAACTCATATTTATACCAATAATCATCCTATAATCTCCCATGCACAAGTAATCATCTCTAACCTAATTCAGGCATCAACTGATTCAAATTAATATCGTTAAATACTAACCAAGCTGGCACAAATTCACAATTTTTATAAGTTACCGTCTTCCTAATTCACACTCCTCTCCACCATACATACACAATCTAAACAATCACAATTACTACTTCCATAATATTCGTCAAGGCTCAGCCTGTAATTTCACTTTATTAACATTGGCAGGTCATGTGCTTTCCAAGATTATAACCCAATAATTCATCATTCATCAGCTTGAACTAAATAAAGAATGGAAAGGCATGAATTGGGATTTTTTTACCTTGAAGGCCAATGATTAAATTGAACAAAAATAAATTTGGGGTTTTACCTTGATAGCTGCTGGTGATGTCGGGCAGACCGAGACAGAGAAAGGGGTAGTGGAGGTTAGCAGAATCCGGCACCTAGTTGCCAGCTGGCTGGAGTCAGATGGACGACAGGTCAGAAATGAGGAGACAGACGAAGCCACAGCGAAGGGAATGAACAGGGAAGGGAATCGGGTGGTGGTTTCCGGCGTGCTGGGTGGTCGGCCGGAGCAAGGCAGTCGGCGGCAAGGCAGTAACGGCCGACAGAGCCAACGACCGGTGAGGGTCACCGCAAGGGGGGGTGGTCGTGCGTGGAGAAGAAAGCAGAGCAAGGGCCTGATGTTTCACCCCTCTATTCGATAGCCTTTGTTTTGAGGTTTTGTTTTTTTTTTTCCCTCTCTTCTTTTTAGCTGAGGTCTCACGGCCCAGCTCCTTAATAAATATTTTTTTCTTTTTGGGATTTGTAGATAATTCCCACATCAACTCACAATTTAATGCTAACTTATCTCATTTAAACACCTTTCCGTTTGGCTTAATGTGGTCCGCACATTTGGCCGTTTAAAACTCGCCCTCGCTATGTTTCCTTAATCGCGAAGAAATTATAAAGGCGGATAATTTTCGATCCCATTTCGGTGTAAATGTGCGTTAATAGAAAACCGTATGATTTTATCGGGTGTAGAAATATACATATATATATCTTTATAAATACATGTATATTATCTTTTTATGAATCTGTAAGCATTCTATGGTATCGAATTTCTTTAAACCCACAATAAAGGGCGCCACTCACTGCTCTGATTTATCTTAATCATATTACCAGATAAACTAAATAAAACGAAATTAAAACTGATTAATAAAATAAAATGGAATTAAAACTAATTAAATGAAATGAAATAACGGGGTGTTACAGAGGGTGTCAAGTTAAAGAAATAAGGTCGAATAACAGCTGCACGCCACTCATCAGCTAAGCACTTTGGCCCAAGAGAGCAAGTATAACTCTTCAATCAGAGAATTACCAAGCAAGTAGAGCCATAACCCAAATTTCCAAGAAACACGAGAAGACAGATCGTATTGTGAAAAAGGAGTTGAGATTTCTTAAGAGGCAACGAGTAGGTTTTTCTGACCAAGCTAACCTGGACACTGATGATGAGCATGACTCCCAAAATGATAATGAGGATCCCATGAACCTATCTAATTCTAATTAGTTTAGATGATATGGCTATAGATCGAAAACAATTGTGGCTGTTATGAATAATTACAAATTTAGAACTTTAGATTTTCAGACATGAAAATTTGTATTTGCCAGTTGTTATTATATATCTTGTTTGTGGTGCTTCTCTTTTATATATTATCAATTTTAACGTACACACACACATAATCAGTTCCGACAAACATTTTATTGTTATTATCAATTTAAATTCAATTTACCCAAACTAGGTCCTTTTATATTTTTTTAATTCAATTTTAATCTTCGACGGAAACCAATGAAAAATCCTGGTGGAAAAATATTATAGCGGAAATGGTTGGGCGCCCGTCGGAAAAATCTGCCGGAGTTCGTGGGAATTTTCATCGGAGTAATGTCCAACGGGAATTCTAATGGGAATATCCTCGTTGAAAAACCCGTTAGACCTCCGTCGAATACAAATCTTCGATGAATGTTTTCTTGATAGGTTGTTTTGGTCTAAATTTGTGCCGAAGACTGAATTTCCATTGGAATAGATCAAAAAAATCCATCAGAAATTCCGCTAGTATTTTCCTGCATTTTTGTGATGTGCTATTATCCTCCAATTAGCCAATGTGGTAATAGTCAGAAAGCTAAATGGATCTTAAAGGATATATGTGGATTCCATTGACTTAAATAAAGCATTTCCTACAAGGATTGTTCTCCACTATCCAAGATAAACCTATTAGTGGATTCAACTTGAGGTAATGTCCTATTATTCGTTTATGGATTCTTATTCTAACTTCTATCAAATTGTAATGTGGGAATTAGCTCAGGAGAACATTACTTTCTTCATACACTGGCATCTATACTAACATAAGACCATGCCCTTTAGAGTCAAGAATGCTAGTGCTACCTGCTAAAAACTGGTGAATAAGCTATTCCAAAAGAAAATTGGGAGGAATGTAAAATTCCCCATAGACAATAGGATTTGGAGGATCTTAGGTGGACATTTAATACTTTAAGAGAATTTGATATGAAACCAAAGTTAAAGTGTGTTGTTAAAGTGAGGAATGGCAAGTTCTTAGGCTTCATAATCAATAAGAGGGCATAGAAGAAAAATTAGAAAAAGCTCAAGCCTATTTTGGAAATACAAAGTCCACGAACAATCAAAGATGTTCAAAAGCTTATAGGTTGTATGACAATATTAGGGTTGTTCACCTCAAACTTTCCACAGGAGTGTTTTCCATTCTTCATATGCTCAAGCATTGTTAAGAACTTTGAACGAATTGAGGAGGCAGAGCAAACCTTTAGCTAGGTTAAGGGATACCTATTAGGAATCCGAAAACTCACAAGTCTAGCTTCTAAGAAGCGTTGGTCATGCACCTCTTAGCATCAATTACAATAGTGATTGTAGCATTGCTGATAGTGGAAGAAAAAAGACAAATCCTAGTATACTTTGGCAACTATGTCCTGGCCATACTTGAGTTCAACTACCTCAACATTGAGAAGCTACACTTGGCATTAGTCACAACAACAAGAGAGCTTAAGCCCTACTTGTAGGGGCACATGCTGTTAACGTTCTAATAGATCGACCACTAAAGAGGTGATGAAGATGAATAAGTCCTCAGAAGGAATGCTACTTGTTGAACATGAAATTTTAATTAATTTAAATTTATCAAAGCTTAAAAATCAACCTTCATAAAATCAGTGCTAGCCTATCACAAAAAAGACTTAAAATTTTGTGTATTACATGACCTAAAGAAACTAAAACCTCATATCCTCAAAATTCAAACCTTTTAAAATTTCAAGTCGACAAGTGGATAAAAAAATGCCCCACTTATCTTTCTCCCTCTTTCACAAGAAACTAAAATTTCAATTTACCCTAGATTATTCCATTACCTAAACAAATCAAAAGCCAAACTCCTCAAAATTCAAATGTTGCTCAAGTCCTAAGCCATAACATGGACCAAACCCTAATCAAATAAAAAACTATTTCAAATGCCTCAAAATATAACTTAAGGCCCTCAAAATACAAATCTTTCAAATACTTTGAGCCCTCGAATTTTACCACATCTAAAGCAAATAAATAATCGAGCTCACTACATTCCCCCTCATAGATGCCTCACGCCAAAGTCTTAACATTTTGGCTTAGAGCTACATTGATTGATATCATTAAAGGTAAGTAGGAAGCCTATAATATAATAGACTTTGGGTGCAATCACAAAGTTAAGAAGAATAAGCGGGCCAAGCCTGAGAGGGATTAAGTTAGTAAAAAACTAGAAAATTAGGAAATGCCTAAGAAGTAAAACTTAGCTATAGACAAAGGAAAATTCCAAGTCGAAATCAGATGACACAAATAAAATCAAATTATGGCTATTAATTTAGCCAAAATAAATCAAATCCAAATGTCTAAAATCAAATCAAATAATTATTAATTTAACTAAAATAAAACATAAATTAAATGCAAAATCAAATAAAATTAATAGGATTACTGTTGGTTTGATCATCTACAAGAGAGCTTGTTGAGTTATTATATTTAGTTTTGATGATGACAAATCCAAGTGTAAAAATTTGTCCTAGTAATGTTGCTCCAAACACGATCTCCAAACAGGCCTAACTGGTGTTTGTGATCTTTATTGTATTAACTGGTTTACTACATGTGAGAACAAGTCTTCAAAACAGGTTTTACTTGGTGATTCTATATTAAGTCAAGAACACCACCTCGACAGTTGATTGTAAGGCATGTTCCTGAACTCTAGCAATGCAAAGAACAACCCCAGCAAACAAGGTGGCCTTGGTGTTCACAGCAGCTCTACAAATCTTGGACAAGATGACTGGTTCAAAACAAGAAGTCTTGGGTATATAGGTTTTATTTATTTAGACTCTTGTTAATATGCCAATATTGAAAACGTCATTTTAAACACCTCTTGAATCGGTATTTGCGCTAAGTGCTTCAGAACACCAGTTGCGAACAACCCTGCAAACAGGGTGCCTAGGGTGTTTCTGAACTGAAGTGGCCATACCCGGTTATCTTTGAAAATTCATTTCGGTTGGCCAAGATCTCCAGAATACTTTCTTTAAATTCCAAGATTGCTATTTTTCTGGAAAGGATATTTCTTGAAAATATTATGGGAGATTTGTGAAAATAGGTTTTGGGAGAATTGTCAAAACTAAAAGATTCCCTTTGCCTATATTTTCGGATATGATAAAATTTCAAAAACTGAAGATTTCTAGTTGTCATTTGAATCTTCTTCATGGCTATGGGAAGATAAGGGTTATCTCTTAAGATAACAAATCCCTTATATTTTGGGAAAAATTTATCACTAGCCGTTGGGGAGTATTTCTTGCTTGAAAATCGTTTTCCATACTTAGCTGATTCTTTCACCTCTCCTTGTTTTTGACCGTTGGATTTTGTGTTTAAAATCTCAGCATTTCACTCCCATTTGAATAGAGGAGAAAAGACGAGAAACATACACAACATACGCAAAAAAGGGAAAATTTCAAAAGTGGTTTTTCTAGTGAGAAGAATTTTTTCGAGTTACGCTTGAGAAAAGAAAAACCGAGACAAGTTGTGTTTAAACTGAGCTTTCAAGATATTGGCATACTAGGACCTCATTGTACCTTACATCTGCTTAAATCAGAAGCACCCCCGTAAGGTGTTTTGTAACCCTGATCTTGGATCAGAAAAGTGAGTGAGTGGTCCTCAGTCGTGTGGACTTTGGACGTGTCCAATCTGGTGAGATTTGGACGTGGTGTAACCCTTCTTAGAGAAGAAGGTTACGTGGTTGCAAGTTGTAACAAGGTGTGTTACATTTGTAACGTGTGAAGCCCGTTAGTGAAAGTGGTTAAATCCTACACGAGGTAGGTCGTGGTTTTTCACACCTCAGTTGGGCTAGAGGTGTTTTTCACGTAAAAATTGTGTGTGTGCTTTATTTTCCGCATTTATCTTGGTGATTTTCGCATTTGCAATATTTGAGAACACCCCCTGCAAACAAGTCACTAGGATGTTTGTCATCTGAGAATAACCTCTATGAGGGTGTTTGTTATTTACAACGCGAAAATCAGACACCACAATTCACCCCCCTCTTGTGGTTGTATACTCACGAATTTAACAAGTGGTATCAGAGCGGGTTCTCCTACCAAAGGTTAACACCTTGAGAGATTCTGAAGATGAGTACTCCACAAGGAATTCTTGAAGGACAATCCATTACTCGCCCTCCTTACTTCAATGGCCAACACTATAGTTGGTGGAAGAATAGGATGGAGAACTATATACAAGCCGAAGACTATGAGTTATGGATGCTCATCAAGAACGGGCCTTTTGTTCCCATAAAAACCCTTCCTGAAGGAAAAACAGCTCCCAAAGAACCTCATGAGTTTGATGCCGAGGACTACAAAAAGATGGAGAAAAATGCCAAGGCCAAAAAGCTTCTATATTTTGGCCTAGGACTCGATGAATACACTCGCATCTCTGAGTGTGAATCAGCCCAAGCTATCTGGAACACCCTGCAAGTTGCTCATTAAGGTACGAGTCAGGTTAAACAATCTAGAATTGAGCTACTTATGCGACAATATGAGTTGTTTGATATGGGTGATCGTGAGACTGTGATGGATATGTATACACGGTTTACCCACATCACGAACGAGTTAAAATCCCTGGGAAGATCTTTCACCACTGAAGAGTTGGTGAGGAAAATCCTCAGAATTTTACCTCGTCTGTGGAAGGCCAAAGTAACAGCCATCCAAGAGGCTAAAGACATGAACAAGATCACCCTTGACGAGTTGATTGGTAATCTCCAGACCTATGAACTCCGAAAGAACTCACAACAAAGAGAGGAGCAAAAGAAGGATCGTGGGCTTGCCTTGAAAGCACATAAGGACACTGACTCTGACCTTGAAGATGAAGATATGGCCCTAATGTCCAGAAAATTCAAGAAATTCTTCAAAAAGGTCAAGGAGAACAACAAAAGAAAAGACTTCAGTAAGTCCAGAAACACCCCCAAAGAACAGCTCACAGGGTGTTTCAAGTGCGGCAAACCAGATCACTTAGTCAAAAATTGCCCTCTGCTTCGAGAAGATCAGATGCCCGAACACCTTCGAAAACAGGGTCGAAAACACCCTGTAAACAATCTGGCAAGCGATTCTCGAAAGCTATGCTGGCTGCTTGGGAAGATTCCTCTAAGGATGAAGGAGAATCTGAAGCTGAAGAAGGGGTCGTAGCACTTATGGCACAAAGTGATTCAGATTCAGATGATGAATCAACAATCAGCTTCTCAGATCTCAAGAACAAGGTACATGGTCTTAACAAAGCCACTTTAGAAGAACTTCTATATAATTTGATAGACACCTGTGCTGATCTAAAAAGAGAAGTTCGTGACCTAGAGCTTGAAAATGAAATTCTCAAAAATGAAAAACTCGGTTTACATGAGAATATTAACGTGCTTAGAGAAGACCTCTTTCTAAAAGAAGGCGATTATAACAAGTAGAGAAAAAACTCTTTGAAGTGGAAGAAATAGTTGAATCCCTGCTAAATGAAAAGCGGAGCTTGAATGCCACCATAGAAAAATTAGAAACTGATCTTGCCACAAACAAACGCTGGAACAAATCTTCACAAGCCCTTGATTGGTTAAACACTCATCACAGTAGAAACAAAAAAGGACTTGGTTACAAGCATAAACGGACCGTTTACCCAATACATAGAAAGTATGTGGGATTACCTGAAAACATCGTTTGCTTTCATTGTGGTAAAACGGGTCATTATAGATACACTTGCCCTTTAAGAAAACATGCCAATGAAAAGAATGAAAGGTATGTGAAACAAATCTGGATTAGAAAAGATGAGCTTTACATGTCTAAAAGAATGGGACCCAAGTGGATCTGGGTTCCCAAAACTAACCCGTGATTTGTTTTGCAAGCTGAAGTGAGAGAGAACAACCTTACGAACAACCCCACTAACACCCTTGAAAACAGGCAGTTGTGGTTTGTTGATAGTGGGTGTTCACGGCACATGACTGGTGAAAGATCAAATTTTCTCTCACTTACAGCTTTGAATGGTGGGAGTGTAGCATTTGGAAACGGCAAGTCTGGGACAATTGTCGGTATAGGTAATATTGGTAAAACTCTCTCCCACTCAATTGATAATGTGCACTTAGTTGATGGGTTAAAGCACAATTTGCTAAGTGTGTCCCAACTGTGTGACAAGAACAACCTAGTACTGTTTTCAAAAACACGTTGCTTGGTTGTGAATGACGACATAGGAGATGTTGTGTTGAGGGGGAAGCGATGTCAAAATGTTTATAAAGTTTGTATTTCCACTCTTCCCCAAAATAATCTGACTTGTTTAAATGCATTAAATGATGATACAATGCTATGGCACAAGAGACTAGGTCATGCAAGTCTGTCCTTGTTAAACAAACTTGTTTCCAAAGATTTGGTTGTGGGACTACCTTCCATCAAGTATAATGATGACAAGGTATGTGAAGCTTGTGCAAAAGGGAAACAAGTCAGATCTTCTTTAAAATCTAAAAAGTGTATAAGCACTACCTGACCTCTTGAATTATTGCATATTGATCTATGTGGTCCCATGAGGATAGCTAGTAGAGGAGGGAAGAGGTATGTGCTCGTAATTGTGGATGATTACTCTCGATTTACTTGGACTTTATTCTTGACATCCAAGAATGAAACCTTTGAGAAGTTTATTGCCCTTCTCAAAAGGATTGAAAAGAGAGTAGGACACTCATTGGTAAGCTTGAGGTCTGATCATGGTACTGAATTTGAAAATGCAAGTTTTACAAACTTTTGTAATGAACATGGTGTTGATCATAACTTCTCAGCCGCGAGAACACCCCAGCAGAATGGGGTGGTTGAACGAAAAAAACCGTACCCTAGAAGACATGACTAGAACAATGCTTATTGCTAGTGGTCTTCCTAAGAACTTTTGGGCAGAAGCCTTAAACACATCATGTTACATTATAAATAGATGCATGATTAGACCCATTTTGAACAAAACTCCTTATGAACTTCTCAAAGGCAGAAAACCCAATATTATGCATCTAAGAACATTTGGTTGTAGATGTTTCGTGCATAACAATGGGAAAGATGCCTCAGGAAAGTTTGATCCAAGGAGTGATGAGGCAATATTTATTGGTTATTCCTCTCACAGTAAGGCATACAAAGTCTTTAACAAAAGAACCTTGTGTGTTGAGGAAAGTGTGCATGTGTTTTTTGATGAATCTAACTCTTTGAATGAGAGTGATGCACAGGATGAAGAGTTTGAATTAGGTCTTGTCCAAAAGGAATCGTTGAACCAAGAAAAACAAGGTGAGAACACCCTGAAAGAAAACAGGTACAGAAGCTGTTCCTCAAAATGGCAGGCAAGGTGAGAACCAAACAGGGGGAAACACCGTTGAACCATGTTCGGAACCATGCTCTTTAGGAACAAGCTTGCAAACAGGTGCAGAAACAGGATCAGGAGGTGTTCTTGAGCCTGATCCTACACACATTTCAGTTAGAACAGAGCATGTGCCTGTGGATCCACTTAATCAAGACCATGGAAGCACCATAGTTCGCACCCTCTTGATCAAATCTTGTCAGATATTAATACTGGAGTGCAAACTAGATCTAAACTTAAGAATTTTTATGCTTTCTATGCTTTTCTTTCTAACATTGAGCCAAAAAGTGTGAATGAAGCTCTTGCAGATTCAGATTGGATCACGGCTATGTAAGAAGAGCTTCATCAATTTGAAAGAAACAAAGTGTGGCACCTTGTACCTCGACCGGCTGAGAGAAAAATTATTGGAACCAAGTGGGTGTTCCGAAATAAGCTAGATGAGTCAGGAACAGTCACTAGGAACAAGGCACGGCTGGTTGTTCAAGGGTATAATCAAGAAGAAGGGATCGATTATGAAGAAACCTTTGCACCAGTTGCTAGAATTGAGGCTATTCGAATCTTAATAGCCTTTGCAGCTCATATGGAAATCAAGCTATATCAAATGGACGTGAAAAGTGCATTCCTCAACGGATACCTTAAAGAAGAGGTGTATGTCAAACAACCCCCTGGTTTTGAAAATGGTGATTTTCCAAATCATGTTTTAAACTTGAAAAAGCACTTTATGGTTTAAAACAAGCTCCAAGAGCTTGGTATGAACGGTTGTCAAGCTTTTTACTTGAAAATGATTTTAGAAGAGGCAAGGTAGACAATACCTTGTTTCTAAAATCTAAGGGGGAACATTTATTGATTGTCCAAATATATGTAGATGACATTATATTTGGTGCAACTCATCATGATTTATGCAATGAATTTTCGAATATGATGAGGAGTGAGTTTGAGATGAGCATGATGGGTGAGCTTAACTTTTTCTTAGGCTTACAAATCAAGCAAACTCCAAACGGCACCATGATCCATCAACAAAAGTATATCAATGAGCTACTTAAGCGTTTTGGGATGGAGTCGGCCAAACCCATAGACACTCCTATTCCTCCTTCAACCAAGTTGGTTATGGATGATGGGAGTCCCTCAGTTGAGGAGAAACTCTATAGGGGCATGATTGGGTCACTCCTATACCTAACCGCTAGTAGACCGGATATTGTTTTTAGTGTTGGTTTATGTGCCCGTTTTCAGTCTAATCCTAAGGAAACTCATCTTAAGGCTGTTAAACAGATACTGAGATATTTGAAACATACACCCAATTTAGCTTTATGGTATCCTAGAGGTTGCAATCTTGATCTTGTTGGATATGCTGACGCTGACTATGCAGGATTCCTAGTTGATAGAAAGAGTACCTCAGGTATGGCTCACTTTCTTGGACCTTGTTTGGTATCTTGGGCTACCAAGAAGCAACATTCAGTTGCCATGTCCACAGCAGAAGCTGAATATGTTGCAGCAGCTTCATGTTGTGCTCAACTGTTGTGGATAAGGCAACAGCTTAAGGACTTTTGTGTTGACACTGGATGCATTCCTATTTTTTGTGATAATACTAGCGCTATTAACATTGCCAAAAACCCATGTCAACACAAAAGGACAAAACATATTGACATTCGACATCATTTCTTAAGAGATAATGTGGAAAAAGGCTTTATTTCAATAAATTTTTGCTCCACTGAAAATCAAATTGCTGATATATTCACTAAAGCACTGAGTAGAGACCAATTTGAGAGAAACCGACTGGAATTGGGGTTGGTGAAAACACCCTGAGAACACCTGTTCTCAGAGTTAGACCAAGCTGACAAAAACACCTTATAATACCTGTTCTATCCCCTTGTTTGCAATTCTTGTTATCAAAACAGTGGTCTATGCTTAACGAATATGTGTAGTCTTGTGTGCTACTATGATTATATGTGAAGACTGCTGCCTTGGGAGATGGAGAAAGAGTATTCATGGCAGACCTTGGAATGAGAGAAGCATGTTCAAGAACAGGCGGCTCGAACAGGTATGCCTTAATTGTCATTAACGTATGCTGCCTGCTTAAATTCTAGGTGTTCCCTAGGTGGCCCTTCATAACGGGTAGGGAGTTTAAAAAAACCCCCCTTGCGTGCGTCTGTCTTCCCCGTCTTGCTCTCTCCTCTGTTCTTGCTTTCAAACCCTAGCAAAACCCTCAAAACCCGAAATTCTTCCTTGCGATAATGGCTCCCAAAACTGATTCTTCATCAACCTCTGAGAGTAACAACATGACTATACCCTCGATTCTGGCTCCTCCTCGCCCAATTATCCACACAATCGTCGGGTATCTCAATCGGTTAAACCTCAAAAGTATTGGGCTTGAGTTGAATGATATTCCCTACTCCTTCGGTTGGAAATTAGTGGTGTATGTGGGAACAATCCCTTGTCCCATTTCTTCTGAAGCTGTTGCTGGTTCTTCGGGTTTCCAAGACCAATTCTTGGAGAACCCAGAAACCCTCTTTGGGGATTTTGAACCCTGTTCTTCTGCGCTATTCCCAGAAACAACTCAAAGAACAAGGGGATGCGTTCTTCGATGATCTGTTCATGGATCTGAAGGAGGACTCTGGTGAGAAAACAGAAGAAAGTCCTGTCCAAGGGGATGACTCTGTTCCTCTAGTCACTCAAACTAGAGAGAAGAGAAAAAGGGTGAAGATGGTGGCTAGGCGCACCCGAACGCCAAGAACACGACCACCACCAAGGTCTCGCCCCTCTCTAACTCCCTCTTCTCCTTCTTCTAAACCTTCTTGCAAATCTATGAGAATTGCTTTCAGATCGACCCCCAGATCCTCCAAACCTTCTGCTCCAGTTATTGAGGAGATTTCCTCTTCCTCCTTGAGCCTTTCTGGTTCTGATTTCGAGGATCCCTCCTTCAAACAAGGGACCCCTGTGTTCTCAGAATCCTCTGATGAACAAAACCCTTCAAAACCAATCACCACTTCTTCTAAACCTTCAGCCTCAAAAACACCCCTCAAGACGAAACCGAAAACAACCCCTCTTTCCAAAACTGCATCCCCGGCTCCTCAAATCAAAAAGACCAAATTGTCCCCTCCCTCTCCCCTGTCTGAGAAACACGCACAATTCCTCCGGTGCAATGTTGTAAGGGGGAAGGTAGTGAACATACCCTTCCTTGAGGAACTTGGGCTAGGGGTGTTCTTGACCAAGCTTCGAGCCCAAGGCTGGCTTGAGTTGTTTGGAAACACCCAGCAAGGGTGTTCTGTGCCCGAGCTGGCTGACTTCTATGCCAACTGCTCTGTCACAAATGGGGTGGTGATAAGTGCTGTCAATGAGTGGCATTTCTCTTTCGATGCAGCCACTCTTGGTGACATTTTGGGCATCCCCTCCCATGGATTTGCTGTGTATGTGAGGGAGGACAAAATTGTCCTAGAGACAGCCAGGCTCCTGGAGATATCCAAGCGGGTCAGCCGGAAACAGAGCCTGAGAACACCCTCCTCTGTAAAAAAGGGTGATCTGATCCCTCTTCACCAACTACTTTTCATGTTCGTCATTAAGAACGTGATTCTAAAGGGTCAAGGGAGAAACTCAGTAGACCTTTTTGATCAGTGCCTGGTCGACTTCTTGGATAGGGACGAACCCATAAATCTTCCTGCTATCATGATTCGCCACATTGGGCGAATTGCGAACACCACCCGAAACCATGATCTCAGGTATGGGTTCTTGCTGACCAAGGTGTTTGAGCACTTTGGTATTGAGCTTAAACGGAGAGTGCCAGCTCAACTGATTGATGAAATTGGTGTTGACACCCTAATGGGGTGTGACTTTGACGTTGGCCATGGGTCAACTCACAAACAGGGTCTTCGACCACCTCGACCTCCTGTTTCTGAGAAACCCAGTCCCACCGTTGAAGCTGTTCTTGAGGATAATGCACGCCTCAAAGAAGAGCTTTCTGCTGTGAAGTCTGCTCTTGAAGTAGAGAAGGTCATCTCAGCTAAACGCCACGAAGAACTCCTTGCACTCCTCTCTGATCTGGCTCCCAGTATTCCTCCACTGCAATCAAGACCACACCCTACCCCTTGATTGTATAGATTGTTCTCTCGCTCTCCTCTCCTCACCTTGTTGTTTTTCTTTGGCATTGCACTTGGCATTGTTCTCTGCGTGCTTACTTGTCGTAACTGTTTTGCAACCACCCGTTACTTTTTTCTTTCAATGCTGTTCTTGCTTTTTAATGATGCCAAAAGGGGGAAGACAAACCATTACTTGACAAATATTGACCCTCCTTCAATTTGGAACACTCGGACCTTAGTGGATAACCAAATCAATCAGCAAATATGGTTCTCAAATTTGTTTTTAATATTTGTCAATATGGTCACTTGGTTTGTCATCATCAAAAAGGGGAATTTGTTGAGTTATTATATTTAGTTTTGATGATGACAAATCTAAGTGTAAAAATTTGTCCAAGTAATGTTGCTCCAAACACGATCTCCAAACAGGCCTAACTGGTGTTTGTGATCCTTATTGTATTAACTGGTTTGCTACATATGAGAACAAGTCTTCAAAACAGGTTTTACTTGGTGATTCTATATTAAGTCAAGAACACCACCTCGACAGTTGATTGTAAGGCATGTTCCTGAACTCTAGCAATGCAAAGAACAACCCCAGCAAACAAGGTAGCCTTGGTGTTCACAGCAGCTCTACAAATCTCGGACAAGATGGCTGGTTCAAAACAAGAAGTCTTGGGTATATAGGTTTTATTTATTTAGACTCTTGTTAATATGCCAATATTGAAAACATCATTTTAAACACCTCTTGAATCGGTATTTGCGCTAAGTGCTTCAGAACACCAGTTGCGAACAACCCTGCAAACAGGGTGCCTAGGGTGTTTCTGAACTGAAGTGGCCATACCCGGTTATCTTTGAAAATTCATTTCGGTTGGCCAAGATCTCCAGAATACTTTCTTTAAATTCCAAGATTGTTATTTTTCTGGAAAGGATATTTCTTGAAAATATTATGGGAGATTTGCGAAAATAGGTTTTGGGAGAATTGCCAAAACTAAAAGATTCCCTTTGCCTATATTTTCGGATATGATAAAATTTCAAAAACTGAAGATTTCTGGTTATCATTTGAATCTTCTTCACGGCTATGGGAAGATAAGGGTTATCTCTTAAGATAACAAATCCTTATATTTTGGAAAAAATTTATCACTAGCCATTGGGGAGTATTTTTTGCTTGAAAATCGTTTTCCATACTTAGCTGATTCTTTCACCTCTCCTTGTTTTTGACCGTTGGATTTTGTGTTTAAAATCTCAGTATTTCACTCCCATTTGAATAGAGGAGAAAAGACGAGAAACATACACAACATACGCAAAAAAGAGAAAATTTCAAAAGTGGTTTTTCTAGTGAGAAGAATTTTTTCGAGTTACACTTGAGAAAAGAAAAACCGAGACAAGTTGTATTTAAACTGAGCTTTCAAGATATTGGCATACTAGGACCTCATTGTACCTTACATCTGCTTAAATCAGAAGCACCCCCGTAAGGTGTTTTGTAACCCTGATCTTGGATCAGAAAAGTGAGTGAGTGGTCCTCAGTCGTGTGGACTTTGGACGTGTCCAATCTGGTGAGATTTGGACGTGGTGTAACCCTTCTTAGAGAAGAAGGTTACGTGGTTGCAAGTTGTAACAAGGTGTGTTACATTTGTAACGTGTGAAGCCCGTTAGTGAAAGTGGTTAAATCCTACACGAGGTAGGTCGTGGTTTTTCACACCTCAGTTGGGCTAGAGGTGTTTTCCACGTAAAAATTGTGTGTGTGCTTTATTTTCCGCATTTATCTTGGTGATTTTCGCATTTGCAATATTTGAGAACACCCCCTGCAAACAAGTCACTAGGGTGTTTGTCATCTGAGAATAACCTCTGTGAGGGTGTTTGTTATTTACAACGCGAAAATCAAACACCACAATTCACCCCCCTCTTGTGGTTGTATACTCACGAATTTAACAAAGGTGTAGGCAGCTCATGAAAAATAGTGAGTGCAACCCAAATTCAAATTTGTAAGTGTAGTACACTCCCTAGAAGGCATATATAGAACTACTATCTAATACAATTAAGTCAACAACTAAGGTGATTCAATATCAATAACATGATAAGTGCCAGACCAAATAAAATAAAATCTTTTTAATGCATAACAAAACAAGGAAAGAAAAGTTAAAACACAATGAGTCGAAATTAAAAGGTGGTCTCCTAAAGGGAGATGTAATTAAGGAGGTACATGCTCCTGAGTAAGGTCGTACTCAAAATAAACCAATCTACATTTTTGTACATTAGAAAGTTATGTTAGTACATTTTATTCATCAATCATTTTGTTAAATTTGTGCTCAACACTATTGTAGGTAATGGAGCTCTCTAAGTTTGACATAGAATATGTGCCTAGAACTATAATCAAGCCACAAGCTCTATTAAGTTTCTTGGCATAATACGTCTTCAAAGGAAAAACTCAGGTCCCTAAGATCAATGTTTGATTGTCTATGTTTTTTTCTCATCCACACAGAATGGCTTAAGGGTAAGACTCATGAGAATACCTCCAGAAATAGAGAAATCTAAATATGCATTGAGATTTACATTTGTAGCAATAAACAATGACATTGAATATAAAGCCATCATAGCAAGCTTGTATATGTGAAAAGACCTGGGAGCTAAAAGGGCAGGAGTGTTTAGTGACTCACTCTGATGGTTAGTCATGCTAATGATGAGTTTGATGCTAACAAAGATAGATAGTTAGGTACCTGGAGAAAATCTAGCAATCCTTATAAAGCTTTAAAAATGTTAAAATTACTCACATATTTATATCAGAAAACCAACAGGAAGACACACTAAGAAAGTTAGCAAGTTCCTCACAAACAAATTCTCCAAGATTAGGCTATTCTGAAGTGGTGAGGCATGAAAGCATAGAACAAGAAGACGCCTATGTCACAAATGTTGCAAATACCTAGATGACACTGATAATAGAATACTTAGAAGTACGGAGAATTAAGGAAACTCAAGAAGATAGTAGTTTGGTATTGTATGTTCTAAGCAGACTTCTATAAGAAAGGATTTAAAAGGCCTTCTTAAAAGTGTTTAAGCAATGGAGAATCATATGATGTACTGGCCAAGATTTACGAAGGTTATTATGAAGCTTCGGGTTGGAAACATGCCAAGCCAACTTGGCAACCACTCGAGTTTAGCTCGGTTAAAGCTTAGCTCAAATTTGATTTGACTAAAGCTTACGGATCATGTTGAGCTTACATGCTTAGTAAGCCAGGCCCAAGCCTAGGGAATTAAAACTCACTTGGCTTGATTGAGTAGTTTATTTGTTTTGGAAATAAGTTGTACTTTTCTCATAGTTGTACTTATATTTGGATGTTGGCAATTATATTTAAAGTACCTTATTGATTCTTGTTATTTTATGTTGGACACGATAGTTCTTTAAAGTTAAAATATAATTAGGTCAATCGTATGAATATTTGAATCATATATTATAAAAATTCTTAGTATGTCAACGCTTGGTTGGGCTCCAGCTCAGCCCAGTCAAATCGAGCTACTCCAAAGCTTTGATTGGACTCAGTTTCACCAAGCTCAGTGCATGTTTGGGCTGAGCTCTATTACTTGATGAGCCAAGCTGAGCTAAGCCTAGCTAAGCTCAAGCTTGTCTCGACTTGGAACTACCCCTAGTAGAGCTCATGTAGAAGGTCGCAAGCAGCAACAAAAGCATTGAGAGTAGGCTTTGATTGTCAATCATGCTCAAGGATCTGATATCTTTTGTTAGGAAGTATGAAAAATGTTAAAAAATTTCCCCCCAAAATACATTTATAAGCTACTCATCCCTCTATTATCTCAAAGCTTATGCTCTTTACAATGTGGTATATAGACATATACAGACCTATTCCTTTAGTAGCATGCTAAAAAAAGTTGCTAATTATGGCAATTGACTACTTCACTAAGCGGGCAGAGGCTGACTCTCTAGTCCCCATCATAGAGCAAAGGGCACAGTATTTCCTATGAGAGAATGTCATAACCAAATATGGCTCACCTGCAAATATGATTGTGAACAACATGAGACAATTCATCCAAGGATTTAGAAAATACTGTGAGGGATTTTAGAATCATGGTGAATAACCCGTTTAGGCTACGACCTTAGGCGAATGGACGAAACTACTAATAATCTAATCGCACAAGCCTTGAAGAAGAAAATTAAAGACGTAAATGGAGTTGGGTAGGGAAAATGCTCGACACCCTCTGATTCCTAAGGATTATAGTAAGAACCTCCACAAGGCATTAGTTATGGTATAGCTCGTAGCTGTGAGCCTTAAGATGTAGGCTTACAACACAACGATCAATAAGGAGATGCAAAAATAGGCCTTGGACATTATTCAACCTGCAATTATATCATTTTATACCCCTTGTATTATTTGTTATTTGCTCAAATAATAATTAAATTAGAACTTTAATATAGTTTTATTTTATTTTGGAGGGATTGTGAAGGTTTAAGAAGAATTGATGAATTACTTGACTAAGACACTGAGAGAAGGAAGACAAGGCTCGGGATCAAATGAGAAGGAAAAAAAGAAAAGAACAACTAACCTAGGCCCAGACCTAGCCTAGTCTTTGATAGAAGCCGAGGCCCAATCCAACACTTCTGCATCTCATGTCAAGCATGAGCCCAATGCCCCCCTCCCTCTCTCTCTCTCTCTCTCTCTCTCTCTCTCTCTCTCTCTCTCTCTCTCTCTATTCTCTGCTCTCCCCCCATTCTCACATTCACGGGTCATATCCCACTTTCTTCATTTCTCCCAGATAGACCTAGACATCCCAGCTTACTGCTTCCTCCCCTTTCATTTAGTTGCCATGTGAGCTGTACGTGATATGTGATTTCTCCCCTTTCTCAGTTTTTCTTTTTCCTCTATAACTTAGACACCTGAAGAACCATTCCCCCTTTCTTCTTCTTTTTCTCTACTCATTTACCTAGTAAATCGAGGCTTTTTTGTTTTTCGCTATGTTGCACCATCTTCTTCACTCCATAACCGATGCCTCCTTATCATTTCTCTATCCTCTTTCATCATCATCATCATCATGAAAACAGACACTGAATTGGAGCAATTATAAAGGCAGTTACAAAGAGTCTTAATTGGAGAATAATGGTAACATTGAAGAGTTAGGACTCGAAAGTGGAGGCTACAAAATCGAAAGCAGCTTAGGAAGAGGACTAGTGTAGAGTCGTTTACATTAAAATTGTCACTTTCATTCAGCCATTCTTCATTCTCGTTTCCAGTTTTAGATTTAATTTCTAAACTATCAAATTGATGTAATAAAGCCGATTTAGATTCTTTAGTAAGGATTGTGGTTTTGGTTGATATTTGCATAAGTCAGTTCCAAAATCCATTCCATGTTTGTTCCACTGTCCTACTCTTTTCACTATGCTTGGGTTCGGTTTCATGTTTTGCCCACTTCGTGCCTGTGTTCTGTAGTCATCGAAATATGAGAAATAGCTTGTTACTCTGATTTTGGTTGTTTCTTTTTTTCCCCTTGCTCTAATTCTATACTTAGATTTGGGTTTTTGTTTTGACTATGGGATGGAGTGACCTTGGAAATTCAAGTGAAGACATCTTTCTTTCTACTTCCCAATTTTAGCTTATCTCGATTTCAAGGTTGATTGATTTAAATCTTGCTTCAAGGAAAGTGTACTTGCTCACTTTAGATATTGTTATTTGGATGGTTTTGGCTAAACTTAAATCATAGCTGGTTTCTAGTCCTAATTTAGTCATTTATGTCAATGATAGGTTGATTGCAAATTTTGATGAATGATTCTTATTTAGCTTGTTGGAAGGTTAGACAAGTGCAAATAGAGTGAGCTTAGAAGTCATTTCAAGTTTCGTTAACATTTCTAGTCAGCTTTATAAAAATAATTAGGTTACATTGGTTAATAATTGTAATTTTGTTTAGTTATTTGTTCCATTAATGTTAGCATACCAATTCTTCATTAGTGATTTAATTTCATAATCCATTCCTGAGGATAATACCCCTAAGTGTTATAACAATAAATCGTACGCTTGCGGAAATTACAACAAGTTTTCAGCGCCGTTCCTGCGGATGGAATTTATAAAATTGGATTACAAATTGAGTTGTAGTTTGGTAGATTGAGACGTTTTTGTTTCTTTTCGTACTTTTAGGTTTTAATTCCAGTGAGTGTTTATTAGTTTAGTTTAAATTTCTTCTGTTTTTTGTTTTGTTTAGAGTTTATATTTTGATTTTATTCTGGTCAATTTTGTTTCGCTTTTTAGTGACTGATTTTCTCTTGAGGGAAAAAAAATCAGAATTAACAAATCTCAATGATATGAATAATGCAGGCAGGCAGAACTAAAGAACAAAAAATAAATAGTACAGGTTTTTCTAAATTTTAGGATTTTGTTTTGAATTTTCTATGCTAAGATGGGATCGATACTACTTTTTTGATATTTTTAATAGATTCTTGGGAATTTTTAGAGTTTAATTGAATTTTAGTGGAATTTTTAGGAATTTTTAGAAATTTCTATAATTTTTAGAAATAATTTTCTATTTTGAGTTTTTTGCAATATTTTGGGATAGAAAAATTTGAAAAAAATACACTCATGCTCTCTGTTATTGTGCTGAATTTTCTATGTAAATGGTTCTAAATTTGGGGTTTGATTTTCCGTTTAATTTTGTTTTTAGCTTTTGATTGTTTAGGTTTTAGTTTATTTTCTGTTTTTGTTTTGTTTATTTTTTCTTTTCTATTTCTGTTTTATTTTAGGTTCAATTTATTTTCTGTTTTTGTTTTGCATGAAAAAATCCAAAAATTTAGAAAAAAGAAAATAAAAGGATCAAAAACACTTGTGAGGGTGTGCATATTGTATGATTGGTTGGGTTAGAGACCTTAAGAGAGGAAGACTTGTTGCAATTGAATCCAACGCTAAAATGGAACCTGAACCTGAACCTAAGCCTGAACTTAACCTAAAAGAAATGGCACAAAAGAGACCTTTGAATGATATTTTCTATCCTCCTAGGACTACTTTGCCATTATGTTTAAACCTACTTGACCTATGACCTAATGTGACCCTTGAGCTAAGACCTTATTATACTCAAATACTCCCTAAATTTACTTATTCAGAGGACACATATTTGTTTTTGAGGGACTTTGAAGAAGTGTGTTCAATGATGCATCTTCCTAATATTTCTTTTGATGTTGTGAGAATGAAATTAATTTCCTTTGCTTTGAAAGATGCTGCAAAAAAATGGATGTATGGCTTGACTGCTAATTCTATTCTACTTAGGATGACTTTGTTAAGTTGTTCTTCAGAAAATATTTTCCTAATGCCAGGATAGTAAAGCTAAGAAATGAAATTAATCAATTTATTCAACTAGAAAGATCATTTTGGAAATACTTATATAGGTTTAAGAATTTATCGCCCTAGCGTCCCCATCATGATTTAGACCAAGTGCGTCTTTGTGAAATTGTTTATGAAGGACTTGACCACCAAACCTGAACCATGTTAGAGCCCATGTGCTAGGTGGCTTTCTTTCTAAGAGCGTCACTACTACTTATGAATTTCTAGAGGACTTAATTGAGAAGACTATGCAGTGGGAAACTGCTAGGGATGATAGTCTAAGTTCTAGGTTTGCTAAAGGTGGAATGCATTCTATTTCTGATGCGAGTCATTTAGAGTCTAAGATTGTAGTCTTAGAAAACATGTTGAAGCAGTTATCTATTCAAACACTCCAAACTTCTCAGACTTCTATGGTGCCTTGTTCTCACTGTCAAGCCTTAGATCATTCATTAAGTTCACATCCTTATTTTGCTCACTAGTTATCCACTGGGTAGGAGCAAGTAATTATGGCCTACCAAAGGCCCATGAATGACTCATTCCCTCCTTCTATTTCTGATGCGAGTCACTTAGAGCCTAAGATTGTAGTCTCAGAAAACATGTTGAAGGGGTTATCTATTCAAACACTCTAAACTTCTCAGACTTCTATGGTGCCTTGTTCTCACTGTCAAGCCTTAGATCATTCATTAAGTTCATATCCTTATTTTTCTCACTAGTTATCCACTGGGCAGGAGTAAGTAATTATGGCCTACCAAAGGCCCATGAATGACTCATTCCCTCCTTACTACAATCTAGGGCGGAGGACTCAACCTAACTTTTCTTAAATTAGTGGACCAAATACTACTGCAGTCTCTAACTCTCAGTCTGCAGTGTTTCCTGGAAACAACTCCCAGCCCACCTCCCATCCTTCTAACTATTTTTATAGACTAGCTTTTTAAGGTGTGCCTAATACACTTAGACCTCCACCTCCTTTTGCTCAGTTTCAACCTCCTGGTTACACTGATATTGATATAAGTGAGATGAGAATTGATAGTAATATGGATGGGATGACTAATGATAATATAGAAAAGATGATGAGAATGATAATTGAAAAACTTTTCCAATTAGCATCTTCTACTAAGAAACCAGGTACTTCTCCTAGTCAGCTAGAGGTGAACCCTAAGGGTGATGCATCATCTTTTTTTGGAGTTAACTCTAGTAAGACTGTGAAGAAAGGGAATGTGGTTAGATCTCCTAGGTCAGGTTGAGAGATTGATGATCAAGTGAGAAATTCTAAAAAACCCTGCAAATACCCTCATAGTTTCTTTTAAAATTCTTCTCCTTCTTCTCCTCCAAAAATTGGTTCATCTAGTAAGTAAGGGGATACTACTGATAGTGTCCCTAGTGATTCTCCTAATGATCCTCTTCCTCTTAACCCATCTTCTGATAAAGAAGAGCCTAAGGAGAAAGATTCTGTAGATTCAAAGGACCCTTCATCTTCTAAGGATTTTTCTTTGCCTTCTGTTTCTGAGAGATTTTATAAGCCTTTACCTACCTTCCCCTATAGGCTCAAAAAGAAATACTAAGCTCTTGCCAATAAGACAAGAGAGACTTTCTCTCAACTTAAAATTAATATTCCATTACTTGATACTATTCAGCAGATGTCTCGTTATGCTAGATTTTTGAAGGATAATTGTACGGTTAAGAGAGCTACTAGTGTTCTGAAGATGGCTTTCTTAGCCTGTGATGCCAGTTCTATTATTTGTCACTAGATCCTAATGAACTACAAGGACTATTGCCCTACTATTTCCATAATCATAAGGGACCAATTTAGTTATAGAGTTTTGCTTGATTTAGGGGTCAATGTCAATTTGTTACCCTTCACTAAATATGAGAGGCTAGGGTTAAGTGAGCTGAAACCTACCAAAATGGTCATCCAACTAGTTAATAGATCAACTAGGTTGCCTAGTGGCATGATAGAGGATGTGCTGATTAAGGTGGGTGAATTTATTTACCCAATACACTTTGTTGTGCTTGAGATAGAGAAGGTGGATAATACTGCTAATTAGGTCCCTATCATTTTAGGGTATCCTTTCTTCACCACCGTTAATGCCCTAATTAATTGTAAAAATGGCATGATAAGAGTGGCTTTTAGTACCATGACTTTGGAAATGAATATCTTTAATTTGCAAAGATAACCTTCTGGTTTTAATAATATGGACACTTCTACTCTTAACTAGGTAGAGAATTCTATGTTTGATGATGAGTTTGTTGACATGTTTGCTGTTGACTATGAGTCTTTTCTCATTGATGATGAGCCTAAATATGATGTGTTTGAATTTGATGACTTATGCTCTGCTGCTAACTGTCTGATTGCTTCTGCTTGCGATTCTAATTCCCCACTTTCTTCTCTTAAATTAAAACTTCTTTTTAATTCTTTCAAGTATTTTTTTTTTTGGGATCTGATGAATCCTTACCAATGATTATTGCTTCTGACTTAGACCAGAACCAAGAGGAAAAAACTAATTGCCTTACTTAGAGAGAACACAGAAGCCATATGTTGGACTTTCGGGGATATTAACGGTATTAGTCCCTCGATTATACAGCATAGAATCCATTTGGAGGAATGCTAAGCCCTATCGTGACCACCAAAGGCATTTGAACTTAACCTTTCAGGAAGTAGTTAGGAAGGAAGTGCTAAAGTCATTAGACCATAGGATTAATTATCCCATTTCTAGTAGTAAATGGGTTAGCACTGCTCAAGTTATTCCTAAGAAGACCAGTATTACTGTGGTTAGGAATGATAAGAATGACTTAAGTTCCCACTTGAGTCCAATCTAGGTGGCGGGTTTGTATTAACTATAGGAATTCAATGTTGCTACTAGGAAAGACCATTTTCACTATTCCTTCCTTAGCTAAATGTTAGAGAGGTTGGCTAGATATTCTTTCTATTGCATTTTAGATGGATATTCTAGCTATACTCGGATCTCTATTGCTCATGATGATCAAGAGAACACTACTGTCACATGCCATTTTGGTACGTATGTTTTTAGTAGAATGCCTTTTTAACTTTGTAATGGTCCTACTATCTTTTAAAGATTCATGATTTCTATTTTCTCATATTTAGTTGAATAGTGCATGAAAATTTTCATGGATGACTTCTCTTTATTTGGGTTTTCCTTTGATGATTATTTGCTATTTTAAGAAAAGTGTTGCAAAAGTGTAGGGAGAAAATTTTGACTTTGAATTAGGAGAAATGTCATTTTATGGTGAAAAAGCGGATAGTCTTAGGCCATGTTATTTTTAGAGATGGAACTGAAGTAGATAAGGTTAAGACTGATTTGATTGTTAATCTTTTTCCTCCCACTTGTGTGAAAGAGGTAAGGTCTTTTCTTGGGCATGCTGGATCGTATTCTCGTTTCATTAAAGACTTTAGTAAGATAGATAAACTTTTGACCAACCTTTTAGCTAAGAATGTGGCATTTCACTTCTCTGAGGAGTGTAATGTGGTATTTACTAAGCTTAAGAAAGCCTTGACCTCTACTCTAATTCTTCATCCTCACATTTGGAGAAAGTCCTTTGACCCAATGTGAGATGCATCTGCTTATATTGTTGGGGTTGTTTTAGGATAACGTGTTGATAAGAAGCCCAATGTCATTTATTATGCTAGTCACACTTTCAATGATGCCCAACTGAATTACAGTCATTGAGAAAGAATTTATCACTTTGATCTTTGGTTTTGAGAAGTTTAAACCTTACCTGATTAGTTCTTATGTGATCGCTTACATTAACCACTTTCCTCTTGAGAACTTTCTGTGTAAAAAGGATACTAAGCCTAAACTTGTGAGATAGATCTTGCTTACAAGAATTTGATTGTGAGATTAGCGATAAGAAAAGTTCTAAGAACCTTATTGCTGACCACTTGTCTAGGATTATTTATAGTAGAGTGCATAAGGTCAATATTTATGAGTGCTTCCCTGATGAGCAATTGTTTGTAATTCACCTTGACCCTTGGTATGCTGACATTATGAACTACATAGTGTCTGGTAGGATTTCTGATGGTTGGACTAAGAATGATAGAGACCTATTCTTCGAGTTAGTGAAATTGTTTATTCGAGATAACCCTTACTTGTTTAAGTATTGTTCTGATCAAGTCTTTAGAAGTGTATTCCCAACCATAAGGTTAAGAGTACCTTTTCATTCTGTCATGACCAAGCATGTTGGGGGCATTTCAATGGGAGAAAGATAGCAGCCAAAGTTCTTCAATGTGGTTTCTATTAGCCTACCTTATTTAGGGAAGCTTTTAAGTATTGTAAGAGTTACCTTAGGTGCCAACAATTATATCGGATTTGTAGGAGAGACATGATGCCACTTAATCACATCATTCTGGTGGGGATTTTTTTATGTTTGGGGTATAGATTTCATAGGACCTTTTCCATCTTCTTTTTGGAAATGAATATATTTTGTTAGCTATGGACCATGTTCTATGTCAGTAAAGGTCATCCATACTAGGACTAATGATACTAAAGTGGTTGTAAAGGCCCTTAGGGATAACATGTTTGCCAGATTAGGCATACCCTGAGCTATCATTAGTGATCAGGGTGCCCAGGTTACTAATAGGTCTTTTATTGCTTTATTAAGAAGGTAGTCCATTGTCCGTAGACTTGCCACTATATATTATCCCCAGTCTAATGGCCAGGTTGTAGTATCCAATAGATAGATTAAACATATCTTTGAGAAGACTATGAGCAAGAATAGAAAAGATTGGGTAGACAAGCTTATAGATGCTTTATGGGCTTATAAGATAATTTCTAAGACTCCCTTAAGTATGTCACCTTGTAGGATTAT
>JAKOGI010000332.1:200000-207500 GCA_029747015.1 Carnegiea gigantea
ATACGTTTCTTAATATGAACTAAGTCCACGGCTTCTGCATTGATTCTTGTGAATTAAGTCATGGATTTTTTAGTGAACTTTGCACCCATATTTTAATGAATTTATATATTAGTCTACTTAGTCATCTTTGTGTTAGTAAACTTGTGCATTCATATTAATAATATTGGATATATTCTTCGTGGTGAACATATACGTGTACTTTAGTGAACTTGTACATATATTTTAGTGAACATGGGTATTCATCGTGGTGATCATGTACATTTCTTAAAACTGAACAAGGTCGATGCCTTGTAGATTCATTCATGTGAACTAAGTGATGGAGTTTTTACCGAACTTTGCATCTATATTTTAATTAATTTATGTAATTGCGTTGGTAAATTTTAGAGTTGAGGTTTTGTTTTATGTGTGTTTTTGTTTTTTGGATGATGATACCTTTGATAACATTCGTGCAGTGAGATGTCCACTTCACAAACTATTCCCATAGGTGGTAATGTTGATGATCAAACTATTGGTGACAAAGACCAACATTCCCAGCATTCCGAGCCTGATGACCTGCAAAGTGATTCTTGTGTGGTAGAGAGCACAAGAACATCTTGTAATGTCACCTATACATATTTTCTTTTTTGTTTCAACTTGCATGTTGTCGTTTTGGGAAGTATGTGGTGCTATTGTTGGCTTTTTGTATGCTATGGTGAATTGATGCTAAAATGTTGTAGTTTCAAGATGCATTCATACAACAAACTATATTTTTTGCTTAGTAGTTTCAAGATGCATTCATACAACATATCTCTAGTGATGTTGATTGTTGTGTTTTTTTGATAAAAAATAGATTCGAATGATTTGACACCGGTGCTGACCAATTCATACATTGATGCTGGAGAGGAGTGGGTTCCAGTTTGTGAGGAAGCGTCCTTTATACCTAAGTTGAAAATGAGGTTTAAAAACATTGAGGACGCTCTAGCATTTTACAAGAGATATGCCAATTGTGTGGGGTTTAGTGTTCAGAAGTCTTCCACCACAAAGAGTAAGTCAGGGAAGATTTGGAAGGTCTTTTTTTGTTCAAAACAAGGGTATAGGGAGCCTTGCAAAACTCCACCCCAAAGTGCAGTTACCTTAGCTAATGCAATATCTAGAGCAAGAGAGAAAGTTGAGGAAAGAAGGGTTAAATAGAGAAGGGTTGAGACTAGAGAAGGATGCAATGCACGTATGGTTGTGAGCTCTATGAATGATGGTCAGTTTGAAGTGTGTACTTTTCATGTAGGCCATGTGCATCCTCTAGTCACCCCAAGCTGAAGACAGTTCCTACGTTCTTCTAGGAACATCAATTTTATTCACAAGGACTTTATTTGTAAATATGGGAGAGCAAATGTTGGGGCTTCGAAGGTTTATCATCTCCTAAAAGAGTAAGTTGGGGGCTATGAATATATGGGATGTGACCAACAAGATTTCAAGAATTACAAGAGGGATTTAAAGGCAATGATAAAAGATTCAGATGCGCACATATTTGTAGATATCTTAAAGAAAAGAAAAGAAGTTGATCCTGGCTTTTATTATGCTCATGAGCTTGATGAGGAGAATAGGCTCAAGAACATCTTCTGGTGTGATTCCTTGTATAGGAGGTCCTATGCGTTGTTTGGGGACTTGTTATCTTTTGACACAAAGCATAAGACTAATAGGTATGGCATGGTGTTTGCTCCGTTTACGGGCATCAACCATCATCGCCAACTCACTTGCTTTGGTGCGGGGTTGATACGAGATGAAAAGGTGGAGTCTTTCAAGTGGTTATTCCAGTGTTTCATTGATGCAATGGGGAAAAACAAGCCAAAAGCCATAATTACTGATCAGGATCCAACAATTAAGCAAGGGCTACTCTCTATATTTGAGGGGTGCACCCATAGGTACTGTATGTGGCATATTATGAGAAAGTTACCCGAGAAAGTGGGTCACTTATTGAATGGCTGTGAAGATTTCCTAGAGCGGATCAAGTTATATGTTTAGGCATCTGATACCTCGGAGGAGTTTGAAGCAAAGTGGGCATATGTGCTAGTTGATTTCAACTTCGGCAGTAATGATCGGTTGAAACATATATATGACGTTCGAGAGGATTGGGTACAAGTTTATTGCAAGGAGGATTTCTTAGGGTGCATTATGAGGACTACGTCAGGTTCCGAGTGTCAAAATGCTATGTTTGGGAACTTGACAACTCCAATATTGAGTTTGGTGGAGCTTTGGGTCAGGTTTGTGGATGCCCTTGAGTCTCAGTGGTATCGAGAAAGCAAGGCTGAAAATGCATCCTTAATCTCCCTGCCTGAGCTGAAGACGCCTTTGGACATAGAAAAACATAGGAGGGTCATGACACACATACTAACTTCTACATCTTTCGCGACCAATTATGTGATCAATTGTTTAATTGTGAGATCTTAAGTATCAGCACTGTAGAGGGTGACAGCACTTACAAAATAGAGGATAAAAGGCATCAGAGATATAGATATGTTGTGTATAACAAGGAATCTCAGGATGCTACATGCACATGCTGCTTCTTTCAATCTGAAGGGATTCCTTGTGCTCATATTGTGCTTGTGTTGAAGTCATTAAAAAAGATTCCTGCATCCTTTAAAGTTGATAGATGAATGAAACTAGCAGCCAAGAAACCTATCTTTGAGCTTGACACAATTGTGTCCACAAGCTATGCACAAGTGGGGCAGCAAAATAGGATGATTTCTGATGCCTGGTCACGGTTGTATAAGTGCATGGATTTGGTAGGGCGGGATGTAGATAAGTTACAATATGTGATAAATGCAGCCGAATCAATTCAAAACAGAAGCTTAAAGAAGTGGTTGGTGGTGGTTCCATGAATAATGCATCTACAGATCTTCAAACATATTTTGGATGTACGGTGCCAAATATAGTTAAAATACAACCCTCTCCAGTTTCGGTCACAAAAGGAAGAGCCAAGAGAATGAAGACAGGAGTTGGGAAAGCAGTTTAGTAGCAAACGCATGCACGGATGTGCCACTACTGTAAGCAAGTTACCTCTCATAACAGTAGAAACTGTCCTGAGAAGAGGAACTAGTGCACTATGTCAAAAGTATGTATACCGATTTTTGATTTGGCATGTTTTTCACTTTAAAAATATTAATTCTTTTTCTAAGACTTTATTCTTTTTGTATTTTCTGTAACTTGTTTGCAAATTGTCAATCACGTGTGTTTAGTGTTCGTGTAATTGAATCGTGTTTCCGTGCTGGTATGTTTCAAATACAGATTTCCATAATTGAAGACCATCAGCATCCGCCTACACACACACTCTCTCTTCCAGTTGTCTGATTTGCTCAGATTTGGTTATTGACGGGGCTATGAAATCTTTAATGCTGTGACCAAATCACAGCCTAAAACAGTCAGTTAAGCTTCCAAACTTCGAGTGGAGCTCTGAAACTACCTCCATGATGTATTCATAAAAGATGAGATGAACACATAGTTGATTAGATGTAGATAAAAGATTGAATGAACATATATAGTTAGTTACGTACATGTATATCAACTACAATCAATTATTCATAAGTGGACTAGGTTTTGCTTTCAAGATGGAAGATGATAAAGGGAGCATTGGCGATGCCACTGATGGTTGAAGGGTGCAAGATAGGGCTCATCAAATTCACAAGCCGGAGTAGTGATTCTGCAAGTCACAACCACATAAAGGCTTGACTAATAGGTTCCTTTATAGTGTCATTGTCATTGCTCAATGCCAGCTAAAGTGTTAGTACACAATAGTTGGGGTAGCATTTTCTCTTCTGTAATAAATTTTCCTTAGAATTTTGTGTAGCTTCCGTCTTTACTTGCACATTCGGATTAAGTCATATGCTATAAGGTTATGGCTATTTGGCAATTCAATCTGTCAGCTTGGTTTGATACTGAAATGCTTTGTTCTTTTTTTGGGGGGGTAAATGAGGCACAAAGGTTGATATAGGTAGAATTTAAACCCAAGTCTCTGGTAATAACTGTCAACAATTTTATCAGTTACGCTAATTGAGAACGTAATTAAAATGCTTTTGTTTATATACCCCACCTGTCCCGTTTAATTTTTTCCCATTATTTTTGTTTTTCTGTTTTGATCTCTGCTTGTCAAACTCCCTTGAGTAGATTGAGGCAAGTTGATGCCATGGCTGTTGAGATGCATGCTGGTCTGGCTTCTAAAGGTGGTTCTAAACTTAAAATGCTCCTCACTTATGTTGATAAACTCCCCAACGGGTATCCCTCTCCTTCCCTCCCTCTCTCTCTCTCTCTCTCTCTCTCTCTCTCTTTCTCTGGCTCTCTCTCTCAGCTTTCGTGGTTATGTCAATTTGTGGGTATTGGGTTTTGTTTGATTTGGGGGAAAGAGGCATTTACTTGGTTTCATGATGATTGATATAGTTTGTGTTTTTGGGTTGATCCCCCTTCACTGTGTATATCATTGATCAGGAAGTTCCCCTTTCGATGAGCTTGTCATATACATATATAGATAGTCTTTTTGTTAACTGTTTGCAAGCAATTTGTTTTTGATGGAATGCCTGAATGTTGATTAGCAAGGGAGAAAATGAGTTGTTTTTACATCCACGGAATGGGTTCAGGGCATTGGCATCCCGAAGGAAGAGCAGGACAAGGTTGTAAAGTTTGATTTTCATGGGCAGCCTGCTCAGTTAAAGCACGGCAATCTCGTCATTACAGCTATCACGAATTGCACAAATACATCAAACCCCAGTGTCATGCTGGGTTCTGGTTTGGTTGCTAAGAAAGCTTGTGAGTTGGGGTTAGAGGTTAGTATGTCTATTATTATATTGTTAAGTTTGATCATAATGCTTCGTCTTATGAAGTTTTTTGCAGTATTAATACCTTCTGTTAGCATCAGTGCTATTTGCCCTTGAGTTCTCAACATAGTTTATTTCAGTGTTCTGCTAAGTTGCCATTAATAAGTCTTTTAAATTTCCCTTGTTGACTTCTATATTTGCATTTCATGCTAACATGGAAAACTCCTGGGTTCACTCAGTGGCATTTTTGGGTTGGATTTTCCTAGCTGTAAAATTACAGACAATTGCGAATGTGTTTTGTGTCCAACTCTTTGGTGATCGACATGCTAGAATCCTGACCAAAAGCCTGAAGTAGCTTAAAATTGTGTCACTGGCATACATTCTAGATTATCTAACCTTTGCTGGTTTTTGTGCCCTTTCAATTTCATGGCATTGTGAAATTTCTTGCATATCTAATTTAGTTTCTTCATCATAATTCCTGTTATCCAATCCCCAATGTGGCATTACTTTTGTCAAAGTTTGTAATTTTTAAACAAAAAAATTTCTTTTTTATTATTGGTATTATTGGTATTGAATTTTTTCAGTTTCTCAGTATCCTAAGAGATTTGATTGGACGGTCCATTGTGGATATGCAACTGAGGAAAAGTCAGATCCAGGGCTTGCAGGTGCGACGATTACGAGAATTGTCGGAGTAGGTGACAACTATAAGAAGCTGTGTACTTGTGATGGAACCACCATCTAGGAAGCAAAACCCAATTTTGTCACGAGCAAGGTCTGACAGCATATTCATTCTAGCTGCATGATGAAAAGGCGCGAAAATGGGTCTGATTGCAATGTTCATGTGCCTAGCTTGTACAAAAATATGGGCATTTGTAATCTCTTTAGATTCATGATCTCTTGTACTTGAATTGGTCAATTGGCTTGGAAATTTACATAATACCTTTGAGTGTTGTGCATTTCAATGGCTACATCTTTTTCACAATCACTGGAATTTTTTGACTTTTGACTGCTTCTTGTATGAACAATTTTGCCTAAAATGAAAAACAAAACCAAGTCATTAAGAGTACGCTAATCACAAAGCTTGCAAGATAAAAAAAACCATACAATTTGACGATTAATATGAACATACAAGTTCACTAACATAAAAGTGACTAAGTAGACTAATATATAAATTCATCAAAATACGGCTGCAAAGTTCACTAAAAAGTGAATGGCTTCTCACAAGAATGAATGTATAAGGCAGGCATTCACTTAGTTCACTTTTTAAGAAACGTACATGTTCACCATGATGACTAGCTATGTTCACTAAAGTATATTTGCAAGTTCACAAAAGTACGCGTATAAGTTCACCATAGTGAATACATCCAATTTGATTAATATGAATGTACATCTTCACTAATGCAAAAGTGACTAAGTAGACTAATATATAAATTCATCAAAATACGGCTACAAAGTTCACTAAAAAGTCCATGGCTTAGTTCGCAAGAATGAATGCACAAGGCAGGCATTCACTTAGTTCACTTTTTAAGAAATGTACATGTTCACCATGATGACTAGCCATGTTAACTAAAGTACATGTACAAGTTCACTAAAGTACACGTATAAGTTCACCACGGTGAATACATCCAATTTGATTAATATGAATGTACAAGTTTACTAACGCAAAAGTTACTAAGTAGACTAATATATAAATTCATCAAAATATGCGTACAAAGTTCAATCAAAAATCCATGACTTAATTGACAAGAATGAATGTACAAGGCATTAACTTAGTTCACTTTAAGATATGTAGAAGTTGACCATGATGAATAGCCAAGTTCACTAAAATACAGGTGCAAGTTCACTAAAAGTGCGAGTTCATCTCCTAAAGTGTTTGACTAGCTTAGTATTGGAAGTTAGGTATAATGGATCTTACATTTAAACCATATCTATGAAAAGCATAATGTAATTGAGTAAATGACTTAATTTACAAGAATGAATGCATAAGGCATTGACTTAGTTCACTTTAAGAAATGCACAATACAAGCTCACCATGATGAATAGCCAAGTTCACTAAAATACATGTGCAAGTTCACTAAGATAAGCGTATAAGTTCACTAAAATACATGTACATGCTCACTAACATGGACATTGTTTAGAGACGAAAAGAAAGAAGGACAAGTATATGCATTAAGCTAGTAGTAACAAATGAAACAATCTTATCGAATAAGAAACACAACTTATAGTTCTACGTATACCGAGTTGGAAAACTGTATGCTCATCAAAGTTGAACTAATAAGATATATATATATATTTTTTGCAATTTTGACAAACTCTTTTTATTCACTTCTTTCATATTAGCGTATGAAACTTGAGACAATGTATATTAATAGAAATTGTCACACCAACTAAACCCAATAGGTTTGCTAGTAAAGAGACAATCTTGCCCTAATGCCCTAGTTGGTAGCCTCTTTTACATTATTACCACCATTTGTAGAAGGATCTTCTGTAATATCTTTTCCCTAACCAGCAATTATTGATTGCAATGGGCTGTAAGGAGCTCCCCTCTCCCCCGAAACGCCAAAATACACTTACGAGTTCATCAATATAAGTATAAGTTCACCAACAAAGATGTCTAAGTTTATCTATGATGAATATCCAAGTTTACTAAAGTAGATGTCCAAGTTTGCTAAAATAAATACATAAGTTCACTACAATAAATATATGAGTTCACTAAAGT
>JAKOGI010000332.1:212500-375000 GCA_029747015.1 Carnegiea gigantea
TCTTGTTCATTTATAAGTATGTGTTTCTTTTTGCTTGGTTTGATATGAGGGTTGTGCCGTAGGGGAGCGGTTCCATCGACCGGTCCGTGAGCTAAGATGTAGAATTCTCGACTCTATAGGCTGAATTACGGGCCCATTAGCCTCTTTTGGGGGCAAAAAGGGGCTTCAAGGATAGCGGTCATCCTTTAGGCCGAGCCGTAAGCCCTCGGCCCCTTGAAGGCTGGGTTCTAATGACCGGTCCATGGGCCTCGCTGGACCAGTAGCCTCTTGTATGGGGGCCTCAGAGGCCCAAGGGGGTCATGAAAGTTCTGATGCCACATGGCAAGTGCTGAGTTGTGTTCTGGTGCTATACCGGCCTTGAGGGGTGTGTTATCCTTTCCTCTTCTTGCCTGCGCCTATAAAGAGTGACGCTTCTTCACTTGTTGTTTTGCTTGTCTCTATACACTCTCCATTGCAAATGCTTCATAGGACCATGGCCCCTAAGGGAAATGACAAGTGAAGAGTGACGCTTCCTATATGGGCGTTCAGTAGAGTGTAACGATCCTTAGCCCCTTGTGGGAGCTAAAGGTGTGGCGACCGGCCCATAGACCGTGCTTTGGAACCCTGGACCCCTTTTAGGGGCTGAAAGGTATTGCGACCGGCCTATAGGCCATGCTTAGGAACCCTTAGCCCCTTTTGGGGGCTAGAATGCATAGCGACCAGCCCCTAGGCTATGCTCGAGGACCCTTAGCCCCTTTTGGGGGCTAAAGGTATAGCGACCGACCCTTAGCCCGTGGCTATGAACCCTTAGCTCCTTTTGGAGGCTAAAGGTATATCGCACGGCCCTTAGGCCGTGCTCAGGAACCCTTGGCCTCCTTTGGGGGGCTAAAAAGCATAGCGACCGGACCCTTAGGCTGTGCATAGGAACCCTTAGCCCCTTTTAGGGGGTAAGGGTATGGCGATGGGCCCTAGGCCGTGCTTGGGAACCATTAGCCCCTTTTAGGGCTAAAAAGCATAGCGACCGGACCCTTAGGCTGTGCATAGGAACCCTTAGCCCCTTTTAGGGGGTAAGGGTATGGCGATGGGCCCTAGGCCGTGCTTGGGAACCATTAGCCCCTTTTAGGGCTAAAAGGCATAGTGACTGGACCCTTAGGCTGTGCATAGGAACCCTTAGCCCCTTTTGGGGGCTAAGGGTATGGCGATGGGCACTAGGCCGTGCTCAACAGAGGAGTTGGACGGGCTCAAAATGGCCTTGGCAGCTATTGCATTTATTATAGAAAAAACATAAGTACAGGCATCAAGCTTTTCATAGAGAAAAATCACTACTGATAGTACTTCCGCAGATTACTGCTGTGCTAGGTTCTTGGGACGGGGATGCCTCTAGAGGTCTTTAGCTGATATATACCCAGCCGTACTTGATCTGTTACCTTGTATGGGCCTTCCCAATTTGCTGTGAGCTTGCCACGCTCGCCTGTGCATGCCACAATTTTAGTTCAGTGAAGGACAAGATCCCTGACCTTAATGGGGTGGAGCTTGACCGTGCAGTCATGGAGCCGTGTGATGCAGAACTTGTAGTGCCTCTCTGAGGAGTGAGTCACCTCGGATAGAGGGAAGCAGGTCAAGAACCTCTCGTAGGGCTACGTTGTTGAGTTCTTCCTAGAAGGTGGTAAGGTGATGTGTGTGGAGTGCTACTTCGGCAGGTAGCACGGCCTCCAACCCATATGTCAACATGAACGGGGTTTCTCCTGCTGCAGTCTTCTCGGTTATGCGGATTGACCATAAGACGCCGTGTAGTTCTTCAGCCCATTTGCCCTTTGCTTCATCTAGCTTCTTCTGCAGGCCATGTAGGATGACCTTGTTTGCGGCCTTGGCCTGGCCATTTGTCTGAGGATACATGATGGTGGTGAACCAGCTTGACATCCCAGAGTTAAGGTACTTAATTACTTTCACCGTGTCGAACTGTTTCCTGTTGTCAAAGATCATTGCTCGGTGAATGCTGAAGTGGGTAATGATATTTTTCCAAATAAACTCTCAAACTTCTGCCGCAGTAATGGAGGCGACAGCCTCAGCTTCGATCCACTTGGTGAAGTAATCCATGGCGACTAAGAGGTATTTTCATTCACCCATGGCCCTAGGGAAGAATCCGAATATGTCCATACCCTAAGTAGCAAATGGTAAGGGACTGATGATCAGCATCAAGGGTATGGTAGGCTGTCGGTGGACAGGGTTGAACTTCTGGCACCTATAGTAGGTGCGGACCAAGGTTATAGCATCCTCTCGTAAGGAAGGCCAGTAATAACCAGTTCATATCGCCGTGACCACTAGGGCGCAACCACCAATGTGAGAACTCCATACTCCTTCTTGCAACTCTTCCAGTATCTTTCTCCCCATCTCGGGGGTCACGCAGCGTAGCAGCGATCGAGCATAAGATTGCTTGTATAAGATTCTATCATACAATATGAACCGATTTGCCTATCTCTTTACACAGTCGGCCTTCTTGGAGTTTAGGGGCAACGTGTCATCAGCCAGGTACGTTCGTATGGGATCCATCTATATGGAACTCCTATCCATCCACAGTACCTCATGAGGGTCAATGCATCTCTCCGTTAAAGTGTTCCATTGGATTCGTTTTGGCTTCCCATCCTCAGAAGAACTGACCAGCTTTGATAATGCATTCGTTTGCCGATTCTTCGATCGGGGTATATGAGTTATTGAGAAATGCTTTAGTAGTTTTATAGCTTCATGGACCCGCCGGACGTAGGTTGCCATAGTGTCATCCTTCACTTCGTACTCCCCATTAAGCTGGCTAACAACGAGCTGGGAGTCTGAAAACACTTGGACCAAGTCTACCCCTGCGGTATAACGCAGCTCCATGCCCGCTATCAAGGCTTCATACTCAGCTTCATTGTTAGATGCTTTGAACATGAACTTTAAGGCATGCTCGTGCCACTTTACTTGGGGGCTTTCAATGATTAGGCTGGTGCCACTACCATCTTTACTGGACGAGCCATCCACATGAAGATTCCAGAAAGAGGGAGGTAGGTCGGTATCTATAGATACATTGGCGCTTTTGGTGAAGAAGTCTGCTAGCGCCTGGGCCTTAATGGCCCGCCATGTCTCGAAGACGAGGTCTAGGATAACTCCACCGCCCACTTCAAGAGCCGTCCGAAAGTGTCTAGCCTTTGAAGTACAATTTTCAGGGGCTAATTAGTGATGACGGCCACTTTATATGCCTTGAAGTAAGGCTACAACTTCCGGCTAGCCATCACTAGCATGTGGGCGAACTTCTCAATGAGAGGGTAATTGACCTCAGCCCCTACTAAGGCATGGCTTACATAGTAAACCGGGATCTGCTCTTTGGCTCTCTCTACTACCAAAATCACGCTTATGGCCTGTTCTGAGATGGCCAGGTATAGTAGTAGCGTCTCCCCAGGGAGGGGACTAGTTATCTTCGGCAAGTGAGCCAAGTATGTTTTGAGTGATGGAAAAGCTTCATCAGCTTCCTTGTCCCAGATGAAATTGGCGCATGTTCGCAGGACTCGGAAGAAAGGTTGGCATTTATCGGCGGACCTGGACATGAAACGCCTTAAGGCCGCGATACACCGCCGTTGGACTTCTTTGATGTTACGTGGTGGCTTTATGTCTAGCACTGCTTCGATTTTGTCCGGATTGGCCTCTATCCCCCTGCTACTGATCATGAATCTGATGAACTTGCTTGATCGGACTCCAAACACACTTTTTCGGGTTAAGTTTCATACCAAACGTCCAAAGGATATCAAACATCTTCCGCAGATCTTGGTCGTGCTCAGTGTCGAGCAGGCTCTTTACTATCATGTCATCCACGTATACCTTTGTCGTCCGCCTGATGAGGGGTTCGAACTATCTGTTTACCAACTGTTGGTACATGGCCCCCACGTTCTTCAACCCGAAGGGCATTACCTTGTAGCAATGCAGGCCTCAGTCAGTTGCGAACGCGATCTTCTCCTGATCCTCAGGACATAGGGGTATCTGGTGGTACCTTGATAAGGCATCCATCAAGCTTAGTACGGCATGCCCGGCCCTGGATCCACTAGCTTGTCGATTTTTGGGAGGGGGTAGTTGTCCTTCGGGTATGTTTTGTTCAAGTCAATGAAATTCACACACACCCTCCAAGTCCCATTAGGCTTCTTAACCAGAATGACGTTCGAGATCGATTCTGGATACTGACATTCTTGGACGAAACTCGCCTTAAGCAGCTTCGGCACCTTCATGGCAGCCGCCGCGACCCTCTCAGGACCCATGTGTCTTTTCTTTTGGATGACTAGTTTGTGAGTGGGATCCACGTTCAGCTTGTGTTCCATTATGGCGGAATCAATATCAGGCATCTCCTTGGGGCCGAAGGCGAAAACATCCTAGGACTCCCATGGGAGCTCGATCAAAGAATGTCAGATGGAGGCCTCCATCTCCCGGCCCAACTGGACTATCCGTTCAAGATGTTGACCTTCCAAAAGCACCTCTTTAACACCATCGATGGCTTTCGGTCATTACCGCTCGGGCTCTGTTGAAGCTAGTGTGTGCACTACTAAGGCTTCAGTGGGATTAAGTGGTGCGGTCTGCAGCCTTTTGTCTGAAGGTAGGGAGCCTGCCAGTCCACGCTCGGACGATCCTTCCACCAGTGGTTGGATATTGACAAGTAGCATTCTTAGGCCGTTCACTGGTCTCCTTGCAGCTTGCCCACGCTTCCGTCATCAACCTTGAACTGAAGTTGAAGTAGGTATGAGGCGATGATAGCCTTTACCTTATGCAGGGTGGGCCTTCCCACGATGACATTCCACCACCAAGAAATCCACTTCAAGGTTCCTTACCTTAGCCTTGTCACCAAAGTGCAGTCAAAGGCAGATCATCCCTGTGGGGTTTACTTCTTATCCCCTGAAGCCCAAGATGGGATGTACCAGGGGGCCGATTTCCCTCCCTGCATACTTAAGTTTCTTTAAGCAATCCTAGGTGATGATGTCCACCGAGCTCCCAGTGTTAATAAGAATTCTCCATACAATGGCGCTGGCTACTTTCATCGTGACCACCAGCGGGTCATTGTGTGGGGAGGCAAAGTGTGGGCTTTTTCTTCCCCCCACCGAACACCATCGTGAGTATCATAACTCAGCGCCCCTGCTCGCCCGTGAGAACCTGCTGGGCTCCTCGAAGTTGAGTTTTCCAGGCAGACCGAGTGAGATACTCTGCATAGCCACCGGCAATGGTGGCCACGATTTCGGTGGAGCACTCTTCTTCTCGAGGTTTGGGCCGTGTGGGCTCCCGTTTCTTTCGAAGGAAGTGCGGTCCTTTCTTCAAAAAGCAGTCGATCTGCCCCTTATCGGGCAACTCATGAAGGGCTTCCTCAGCTCCCGACACTCTGCAGTCGTGTGCCCAATTTGCTTGTGAAACTTACAATACTTTCGAACATTGTGTGGTTTCAGTGCCGAGGTCATTGGTGGTGGCCTCTTCAGTATTAGGTTCTCCTTCACCTCCATGAGGATGCTTCTGGGATCCCTGGTGAAGCAGGGGTCCACGACTCGAGCCTTGGCCTCCCATCCCCGCTCCTGTCAACTGGGGCCTTGGCTTTCTTAGGGGCATCTGTACTTTCCGTGAAAATCTCTATGGCCTGTATAAAGTCGACGGCCTTACTCACTGCCTCCGCTAATGTGGACTCCTTCTGCTCGACCAAAGAGAACTTGAATTAACCGCTTTTTAGTCCATTTAGTAATGAGGTGTATGCCACCTCATCTTCCAAGTCTGGAATTAAGACCGCTTCCTGGTGGAAGCGCTTGACGAAGTCTGCTAGGGACTTCCGTGGCCCCTGCTTAATCCTGGATAGGTGGATGCTGGTCCACCTCTCTTTATGGCTGGCGATGAATTGGCTTACAAGCCCATCAACCAAATCTTGGAGGCAAGAGACGCTTCTTAACGCTAAGCCCTTAAGCCAAGACTACGCCACCCCCTTTCAGGGTAGCGGGGAAGTATCGACAGTACACGGCATTGTTGCCTTGGATGTACATCTGGGCCTTGTACACTCCCAGGTGCTCCTCTAGACCTGTGGTCCCATCGTATAGGTCTATGGTGGGCATCTTTACTTTCCCGTAGCGTGGAACATTCATGATCTTTGTGCTAAACAGGGTAGAGAAGGGGACAGGCCCTGTCCAGATGATCGTGCTAGAAACCTTAATAGAAGTCTCCGGGCACCTCTTTACCTCCACTCTGATGTACTCCTTCGGGGGAGACCAGCCCTCGGCGACCGGGGTGGAGACCGATCATCCTGACGGGATCTCTGACCGCGCTTGTCTCTAGGGGGAGGGCTGCGAGTGCGCTCGTGGTCTAGGTGATGCTAAAGGGTGTGTCACCATCCTGTAGTTTCCCCTCGAGTTCTCGAGGTTTGCTCTTGCTCTTTGAACCAGGCAGTTCATCGGGAGTGCATCGCGTACGGTGTTGAGGTCGTGGCTAACTTTGCTGGTCATCCCTGGCTCGGGCGACGACTCTGTAGGGCTCCCCAAAGGATCGGCCGTGGTTTTCTCCCCATGATCGGTCGTTTCAATCTAAGTGAGCAGCCTCTCCCACTCCATCACTGTGGCGATGCGACGCCACAAGGGCGTACCTATGGGAGGGCTCGTATCCCATGGCAGGCACGTAATCGAAGTGAGGAAGAGGCCTCGCAGAACTCGCGGCTTCCATTGCCTTTTTCACTTATTCCATCACCTGCTGCATGATGGTGTCAGTCATGGTGGACATAAAGTTCTTGAGTGTGTCCACCATGAGGTACGCCTCTTGCTCAGGCTGGCGTGGCCCGACCGAGCGGGGGTTTGCCCTGGAACTTTCCGAGGCATCCTGCACCTTGGAAGGTGCCAGGGCTAAGCATGCATCTCAAAATGATGTGTATAAGAGAACACTAATAAGATCATAGCAAAGATAGTCAGTGCCCTCTTAAACTTATCAAATGTAATAGAAAAATCAAAAGCATGATCAAAGAAAGTACTAACGTGCTCTAGGTATGCACAATAAGAATCAAAGAAGGGAGTATACCCTCTAATGTCACCTAGGGACTCCTAAAATGCATGCAAACGAGAGGGGGTGGTGGGAAACAAGGGGTACAAAATAAGGACTAAGTCAACTTACACAGTGCAAATGGGGTTTATATGCTCAATGCTAGGAGTGGCAGCAACCACTACACCATCATCACACAACTTTTACAAGGGAGCTTCCCCAAGAAATGGCTCAATCAAGGTAGGTTCTTTTGACCAACTAAGCAAATCATCCTTATAAAAACAAGCATCACCCTTGGAAGACTCATCCATTTTTAACCCCGTGCACTGAGCTAAAGAGAGGGGAGAAGCAAGTAAGGTCAAGTCACTAATGTTAGTGTCTCTAGGTATGCCAGATAAGGATGGAGCAATAAAGGGTAAAGAGATTAGGGGAGGGTCAATCATTCCCTCTAGGCTGCTCAAAGGTGTATGAGCCATAAAATCAAGCTCTAGGGGAAGAGAGAACTCACAATCATCATAAAGACTAACCTCAAGTGTAGGGGAAGATAGACTAGGATCGATCTGATGCAATAGGCCACACTCCCTCATCTCACTAACAAAACTCTTATGTTGCTCATTCATTGTCTTTATTACAGCATGAAGTTTCACTTAACATTCATTGGAGATATCATAATAGGGACAAGAATTCATATCATGGACAAAAGATTTACAATAAGAGCAAACAACATGAGGGTAAGAGGAATGGTGATGAAATGAATCCTTAAATTGATCTATACATGGGGATTGAGCGTGCAAACCATAGGAAGGGGGGAAGGGCACACAAAAGGCTTACTAGCACTCTCATGTTTCCATTGATACCACGTTGAAGATTCAAACAAGTTGCGCATATCGTCAACATCTAAAGAGCACAACCCGCCATAACACATGGACTGGAGGGTGGTTTGGGTCTCATGTGTTATTCTCCCAAGCACAACATTGTATATTTCTCATTTTTCATGCGTGAAATGGACATATTGAGCACGGTAATCATTCACTCTAGACAAGTATTGCCAAAAAGGTTCATGCTCAAATTAAGGTAAATAGAAAATAGCCATTTGATTTTTTTTATTTTTTAATTTTCAGATCTTTTTGGATTTTTTAAAGGCCTAGCCTCAAATGGTCAAGTAAACCCCGATATTGAAAAGCATCAACTCTCTAATAATGGCGTTAAAAATTTAATGGGAAGAATTGAAGTTTCAATATTTATAACCTCAAGTTCAAGATTTATTGTCAAGGACTTGGGGGTCATCAACTAGGAGTTGATTTTCAAGTATCAAGGTTAACTCGAGTGTTTCAAGCTAGGCTAAGTGAAAAAAGGAATGAAAGACAAGCTAATTAAAGCTGATAAATACGAAGGAAAGGTTTAGGACTGTAATATGACCGATCGACAAACCAAATGATCAAGGTAAGCCCTAACCTACCTAACCTATATCTACAACTAAAGATGGTCGATTGCACTATCGAAGACCACCCAAGCCCTTTCTCAAGAGTGATGGGCTAATCTACTTAGTCTAACCACCTATTTTCATGGGATTAACCTAATTAGACCACGAGATTGGCAATTCTCGAACCTAGCTAGGATTAGGGCTATTTTTATGTCCAAGTCTCGGCTATTATTTATCCCACACTAGTTAGTTAACCTTAGATATCAGCATAAGTCAACTGCCTAAAAATATGGATGAAAGCTCTTTCAAGCATTTCATTGAATGCTTAGTGGGCATGAGAGAAATCTCTACGTTAAAAGCATAAATTAGGTATGATTAGGCCTAATCTTGGACTTAGCAATCAAGAGAGTAATTACAATCCAAGCCAACAAAAAATAACTACTAATCATCACAAAAAAAACTATGAAATCTAACTACACTCAAACTAGTAAATATGTAAACAAACATGAACTAGAGATGAGAGAGAATGAAACTAATCTAATCTAGTAAGCTAATTAAACATTAATTAATGATAAAAACTAAACATTTAAACCAAACAAAATCAAATACTATAATAAACTAACATAATCTAAACAAGAACAAAATATAAAACAAAGAGAGAAAGTCTTGATTTCTTGAAATAGACTTGAAAATCCACAAGCTCGACCAAAACAATCAAAATAGAACCTCATCTGCCTAGTTTATTACCCTCTACTGAGGTTTTTAGTTGCTAACCTAAACTAAGACCCAGATCTCAAACCTCCCAAAAAGGCTCCCCCAAAAAAATGATGGCTAACCTAAACTAAAACCTAGATCTCAAACCTCCCAAAAAGGCTCCCCCACAAAAATGACAAATCGAACTTATAAAGAGGCCTGGAGTCGGACATGACACAGGCTGTGTTCATGGACACGGGTTCCCGGGTCATGCCTCTGCCCAGAACTGCAGAAAATCGCCCAAGCCAGGCTATGGCCGTACCAACGGCCATAGCTGCAGACCATGACACGGCTAACTGTGTTGGCTATGGTTACAACCGGTCCTACGGGAAAGCTTGGTCTTGAATGCTTCGAAGCTCGCATATCGATCTTTCATCACTTTTTGGTTCAAATTCTTCGTGACTTCTCAATGATTGCGCTAAGTGCTCGACCCAACTTATTTCCTTCAAAAATTAAATAAAAAATAAAAATCCTAAAATTATATTATTTATGACCTAAAATTAGGTGAAAGAGGCATATAAAATATGACATTATAGCATCCAACACATGGTATAATTTGATAATATTAATAGGGTCATTAGTAATAGAGCCTTCCTATATATTTGTTCAAATATTATACATAGAATTAGATTATCATGAACTATTTTATTAAGAACAAACTTGAATAATATTGAGGCCCATTTGAATTTGTTTATTTTTTAAATAAAGTAATATTGACCAAGTTGAGCTCCATCATGTAGCACTTTGAAGACCTGCCTTCAACTGTTCAACACCATTAAGTCAGATATTCATATGAAAATTTACAGCATATACAAATGTTAGAGATAGAGATGAGACATTGCTCAAAGTATGAGAAACTAAACTACATGAAGTTAGAATGTGCTCCGGCCTTTGGTTAATAAGTTATGTTGCTGAAAGAAATACTAGTTTTCTAAATGATTCTATTCTTGTTTAACTTTCTTGCCTTGCCGAGCATGCCCAAAAGTTGTTTTGATCATAATGTTGGTAAAAAATATAATCATCAATTTGTTATCTGTGACAGTATGCCTCTTTTCCATATTCTTTGAATAGAGAAATTGTTCACTACATAAATATTTCCTTCAATGAGTAATCCATGAAATCTATATGCAAGACTTCCTTTGATGGTAGCATGTATATGGGAGTCTTGCAAGAAAAAAAGGAAAGGAAAAATTTATTAATTCTCTATTAGTGTTATGGGGACAAAAAATGAACCCAAAGGAGGGATAAAAAAATTGAGAATAATAACACTTTTGAGGGGGGGGAAAAACTTGTTCATCAATAAGAACTATTTTCCATGCTAAGCAGATATGTTTGGTGGTTATGTCAAAAACATCCCATAATCTTTATACTTGAACCTTAATGTATGGAATAGCAACAATTAGTATATGATTTTTTTTTTGGGAAATGAAAAATAGGTAAAGTCAATATACTTATAATGTTTAAGGTCGTTTACCTTGGTCCACGCATGTTAGACAAACTAAGATGCAGTTAAAATGGGATGAATCACTTTGTACATATGACATATTTATAGTTGTAAATTTTAATGAGGGAAAGAATAGTGAGGCAAGGTCAATAATTTTTTAAATACAAAAATGACATTAAGTATGTACTCTTAGACATATGTGGTAACATTTAAGTACAATATTCGTAGAGACATATGTTGATTTTGCATTCTTGAAGCAATTAAAAATGATGGACTACCATTATTTATGTATATATTATACAATATTATGGAGTCAATCATACACTCCAATCAGTTATTATGTTGGTATAATGCTCTTACAATCTATAAGTTACTGAAATTCACCACACGTCAAATTCCAAAAATAAAAATTTTCGTTTACCATTATTTATGTAGCAAACATACAGCTACAAATAGTTCATGTACGTTATCAATATAAAAGCGAAGTTGTTGGTATTGAGTGTTGCGAAGTAGCATTTATAAGGTGCTCTATTTAACATCTTTTTGGTTAATGTTAACAAACCTCAATAGGTTTTTCATGTGCTTTTTTTTTGGGTAATGCATGCTTTAAAAATAATTTTAAATTATGGGTGGTTGTTTTTAAAGAACTGAATTAAGAATATGATAGAATATTCATTCTGTGAGGATTTGGTAACGGTCAATGCTTCATTCTCTGAAATTAGCATTTTATGTACTTTTTTTCTTTAATAGGCTATTGTTTAAAAGACCAACAGAAATAAGTAATCTACTTGAATATTCTAGAATATTTACTTCGGATGGAAAACACATCCACCGTATTGGTAAGATATTGATATTGAAATAGGATTCAATAATTTTTCTTTGAATGTAGTGATGTAAATTATAAAGCAGTATCCCAACCGATGTTTAAATAATTCATGAAAGTATGGATCTCCATTAATATCTTTCTCACATAAAAATAAAATTGTCTAGTATATTATTAATATACAAAGATGACAATGGAAAATTGTGCTACAATTCATTCCCTCCACTTTGTCCAAATTTAGCCAGCTAAAATATTTGGTTAGACAATAAACATTCAACAATCACTAATTTATGAAATTAATCGATTACGAATTAAGGGTAGACAATAAACACTCAATAATTACTAACTACTGAAATTAATCAGTTACAAATTAAGGTTCAAGAGTTAACGCTCAACAATTACCAATTAATGAAATTAATTTTAGTAATGGAATGGATAATGCACACAAACCATTTCCACATTTAAGTGGAAAGATTGATGATGATGAAGGTGCTTCTTTCTCATGGTTCTGATAGCCTGTGAACAAACTTTCAATCAATAATAGTGTATAGAATACTCCAACTACATTGTGTTATTAATTCTTCTATTTATAATATTTATGTGGCAATATACATATTGGAAATTGATGACTTGGCTGATGACATGGAAGATACATATCCTAATTTTGTGCCATCACTCAATTTTAACACTATTTAGATAGATTCTTGGGGATCCTCATGTAGCTTGTTATCTAAAGAAAACCCTATGGCCAAGAATAGATGTTAAATGTAGTATAATCACATTATGGTAGGAAGTCTAGTTGATGATCCTAATTACTACTAAGGTTGAACCTTATGCATGTTAGTTAACTAGCTAAATGATGTTGGGAATACAACTAATATGGATACATAGTGAGTGCATGAGATAAGATTACCACACAGAGTCATCAAGCGAAGATTGAATCTTAACACAGGTGAAAGGAGGCCATAAGATCTTTTCTTTATTTAGGTGGAAGTTACTTCTACCTAAAATTACTTCTTCAAATCTTGTAAGCTTTTTTATTTAGTTGGCAATTTTTGGACTAGGACTAAATAGCTATAAGTTACTAAGGGACTTACCGTTAACTCACTTAGTAAGAACTCTCCATGGTAGAGAGTGGGCCCAATGATTGAGACTATTTACCTCGTGCTTTCCTAACCAATTGCGATCTTGGCCCAATTGGCTTACTCCTATGTAAAAAAATGAATTCCCTCATTTGTATGACATCGAATGCATTGCAAGCTCGTAACATGATAACTAGTTCAAGTGAAATCTATACGAAATCTATAAGACAGGGAAAATATCATCTCAATATTTGTTCCTATCAACGATGGGCATACAAATCAGATAATATAAACACGATAAGACATGTTGCATACTTGTGCTCTCATTTTAAGGGAACCGAGGATGAAACTAACCATGGTTGAGTTCTGATACAAAAGCATACCACCAATAAGACATTTTGCGTACTTGTACCTTGTATGGTAGGAGGTATGTGGAAACTATATTGAAGCATTATTGGTAGTACTCAAGCTACGGGTATCTATATGCTCTAAGATACGCTTATGAAGGTTAAAATGATTCAAGCTTGAATGAAAATTACCCATAGTTCACAAATAACTATGCACACTAGAGGAATCACCCACTAACGATTGGGTAATGTTCTTGAAGGTCTCTCCTTTCAGGGTCATGATGCGCTTGGCCAAGTTGGGAAACTGACTGCAAGCTATGCATGTCTCTACCAAGTTATCGAACACATTAGCACAGTCATGTGCTAAACAAAACTCCTATTTAATTATCAAGATTCACAGCATGTTCTTAATATTGTAGTTACACAAATAATTTCTGAACTATGATGCATGGTAGTGCTGGATCCCCTCTAGTTTTGGGAGCATATCGCATACTAGGAGCAACCAATTTAGATTTTAAATCATGTAGAAAAAGACCCAATATAAAAAGCCTATTTCATTTATCAAATTGCTTTGGGCAAAACATATCAACATCAATGGTGGTAGGGAGCCCACGATTGATATGAAAGAGGTATATTCTCACATGTTCACTTGTTAGTTACATTCAAGTTTCCAGGATAAAACCAATCTTAAAGAGAGTAGGATGTAACACCCATGATATTTCTCTAAATCACAAAAATAGAAATTTACATGAATTAATTAAAGGCATGAAATGCATGATTCCCTGAATTAAACGTGAGAAGAATTCCTAATATCCTGAATGAAATGTAGGGATGTATTTTCTAATTTCTTGAGTTGAGAATAAAAAGTTGCGTGTGTCCGCACTCAAGCTTAATAGGTTAAATTTGAGGTTAGGGTCTGTGGACAGGGACTAATAGACTGTTGTAGTTATCCTAGAATTAGCAAGTAAAGCCATTGCAATAAATGTAGCATTTTTTAAACAATCCAAATTCCCACATGCTTTAAAAAAGGAACAAAAGAAGGGGGTATACCCCTACCCTTTGGCCGACCCTACTAAGGGAAAAAATGTTTTATTTTCTCTTCCCCTGTTCTCTTAGAAGAAGAAGAATAACAATAAGTAAACCTTACTGCCTCTCCTTTTCACTCAAAACTCCTAAAATGAGAGAAAACCTTTTCTTTCCTTCGTCTATAGTGCATGACTAACCTTCTCCTCTCTCAAAATTCCTCCCCTCTTTACCTTTAGAAGGATCAAGAATTTATCCTTTGGATCTGTCAATGCTAAGTTGCTTAAGAAATCGATTTCTCTTTTGTTTAGGAGAAATCTTATTGAAATAATTCCTGTAAAATTTGTCATTCTCTCTTTGATGAGCTAATACATCAAAACTTTTGGATCAAAATTCAGTTAGACATTGATGGGATTAGAAATTCTCTTGCTAAGGAGAAGAACTAATGTTTGATCTACGAGATAATCGGTTTTTATGAATTTTTTATATCTGATTGATTAGAAATTTTATAACATGAAGCCGCATAAATATTCCTCTATATCTGATCTTCATAATTAAAAAGTTTATACTAGACTAATTCAATTAATCAAAGCTTAAAGAACTTACATGCTGGAATTCAATTAAAAACATAGGTTGAATTTCTGAGATAACTAGGAATAATTGGGAGGCAATTTGGGCATGATTTTCGATACATTATGCCCTAAATTTCTAGTTCACACAAAATTTTGAATAGTTTGATTTGGACTTGTGTGGAAAGAGATATGGCCAATATATTGAAACTGCATAAAACTGACCAGAATTTGACACCATGAGCATTTTGCTATTTTTACCCTACCTGGAGTTTGAATGTGACCATGCGCCTAGAAATAGAATTGTTTCTAACACATCCTAAGGTTTCTAGAAGTGGCGTCTTTCAATCCAACCAAAGTTGTGTGTGATTTATTATGGAATTTGAAATTAGATTTAAGAATCTGAGTTTGATAATCCTGCAAACTAAAGAGGAATATTAAAAAAATAATAATAAGATTTGGGAATGCCTATGTGTAAACATAAAGTTCATTGGCCTGCAAGTGTAAGGAAGACTGACGGTATCCTTAAGGACCTAGAAGAGATTATTTAACCACTTGCTGTAAGCTTCTAATTATAATTTATCCCAGTATCTATTAATGTAGTTTCCTAATTTAATCACAATTATGTTTGTTAAGTTATCATTTTGGCCTCTGTATCATCCTATGTTTTCAATGATTACATTTCTTATTGAGGCTGGATTTCAACAGTTTAATTCAGCAAATCCTATATCAAAGAGTATACTACCGTTTTTTGAAGTATTTAATATTGTTTCTAAATTAACCCTGAAAGGATGTTTCCAGAAATATAAAGCCCTTGAACATTTATGTGTGCATCACGTGATGTAATTTTATGGTTACTCCTAACTATGATATTTGAAGCTTGGAAAGGAAAGAAATCCCAATCGATGTATTTTTAGAAAATTATCCATTCAGCCTGTTTTTCTATTTGTTGAACTGAAAACGTTTTAGAAAAGAGGGTTCCTTTCCTGAACAAAAAATATTTTACTTTTGATTTGAATTTTGATGGCTATTAACTCCTACGCTAATCTTTTTAAGGTGTACCCCTATTACTAGTTTTGGGTTCTCCTGATATCTTGTTTGAGTCGCGTGATTTGTCCTGTGAATGACTAGTCATCATACACAATGTTGCAAGATTGACCTTAAGTCGTGTCTATCTGGCAAATGCCTATCTTCCTATTTCTTGTGTATGCCATCAAACTATTGAACTGAAAATCGTACTCCTAAATCAACTTTTCCCTTATTTATTTAGAACTATTGTTTAGTATCATTTTTTAGTGAAATCTTTTTATTTTTGCTTTTGTCTTGCTTTGGATAAGTGTAAGTCTAGAAAGAGGTTTTCATTAAAAACACTAAATTGTGGAACAATTTTTCTCCCCCTAGAAAAAGGGGAAAATCTTGAATTATTCTTAGTATACATACAACGAACTTTTACTCGAAGGTTTTCCATCAAAGGAGTTTTGAACTTAACTCTTCTCCTTTCTCATTTGACCTTATCCCTTCACTGGTTATTGAAGGGAGGTGTGGTCGATACTTTTGTCTTCACATTTTATTATAAGTGTTGTGTTTCCTTGAATTTGCACGTTCTTGAAATACTGTCCCTAGTAGAGATTTTTCAAGGTTTATTACATTTTTGAGCTTATCCTTTTTCCCTAAATAAGTTTTAAACTGGTGTTGCTAAATTTCTTTTACACTTCTATGGTTGTCTTATTGAGTTTGTCCAACTCACTTTTGAAATGTTTTGTTTGTCAAGTTTGTGCTTCCATATAGAGTTTGGTACAATGTTTTAGTGGTGAGGATTGCTCATAAGTAAGCAATATTAATGTCCCTAGATGAAGATGATTAGACTAGCAAGTTAAGCTAATGCTTCCAAATTATGCTTGTCCTAGGGTTATTAATTAGATTCGTTTAATTCAAGTTTTAATTAATATAGTATGCATTGTTAACGTAGTTTGCGTTCCTGAGCCTTATGTCCTTCTTAGTGAGGCATGACGGTGACACACCTAGGGACCACCCTTGCCTCATATTTGAGTTATAAATTATTTAAAAATATTATTTGAAAATTTATGGTGTTACATCTCCTCTTGGACTTTTGGACCTTAACACTAGCCTCTCTATTGGCCTTACTTATTATTTTTAAAAGTTCAGCCTTTCAAAGGCTTATGAAACTAGCTCCTGTATAGGAGTAGTGAAGGTTTGACTCTCCTTTTTTTCTTCAACCCCTCTTCAAGAGCCGAGATCTTTAGTTAACCCTAGCCTTTGAGCTAGAATCTAGCCTCAGGGAATCTCTTCTGGAGTTGTGCAGCCTTAGCCTTTGCTTTCTAACGCTCTCACTACCTACAGAGCAAGGTATCTGGCAAGGACTCTAATTCTTCTACCGTATTCGGTCAAGCGCTTTAGGCTTTTCTAGAATATAACAACTATTTCTTCTAATAGAGTAGTCTTTAGATTGCTAAAGTCAGCCTAAGAAAACTTTAGTCTACTAAGAGTCGGAATCTTATGCAAAGGTGGGAGAGGCTCGATCCTAACTTAGGAGGTACTAGCAGTGAGAGGAGAACCAAGCTTAGAAGGCCCAGTCTTCTTTTGATCTCTAATTCTCCTATTGCCTAAACTCCTCCTTTTCTTGTCAGTCAGTAAAGACATTTGTTAGGGTCTTTGAAAGGTCCCTTAAGGACTTACTTCTCAACATTGCTAGAGTCTTCTGATTTGTAGCATTAAAAGAAGCTTTTAGAGGCCCATCCCTTTTTTGAAGTGTTGGCAAGGCCCTAGATCCAGCAGACATCTTAACTGGAATTCTAGGCACGACCTATGAATCCTCATCTCTAAGCTCTCCTAAAGCTTTAGGGATAAGGTCCAAGGCAAATATGTTATTACCACTCCCTTCTAGCCAACTACTCCCTATGAGGGCCAAAATGGAAACAAGGGTGGGAATGGTTAGATGTAGTCAGGACCTTAGCTATTCCTTATTTCTCAGGGAAGATTGGAATGCTAGAGGCCTTAAAAATGTCTTAAGCAATCTGAGGGAACTCTAAACAATGTTGGCCTACTCAAGACGCAGGAAAATCTCAAGGATCAACTGGTCTCTGAGCACTGTAGTGCTCATAACAGAATCCTCTTTAGCCATAGGTGCAAAAGAGATGCAAAAGATCCGACTCCTTAAGCATTCACAAGCTCCTACCCTTCATCTGCCCTTTCCATAGGTGGCCCAAGCTTCATTATCACCTTTAACATGTTTGAGGATGAAGAAATCATAGTGCGGGATCTATTCTCCTTTGGCATGTTGTAAAAGTTAGCATATGCAAGTAATGTGCATAGGATAGAGAAATGAAGTTAGAAAACAGAAAAGAGAGGGGAGTACCAAGACAAGAGCTGAGAGAAAAGGAAACTTATAGGTGATAGGCGGCTCAATAGCCCAATTACTCTCTCTTCACCCTTCAGTAAGCTGTAAAAGTCAGCATATGCAAGCAATGTGCATAGGATAAAGAAATGAAGTTAGGAAACAGAAAAGAGCAGGGGGAGTACCAAGACAAGAGTCGAGAGAAAATGAAACTTATAGGTGATAAGCGGCTCGATAGGCCAATTACTCCCTCTTTAGGTTAGTGCAATAAGGCTTCCATTATTTAAGAATTAATTTGAAATCTAATGACATTAATATTTTCAATAATTAAAATTAATTATTGTGATAGTTAAAAAAATCATATTATATTTATCATTTATGTTTTTTCGAATCCTAATGCATTATCATAATGAGAATTATCAAAAATTTGCAATTAAAGAATAAAAGAAGCACAACTTTACATAAAAATAACTATATTTACAATACGTTATACATCAAATGAGTTCTTAACCTAGTTAAGATTAGTAACATTATTTCTTGAGCATGGAAAAGATCTTTTAATTTTTTACGCTAAAAATTAAAATTCTCAATTTTGGTGTAGTTAACGTCGTTGAAGTAACTTGGATCCTTTAGGGTCTGTTTGGATGAAGGGTAAGGCAGAGTTAAGGGGATTAAGTAAGAGCAAGTACTCCCTTCAACCTTTGTTTGAGAGTTAAAAAAGGAGAGTAAATTAGAGTTAAGGGGAGTTACTCTTACTCCTCCTAACCCCCCCCCCAAGAACCCTCCATTTCCTTACTCCCTAGAATGAGGTGTGAGGAGTAACCAAGTGATTAAAATTGTATTACGATTTTGTTCCCCTAAACCCTAGCAAGATAAAAGGCTTCTTCTCAGATAGTGGAGTACTCAACCCCAGAAAAAAGTAAGCTCTCTTATCTCACATGGCTCCTCCATTTCCTCTATTCTAGAAATTTTCTTTTTTCAATTCTTTGTTTTGATTTTATTCTAACTATGAGTTTTTTTATTTTGTGATTTGCATGTTGATTTTTTGGTGGGGATGTAATTTGGAGAGAAGGATTGCATACAACTTCAGATCTAAGAGCCTTCCTCATTGATTCATTAGCTAGTGCTTGAAAAGGAGCGTAAAATCTAATTTCTATGGCAAATTTATTAATTTTCAAAGGTCTTCATCAATAGTTGGATGGCAAGTGGGTAACTACTAGTTGTGCATCAACTTTGGTAGACTTTATTGCTATCATGACATGGTGGGATGTTAAACTAGATTTTGCTTCATGTTTAAATTCTTTGACTGTAGACTCCTTTTTTCTTGATCTAGTGTGAAAGCATAAAGCCCTTTTTCTTTGGCTATAAACCCCTATAGCTGGGTTGATTGTGTAAAAGTGTATAGCTTACTTGTATCAAGTTTCTTGATCTTGGTATCCAAGCATAAGAGAAGAGAGAGAGAGAGTTGAAACCAATTTGCTATAAGAATGTAAAATTCTCTAGCATCAATGAATAAGAATCGGTTTTGAAAATTCTTATGGGGTTGCTGTAGGTGATGACGTGGGACAAAAGAACGGGCTTATCGAATGGCACATAAGCGACACCTAACGTCCTCCTTCTCCAAGGCTCGACCTGTAAAAAAGGCACCACCTGGTTATGGACCCGGGAACGCCTCTCCGGCGGTCAAGTCAGTCAAGGGCCCAAGTTAAAGGTGAATAGAAAGATAGGGAGAATGTAGTATGAGTCTAATGAAGTGTCAGACTACCAACCCCTTTCCCTGAGGTGGGTAGGTGACTATTTATAGTCCCTGTGGCAAGGGGTAAAACAGTAATCTTACCTGGGTTATTCCAGATGGGTGGTCAATTTGGCTAGCGAGTCCCTGAGAAGAGCCCCTGTGGTCCCGCTAGGAGCCCATTTTGAAAAGCATTTTCTTGGCCTGTGAGATAACTGAGATGGGCCTAGGGGGAGATCATATTTCCCCAATCATTTAACCCCTCACATTTTGTCTGCACGCCGAGCCGAGTGAGTAGTCAAGTGAAATGTGGAATCTACCCATGGCTGGTGTGTGTCTGCGAGGCTTTTGAAATTGCACTGTCCTTATGGATGATCTTGTGGCCACCGACCATAGAGCCAGCCGAGCATCTGTGATGGAACAAGTCTCAAAGTTTGGACGGTGGCTTGGGAAATCATCCTCCTAGTGGATATAAAATGTGGTCGTCAGGGATGAATGCTCTATCTTTCATCTCCAGTATCAACCTGCATCAGGACATTCCTTATGGCTTTCCCTCATTCTCTAAGCACCAGCGAGATGGCTTAATACATTGCCCACCACTTCGAATGGGATCAACGCGGGGTTACTTTTCCCCCGTTGCCTCTCCCGAATGATTTTTAGGCTTTATGCCTGAGTTATGAACTTGCTGTGGTGAAGGAAGCTGCTCAGTGCTTTCAGCTTCCTGAATTGCCCCATACCATTTTCTGCGCGATGCTTCTTAACGAAGTTGAGAGGCTGGCGGTACTGCATGGGCGGGCGCTCCGTATAATGGAGTCAGCCCTTATTGAGCTTTGTTGGAGCACCTTTGAGGCGTGGGTATGACAGAACGGAGATCAGGTTCTGGAGGCCCGATTTTGAGAAGAGGCCGAGCAAAAGGAAGAGGGCTCGGACACCGAGGGGGCCGCCTCCCCTTCAGACGACGACAAGCAGGAGTGAAGTCGGTTATGAGGTGTCTCGGATGCACATTCTTCTTGTCTTTTCTCCTTTTTTTGTACTATCCTGTTATCAGCAATAAAATGATCGCACCTCACTTCTTTCTGAATTGTGTCATTTTCTTTATGTTCATATTGATTTAAATTAGCCGGATGAAGCAATCAGCCTAGTGGGACAGCGCGGCCTCGCGGGGTGAGAGGGCCACGGCCTGAGCGCCCGTTCCTTTGATCCCATATTTGGTTGTCCAGCCTATAGCTTCCCTTTTGAGGTGGCAGGCCCTATTTGATATTTCCTCGGGGGATAAGCGGGATGGCCACGTGTCGCGAGTGGATTAGCTTCTAAATTTCGGGGTTACTTTACTGAAGCACAACCCCCCTTATATTTCCTCTATAAATACAAGTCAATGTTCCTATAAAGGCTGCCCAACCAAACTCTTTTAGGGGGGAAATAGTGGGGGAGAGAGAACAAGAGAAAAAGGAGGAAAGAGAGGGAGCCTTGCACGGCCCGATCATTATGGCATTTCCTTCTCTTCACGACACCAGGGAAATGGCTGACTTCGTGAGGGAGTCCTTTAGGTGGCACTAGAGGAATGTCACACACCTGCCTCGTCCACTTCTGGATAATTATCGTGATTAATGCCCGCGCTGTATGTTATCTGATGCAGAGAGAGCAACGTTCGACTTCAAACTTCTCGAGATGGTCCAGGCAACATTCTACGCTATATTGCTGAATGATGCTGTAGAGCTAGGCATAGTGAGCGGCTTCATGGCTGTCGATCTAAAGTTGACCCTTGAGGGTTTATGATGGACGTGCTTTAAGTCCTGGCTGAGTCGTAACAGTCGGGGCCTGCTGGAAGTGCAACTTAGGCAGCGAACCCCACTGGGTGGAGTCTGCGAATCAGTGGACGGCCAAGAAGAGAGCTTAGGATCAGCTGCCCCACCGCACCCATTCAATGACAATGAGTAATATTAGATTTTTTCCGAATATTTTCTTGTATTAGGCCTTTTTCTTGCACATGCTTCTACAAGAGATGTTTGTAATCACAAGTCTTGATAATAAAATGCCGCTCCTTTTTCTTCCAGAGACGGGACCCAACTATTTTATTTTACTTTGCTTTTTAGCTTTAGCTTACAAGGGCCATGTGTCTAAAGCGGATTGGTTGGTTGTCGCCTAGGGAAGTGTAGTGCCTTTTGGGCTAGCTTCCCTTCTCCATAAAAGGTGTGGTGAGTCCCCTTTAACAAGTGACATCCTGCGTATCTCCCTGACTTTTAGAGAGAGAAGATAGGAGTGGTAAAGGGGGGGAGAGAGAGAGAGAGAGAGAGAGAGAATGGTTTGTTTTCCAAACTTTACCAGCACCAAGATGGCGGCCGAATACATCCGGGACACCTTTTGGTGGCCTCTGAGGGAGGCCTCAGCTCGGTGCCCGAACCCACTCCCTGCGGATCATCACGGCCTCTGCCCAAGTTTTGACCTTGGCGTGGCCACACAGTATGCTCAAAATTCCAATGGTTGTGAATGACGTTGCGAAGCTGGGTCTTATGAGTAGACTCTCAACAGAATGCATGATGTGGGTTATGCAGCAGCTGGACTGGGCCTCAATCAAGTTCTGGCTAGAAAATATCGATAGAAGGCTTAGGAGAGCCCAGGCTTCCCAGCCCACGAACCCACCTGCGGACCCCGCGTCCTCGGGTGGTCCTGTGAAAGAGTCGGGCTTAAGCGATGCCCCTCCTGCATCTAGTGATGAGGAGTAAGCGTAGAAGTTTTGTTGTATCGTTTTTATTTTAGCGTAGATGCTATGTACTAATCTGGCCGGTATAATAAAATATCTTTTCCTTACGACGTGCCTTTTGCCTTTACTCCGAGTGACTTTATACGTGTGCGGCTTAATGCGACAGTGCTAGGTTTTTGAAATTGAGCTAGGCTAGTGGCCGACCGTAAGGCCGTGCGATAGGAGCTATGGCCCCTATTGGGGTTGATAGCGTAGCGATCGGCCATTGGCCGTGCTGAGGGACCTCTAGCCCCTATTGGAGCTAAGAGGGTGGCGATCCGCTGGAGGCTATGGTTAGAGACCCGTAGCCCCCACTGGGGTAGGAGTATAGGGACCGGCTGTAAGGCTGTGCTCAAGGACCATTAGCCCCTACTGGGGCTAAGAGTATGGTGACCGATCAATACGGCCGTGTTGTAGGTCTCTTAGCCCCCATTATGGCCAACGGTATAGCGATCGGCCGTAAGGCCGTGCTCAGGGAATCTTAGCCCCGACCGGCGCTAAGAGTGTAGCGATCGACTATGGGATTGTACCGTAGGACTCTTGGCCCCCTTGGGGCCAGGGATATAGCCATCGGCCGTAAGGCCGTGCTCCGAAACCCTTAGCCCCCATTGGGGCTAAGATTGCAGCGACCTGCATTGAGACCGTGCTCAGGAATCCTTAGTCCTTACTAAGGCTAAGAATGTAGCGACCGGCCGTAAGGCCATGCTCAAGGACCGTTAGTCTCTGCTAGGGCTAAGAGTGTAGTGACTGACCGTAAGGCCGTGCTCGGGGACCCTTAGCCTCTACTAAGGCTAAGAGTGTGGCGGTCGGCCATAAGGCCATGCTCTAGGACGCTTAGCCCCCACTGGAGCTAAGAGTGTGGCGACCGGCCATAAGGCCATGCTCAAGGATCTCTAGCCCGTCCTGGGGCTGAGAGTGCAGCAATCCGCCATGGGTTGTCCTACTAGAGCCTTTACCCCTCGAGCCTAAGGTTCCTTGTCTATGGGATGGGAGATACCATAGCACCACATGGCAGTGGTTGAGATGAGTTTTGTCTTTTCGGGTGACTTGGGTGAAGTGTTTTCCACCTTTGCTCTATACAAGGGTGTTAGGGTCTATGGAGAAAGTCATATTTTCACGGCACACTAGACTGTTTAGAGAGAGAAATGGTTTTTAGATAGAGAAGCTCTGCTTCCCCCTTAAACTGCCTTCAAATTCACTGTAGCATCTCAAATTCGTCCTTTGCATCTTCAAAAGGATCTGTCTGTGCATTCATCTTCATCTTCAACCTCCTCCGTTGAATCTTCATCTTGCCCAGGTATGCCTTCGTACCTCCTTCAAGCATTGTTTGTTATACTTATATTTATGCCCCATATCTTCGTCTTGCTCATCAAGTGGGGATGCCCTTCAGGAATGGGTCGGCCCCCATATTGAGGGTCGCCATCCCCAGTTCCCTAGCCTCCCGGCCTTTATTGATGATCAGGTGATTACAACGTTCCCTCAAAAAATCAATTTAGGGAGCCCAAAAAGATTCCCTATGCGGTGCCGATTTTTGAGCCCGACACTCCCTCGTGGTCTAGTTGCAAGTATTCATCTAATCCCAGCATCCTTTGCATAGAGCAAGAGGTCTACTACCCGTAGGAAATCACTTTGGCTGATTTTATGACTGATTTCCAGGTATGAAGGATGGCAAAGACCAAGCTAACATCCTGCATGAGATCCCCGACGAGTTGCTGGCCGAGGGCACTCAAGGTAATCCCTGTTCCGCCCCAAGTTCTTCAAAGCCAATGGCTGAAGTGGCCTCTACTAGCACTAGTTCTTCCTCGGGTGATAATTCATATTTTATATATAATTTTCTCCTTCATTTTACCTGCTTTTAAGTCTTTGAAATGTATTTTTAATGATAAATAATGCATAGTTTGTATATTTTTTAGGTGAAAGATAAATGTGAAAGATGATAAAAGGATTCAACCCAATAAAACGAGAAGAAAATCAGTCCAGCCCGAACTGGGCTTGTTCTTATTAGTGCGTCGCAGCCCAAGCCGGTCCAACGGGAGCTTCAGCCCAAGCGCCTAACTCTTCCCCCCTTCTCTTCTCCCTTTAAGCCACGGTTGGACCTTGCCTGTGGCCCAAACCCTGGTCCAGCTGCCTTACTCTCTCACTCACTCTCTCTTCTCCCACAGCCCGTGTGGGCCTTGTGAACCGCGGCCCAGCTCCGCCAGGGCCTGGCCCAACGCCTCTCTTCTCTCCCTTTCACACTTCTTCTTCTTTTCTTTTCCCTCACATCTCGGTTACGCTTGTCTCTTAGCCCAGTAGCCAACTCACATCAGTCCACTACTTTTCTTATTTCCCACATGGCCAATTGTTAACCTATTTAAAGCTACTTAAACTTGATTAATTCTAGCTTAAGATTAGCCCTTTTTTATGCAATGTAACAGCCAAATTAATTGAGAATTAATTATTTTCATTAATTCTTGGCACCAAGAGAGGGGGAATTTTCACTATAAAAAGGGGTCATAGGTTGGATTCAGGGGACATTCATACACTCATCCATTCATCTAAGCATTCTACCTTCCATCTTCTATTTTTCTTTAGAGAGTTGAGAGTATTTTGTAAGACAAAACCATTTGGGTTGAAGCGTTTGGAAGAAAATAAGCTTTGTTGGCTATTTTTCTCTTCTCTTCTCATCCCATTTGTGAGTCAAATTTAAGAGTGTTTACTTCATTAGTTTGTAATTGAGTACAAAAGTTTGGACATATGGAGTGAAATATACCAATTATCATGGTGTTTTCACTAACTATGGTCGGCTGAACCACTCATTTCTAGGAATAGGATGGATCCTTAATAATAATATTATTTTTGCTAATTTCTTTTGGGGTAATTTTTGTCTCTTTGATTGCATAATTTTGAGTGTAAACTTAATCTTAACCTACTTATGCATTCTAATACTATTATTTAATCATGTTGATTACAATAGTTTAATTTGCAATGTCAAATGAATATTAAACCTCGTAGGCTAATATGACATTATGCAAATATACTTAAAATTATAATTGTTAAAATTGAATAATTTATGCTAGAAATTAGATGAGTTATATCTAAAAAGAATAATTCATGCTAAACCACTAGATAAATAATTTTATTTGAGAATTATAATTCATCCTTTCAATTCATGACTTAATGCTTGTAGCTTAAGTTGCACATGAGACAAATCAAATCTCTATTTGAATTAGCAATTCAACATCTGCCTCAAATGTGAAATCCGAAATTCTAGAACATTCTCTCATCTGAATTCTCTTTACTTAACACTTTTACACTTCTTTTTACTTCTTTAATTATATCGATAATTACACTCCTCATTCAACTTATTCTTTATGGTTGGAAGAGTTGAAAATAAAAATCAATATTGTTCCTCGTGGGATCGATGCCCCTATACTCGCTTGTCTACAATTAACCTTGTGCACTTGTAAGTAAAAAGGGTTTTAAAACAAAATATAAAATCCACATCATCGGATGGGACATCTTCCTGCTCCTTGGATGGGTCGTCGAGGCGTTCGTCCTCAGAAAGGGCGTCCACAAGTTCCTCGTCCCGCGAAGGGCCTTCCACTCCGGGGAGGTCGGTACTTAAGGCGAGGGGCTGAACCCCAATAGGGCTGATCCCAGAGATCCTATCGGAGGGGCCGGAGTTTCCTGGGGCCCCTGCCCGGTCAGACCCGCAGGATGGTCCGGGCATTAATTCTCCCAACCCAAAGGTCGTCCCCACCTTGAAGAGGACAACCCTCGAGAAGAAATACCTCATACCCGCGGGGTATAGTTTCGTAATTCTCGAGGCAAATGCAACCGTTAACAAGCTGCCAGCTAAATGCATTGCGGTCTATCGCGCGGCTCTCAATTACGACCTTAGGTGTCCTCTCCACCTAGTAATTAAGGATATTTTGAATAAGTACGAGCTGGCCTTGCGCAGGTCGTGCCTACATCCTGGCAGAACATTTGCGCAGGTCATGCCTACGTCCTGGCCTTGCGCAGGATGTGATTGATGAAATGATTGAAGAAGCTTTGCCTGCTATTCTGACGAGTGATCCTTTGGGAACCTGTCTTTCTCATGGGGATTTGAGATTGTGTGATTTAGGAAGTATAATAGATTAGATGGATTCTAGTCTTGATTTCACTCCTTATCTTGAGTCTTCCTCTTGGGTGTCCACTTATGAACCTCTTCCCCCTTTAGCTAGTTCTCCTATGCCACCTTCTATTGTGTCCCCACCTAAACTTGAGTTGAAACCTCTTCCTGATTTACTCAAGTATGTGTTTTTAGGCCCCTACCTATTATTATATCTTCTCTTTTATCTTGTGATCAAGAGGAAGAGTTGATTTGTGTCTTATTTGATCATAAGGGTGCTATTAGGTGGTCAATGGCTGATTTGAAAGGGATTAGTCCTACAATTTGTATGCATAGGATTCATTTAGAGGACGATGCTAAACCTGTTAGGCAAATACAACGTAGACTGAACCCTCACATGAAAGAAGTTATTCAAAAAGAAGTAGTAAAGCTTTTAGATGCAAGCATTATCTACCATACTTCTGATAGTCAATGGGTCAGTCCAGTTCAAGTAGTCCCTAAGAAATCTGGCATAACTATGGTTAAGAATAATGAAGGTGAATTGATTCTCACTAGACAAACCACAGGGTGGAGAGTGTGTATTGATTACAGAAAGATGAATTCTGTAACTAGAAAGGATCATTTTTCCCTCCCATTCATTGATCAAATTTTGGAAAAATTGGCTGGACAGAGTTTTTATTGCTTTTTAGATAGTTATTCTAGTTACAACCAAATACCTGTCTATCCTGAGGACCAAGAGAGAATGACATTTACATGCCCATTAGGTACCTTTGCCTATCGGATGATGCCTTTTGGGTTGTGTAATGCACCTTTCACATTCTAGAGATGCATGATGGCCATATTTATTTATTATAGTGATAATTTCATGGAGGTGTTTATGGATGATTTTTCTGTTTTTGGTTCTTCCTTTGATGTGTGCCTTGCTAATCTATCCACTGTGCCAAAAAGATATGAAGAAGTGAATCTTGTTTTGAGTTGAGAAAAAAGTCACTTCATGGTCCAAGAAGGGATTGTGTTAGGTCACAAAGTGTCTAAAAAAGGAATTGAGGTTGATAAAGCTAAGGTTGATTTGATTTCTAATCTCCCTGTACCTTCTTCTATGAAGCAAGTCAGATCTTTTCTTGGCCATGCTGGTTTTTATAGGAGGTTTATTAAGTATTTTAGTAAAGTGGCTCACCCACTTACTAATTTCCTCACTAAAGATGCTCCTTTTGTGATTGATGAGTCTTGTGTGAAAGCTTTTGAGAAGCTTCAATCTTCATTGGTGTTAGCCCCTATTATGCAGCCCCCTGAATTTTTCTTTACCATTTGAGATTATGTGTGATGCATTTGATTTTTTGGTATTGGGGCTATTTTGGGTCAAAGGGTGAATAGAATGCCTCATGTCATTTACTATGCTAGTAGAACTCTTACTGATACTCAAAAGAATCATTCAACTACTGAGAAAGAGTTGCTAGCTATTGTATTTGCACTTGATAAATTCCATCTATACCTTTTGTGTTCAAAAGTGATTGTGTTTACTGATCATGCTGCATTAAGACACTTGTTGGCTAAGAATGACACTAAACCAAGACTCATTAGATGGATTTTGTTGCTCTAAGAATTTGATGTTGAAATAAAAGATAGGAAAGGTTCTGAAAATTCTGTTGTAGACCACTTGTCTAGAATCGTTACTGAGCGCACTAATGACTCAGTTGGATTTTCTGACCACTTTTCTGATGAGCAACTATTTGCTGTGTCACATACCCCTTTCCCTTCGTTTGCTCACATTGTGAACTACCTTGCCACTGGTAAGATTCCTCCTCACTGGTCCAAACAAGAGAAAGATAGGTTCTTTTCACAGGTAAGATATTACTATTGGGAAGACCCTTATCTGTTCAAACATTGCCCTGACCAAGTGGTATGTAGATGTATCCCCGAGAGTGAAATTCATAGTATTCTCATCTTTTGTCACTCTTATGCTTGTGGTGGTCACTTTGGAGGTCATAGGACAGCTGCTAAAGTCCTATAAAGTGGGTTATTCTGGCCCAATCTGTTTAGAGATGCTCACCGATTCTGTCTTGCTTGTGAGCGTTGTCAACATACGGGTGCTCTATCTCGTCGTAATATGATGCCCCTTTCCCCTATTCTGATTGTTGAAGTATTTGATGTGTGGGGCATTGATTTCATGGGTCCCTTTCCCCCATCTTTTGGCTTTGTATACATATTGGTTGCTGTTGATTATGTGTCAAAATGGGTGGAAGCTCAGGCTACTAGGACCAATGACTACAAAGTTGTGGTTAAGTTTGTGAAAGAGTGCATTTTCTGTTGATATGGTACCCCTAGAACTCTCATTAGTGATGAAGATAGTCATTTTTGTCATCGATCTTCTGAGGCTTTGCTTAGAAAATATTCTGTGACTCATAAAGTAGCTACTCCTTATCATCCTCAGACTAGTGGTCAAGTTGAGGTGTCTAATCGTGAGATCAAGTCTACACTTGAGAAAACGGTTCGACCCAACAGGAAAGACTGGTCTTTGAGATTGCATGATGCTCTTTGGGTCTATCGTACTGCTTTTAAGACTCCCATTGGGATGTCTCCTTACCGGCTTCTTTTTGGAAAGGCTTGTCATTTGCCAGTTAAATTAGAACACCGTGCTTTTTGGGCTATTTAAGCTTTTTATTTTGATACGAAATAAGCAGGTTCTAACCGTAGGCTTCAATTGAATGAATTAGATGAATTGCGTAATGAAGCCTATGAGAATGCTAAGATTTATAAAGCCAAAACCAAAGCTTTTCATGATAAAATGATTTCTCGTAAATCTTTTGAACCTAATAAGAAGGTTTGGCTTTTGAACTCTAAGCTTAAGCTATTTCCTGGCAAGTTGAGATCTAGATGGGATGGTCCTTTTGTTGTCTAACAAGTGTTTCCCTCTAGGGCAGTTCAAATTATAGATCCCCAAGATGGTAGAGTTCTTATGGTAAATGGTCAACATTTGAACCCTATTGTGACTTATGATGGTGACCCTGGTTTGATTGAATCTATTAATCAAGTAGATCCTGTCTACTATGATTAGTAGGTAAGACCTTGTCTGGCTGAAGACACAAAACTTAGCGCTTATTGGGAGGCAACCCAATCTTTTTAGGAAAGTTTGAGTCTTTTGTTTTATTTTATTTTCTTTTCTTTTTGGTGTGCTTGTGTTTTTGGGTGTGATTCTTCACTTGGTTTTTAGCTTTTGTAGTTGGTGGTGGTTGTGAAGGTACAATTGAGAGTTGAATTGTTAGGCTATATGGAAATGCCTTCCCCGTGCTGTCAAGTTGTATTGTTCTTTTCTCCATTTCCCTATTTCTTATTGTTTTCTACATTGAGGGCAATGTAAGGTTTAGGTGTGGGGGGAAGGCAAATTGAAAATTTTGAGGAAATTTAAATTTTGAGGAAATTTAACTTGAAAATTTTTAGGTGAATTTGATTTTGGGAAGAGCTTGAGTGTTATGATTATGCATGTTTTACTCTTATTATGTGGATTTGATTCATGTGATCCATGCTCATTAGAGATTATTTCTAGCTTTGACTAGTTGAAGACTAGGATTTTTGCTGTGTTAATATCACTATGTAGTCAATTTTGAGTTTGAGATGTAAACTCATTTTCAATGTCACCTTGAGTATTTGATAAGCATTGAGTTCTCCTTTGACTTTTCATTCAATAATTAAAATAAATTGAATTACTCAAGTTCTGATTCCGGTACCAATGTTCAGATTCTATCTTTATCCATATCTTTAATTGCCTGAATATGTACTAAGTGTTTCTCTGAATGTCATCTATACTCATATCTTTATCCACTCAAGAAAGCACATGGAATCAAGTAGCTTTTGACAAATTCAAGGTCTCAAAAAAAAAATCAAAAATCAAAAATCAAAAAATCAAAAAAAAAGGGTTGATAAGGTGACTTGGCATTGGGGACTTGATTTTTAAAATGTCTTATGATTTTTGTTATGTGAGATGAAGTTTTGTGCTTACAGTTTACTACATGGTGTCATTATGTGCTTAATTTGCTTGAATTTTGGCCTATTGACTTAGTTGGAATTAGAAGTGTTTGATAATAAGTTGTGGGTTGGTAGTGAATTGAAATATGTGATGTGAAGTGAGCATTCATAGTTGGATCACTTGATTTTCTTCCTTGATCTTATTCTACTTGATGGATTAAGTGAACTTATGCATTATGGTTGTTCTTTGCACGAGGACTAGCAAAGTTTGGTGTGGGGGAGTTGATAATTCATATTTTATATATAATTTTCTCCTTCATTTTACCTACTTTTAAGTCTTTGAAATGTATTTTTAATGATAAATAATGCATAGTTTGTATAATTTTCAGGTGAAAGATAAATGTGAAAGATGATAAAAGGATTCAACCCAGTAAAAAGAGAAGAAAATCAGTCCAGCCCGAACTGGACTTGTTCTTGTTAGTGTGTTGGAGCCCAAGCCGGTCCAACCGGAGCTTCAGCCCAAGTGCCTAACTCTTCCCCTCTTCCCTTCTCCCTTTAAGCCACGGTTGGACCTTGCCTGTGGCCTAAACCCCAGTCCAGCTGCCTTGCTCTCTCACTCACTCCCTCTTCTCCCACAGCCCGTGCGGGCCTTGTGAACTGCGGCCCAACTCTGCCACCCAGAACCCAGCCTCTCTCTCTTCTCCTTTTCTTCCTCCGCCTGGGCCTGGCCCAGCGCCTCTCTTCTCTCCCTTTGACACTTCTTCTTCTTTTCTTTTCCCTCACATCTCGGTTGGGCTTGTCTCTCAACCTAGTAGCCAACTCACATCAGTCCACTACTTTTCTTATTTCCCACATGGCCAATTGTTAACCTAGTCAAAGTCAATTAAACTTGATTAATTTTAGCTTAAGATTGGCCCTTTTTTATGCAATGTAACAGCCAAATTAATTGAGAATTAATTATTTTCATGAATTCTTGGCACCAAGAGAGAGGGAATTTTCACTATGAAAAGGGGCTCATGGGTTGGATTTAGGGGATATTCATACACTCATCCATTCATCCAAGCATTCTACCTTCCATCTTCTATTTTTCTTTAGAGAGTTGAGAGTATTTTGTAAGACAAAGCCATTTGGGTTGAGGCATTTGGAATAAAATAAGCTTTGTTGGCTATTTTTCTCTTCTCTTCTCAACCCATTTGTGAGTCAAATTTGAGAGTGTTTACTTCATTAGTTTGTAATTGAAGACAAAAGTTTGGACATAGGGAGTGAAATATACCAATTATCACAGTATTTTCACTAACTATGGTTGACTAAACTACTCATTTCTAGGAATAGGATGGATCCTTGATAATAATATTATTTTTGTTAATTTCTTTTGGGGTAATTTTTGTCTCTTTGATTGCATAATTTTGAGTGTAAACTTGATCTTAACCTACTTATGCATTCGAATACTATTGTTTAATCATGTTGATTACAATAGTTTAATTTGCTATCTCAAATGAATATTAGACCTTGTAGGCTAATATGACAGTATGTAAATATACTTAAAATTATAATTGTTAAAATTGAATAATTTATGCTAGAAATTAGATGAGTTATATCTAAAAAGAATAATTCATGCTAAACCACTAGATAAATAATTTTATTTGAGAATTATAATTCATCTTTTCAATTCATGACTTAATGCTTGTAGCTTAAGTTGCACATGAGACAAATCAAATCTCCATTTGAATTAGCAATTCAACATTTGCTTTAAATGTGAAATCTGAAATCCTAGAACATTCTCTCATCTGAATTCTCTCTACTTAACACTTTTACTCTTCTTTTTACTTCTTTAATTATGTCGATAATTACACTCCTCATTCAACTTATTTTTTTATGGTTGGAAGAGTTGAAAATAAAAATCAATATTGTTCCTCGTGGGATCGATACCCCTATACTCGCTTGTCTACAATTAACCTTGTGCACTTGCAAGTAAAAAGGATTTTAAAACAAAATATAAAATCCACATCATCGGATGGGACATCTTTCTGCTCCTTGGATGGGTCGTCGAGGCGTTCGTTTTCAGAAAGGGCGTCCACAAGTTCCTCGTCCCGCGAAGGGCCTTCCACTCCGGGAGGTCGGTACTTAAGGCGATGGGCCAAACCCCAATAGGGCCGATCCCAAAGATCCTATCGGAGGGGCCGGAGTTTCCTGGGGCCCCTGCCCGGTCAGACCCGCAGGATGGTCCGGGCAGTAATCCTCCCAACCCAAAGGTCATCCCCACCTTGAAGAGGACAACCCTCGAGAAGAAATACCTCATATCCGCAGGGTATACTTTCGTAATTCTCGAGGCAGCTGCAACCGTTAACGAGCTGCTAGCTAAATGCATTGCGATCTATCGCGCGGCTCTCAATTACAGCCTTAGGTGTCCTCTCCACCTAGTAATTAAGGATATTTTGAATAAGTACGAGCTGGCCTTGCGCAGGTCGTGCCTACGTCCTGGCACAACATTTGTTCCTTTATTATAACCTGTGAGCTGCGCAGCCTAACGTGTACGGCCCGGGCGTTCAGTCTGGTTCATTCAGTCCAAAGGGCTCCCAAGGAGACCGAGGACTTGGGATGGTATTGCTTCAATAACAGGCTGGGCTATATGACGGCAATTGAGAAGAAGCTGAAAGTAAAGCATTGGAAGTATGACTTCCTCTTTGTCCGCCGGGAGTCAGGTTGGGGGACCACTCCTAACTGGAACGAGGGTAAGCTAGTCAGGAATCCCTTTGGGGCACCAACTACCAAGCAAAAGAAGACTGCCCGCTATTTTCATTACTTCATCCAGGAGGATGACAGGCCCCGGCCGATCCCAAAATTCATAGCGTAGGCGATAGAGTCGGTGAAGAGGCCTGAAAAGAGGAAGAGTAAGTCTAGCGACAGGGAGCCTCCGAACTAGCTCCCCAAGTAAAGTTTCTTGAAAACAACTTCTTTCTGGTCGCAACGGGCCTTCTGATTCTTAAGAACTTTTCTAAGGGTACTTATCGTTCCGGTCTTGGTCGACTTTTTCATTTAGGGTTCTGACCTGACTCCTTTTTATTCTATACAGAGTAAACAAGGGCGTAGTTGACAGTCTTTGAGACCAGGGACGCCACCCCTGAGCATGCGGTGGCCAAAACCGAGCACCGCCGGGAAGAAGAGAAGAAGCGCCTAGTGAACCAGCAGGCCAGAAAGGTACATAACCGGGCCCTTCTCGCCCTTATTCTTTTTGACCCATTGTCAGTGTTTAACCAGAGTGTTATCCTTACTACAGGCACCCCTCTAGTACCGTATAGGAAGAAGCCTGCGATAAGCTTACCGTTCATAAGCGTCAGCAAACTGAAGGCCATTTAGATGAGACGGCGGCTTTCGCCCCTACTAACGTCGGGAAAAGGGGGCCAATCAGTTCACTCCTCCCCACCGTGTGGGGGGCCGGTTTGCTGGAGACCGAACCCCTGGTCCCGGGGAACCTGCTGGCATGAAGACCGCGGAGGCCGTGTCGCAGGTCGCCATTGGTACTCCCCTGAGTGCCCAGCAGTCGTCCGTGAACTTTATCAGGGCCGACCCTGTGGCCAAGTTTACACTTATACGGGACTTGGTTAAGTCCTGGAACTTAGCCGCTTCGGGTACTTCGGAGCCCCTCAAGGTCACTGAGGACAAGGTGACTATGGCTGAGGCTTTTGCTCAGGCAGTAAGGGCCGCTGCGGAGCACCGAAAGCTGGAGGGGCTTGTGGCCTAGTACCAACAATGCTGGGAGAAGCTGAAGGAAGAGAAAGATGCCAGGGAGGTCGAGAAGAAGGCTTTGCAGCGCCAGCTGGAGGAGGCGCTTTCTAAAACTGAGGCTAAGGCAGTTGCAGAGGTTGAGGCAGCTGCGAGGGCTGAGAGGGCAGCTGCGGCCAGGGAGCAGGGCTATCAGCAAGGCCGTGCGGACGCCATGGAGTAATTACGCAAGGTCTTGGTGACGCTGGCTCAAGACTTCCAGGAGGATAATTACTTTGAGGCCTACCTCCATTATATCGACGAGCGCCAGCAAGCCGAGGCCAAGGGTCGGGACCCAGAAGAGGTGGAGTTCATCCCACCTTCCGGCGAGGGGGATGGCTGGAAAGACGAGGCGAATGACCCCCTAGATGCTGAGGCCGAAACTCCTGAAGATGAGGGCCGTGAGGATAGTGGAGGGCCTGATATGTAACCCCCCTTCTTTTTTTTAATGATGTAATTTTATTTTCATCAATGAAGATGCTTATTTCCATTAACAATGTTTCTTACGTTGGTCACTCGTCAAGTACATGCTTGTTCTTTCGCTTTGGCTTACATTTTTTCATATGTCATAGGGTAGTAGCCCCCAAGCGAAAGAATAAGTGATAAAGTGTTTGACTTGGGGGCCCTTAGCCTTCACAGAGGCTAAGGGGATAGCGACCGGCCGTAAGGCCGTGCTTAATGACCCTTAACCCCACCGAGGCTAACAGTATAGCGACCGGTTATAAGGTCGTGCTCCAGCATCCTTATCCCTCTTGGGGTTAAGAGTATAGCGACCGACCGTAAGGCCATGCTCAAGGACCCTTAGCCGTTACCGGTGCTAAGAGTATAGCGACCGGCCCTAAAGTCGTGCTCTAGGACCCTTGACCCCCACAAGTGCTAAAAGTATAGCGACCGACTGTGAGTCCGCGCTCTAGGATGCTTAGCCCTACTGGGGCTAAGAGTATAGCGACCGGCCGTAAGGCCGTGCTTAATGACCCTTAGCCCCCACCGGGGCTAGAAGTATAGCACCCGGCTGTAAGGTCGTACTCTAGCATAAGCCCCACTGGGGCTAAGAGTATAGCGACCGGCCGAAAGGCCGTGCTTAAGGACCCTTAGCCCCTACCGTGGCTAAGAGTGTAGCGACCGGTCGTGAGGCCATGCTCTAGGACCCTTAGCCCCCACAGGTACTAAGGATATAGCGACTAGCCGTGAAGCCGTGCTCTAGGACCCTTAGCCCCCACTGGAGCTAAGAGTATAGTGACCGGCATTAAGGTCGTGCTCAAGGATCCTTAGCCCCTACTGGGGCTAAGAGTATAGCTACTTATCGTTAGGCTATGCTCTAGGCCCTTAGCCCCTACTGGGACTAAGAATATAGCGACCGGCCGTGAGGCCGTACCCTAAGACCCTTAGCCCCCACTGGGGCTAAGAGTATAGCGACCAGTCGTTAGGCCGTGCTCTAGGAAGTGAAGGACAACATATGGGTGCAAAACTTGCCACTGTGGGCCCTGTTTTTATTTCTTACAAGCGAAGGGTACATAACTGTTTAATATGAACAAAGGGAAAATGTAGGAATAATACTTTCTCTGGTTGCTGCTATGCCAGGTTCGCGGTATAGGGAAGCCATTAGCAGTTTTTAGGCAATATGTATTGGGCCGGACTTGGAAGGCGACATTGTATGGACCTTCCCAATTAGCGGTGAGTTTGCCATGTTCCCCCGCGTGGGCCACGGCTTCCATGTGATGAAGGACAAGATCGCCTATACAAAGCTGTAGCCTGACTACGCGATCATGAAGGCGCACAATGCGGAGCTTGTATAATGCTTCTCAGAGAAGAGCATCTCCACGGATAGAGGGGAGGAGGTCCAGGGCTTCTCAGAGTGCTGCGTTGTTCAGCTCTTCTTGGAAAGTTGTCAGTCGATGAGTGTAGAGCGCGACTTCTACGGGCAGGACAGCTTCAGACCTGTAGGCCAAGGGAGTCTCGCTAGTAGCGATTTTCTTAGTGGTTTGAAGGGACCATAGGACGCTATGTAACTCATCTGCCTATTTTCCTTTGGCATCATCGAGCTTCTTCTGTAAGCTATGGAGAATGGATTTATTAGCCGCCTCTACTTGGACGTTGATCTGAGGGTGGGCGACAGCAGTGAACCGGGCCTAGCACCCCATGGTGGCGAGATAGTCAGTGAGTTTGGTGGTGTCAAACTGTCTGCCGTTATCGAAAATGATGGCTCGAGGAATGCCGAAGCGAGTGATGATGTTCTTCTAGATGAACCTTCGTACCTGAGCTACGGTTATAGAGGCGATGGCTTCGGCCTCTATCCACTTGGTGAAGTAGTCGACCACTACGAAGAGGTATTTGCGCAGCCCCTTTGGTTTAGGGAAAGGTTCGATGATGTCCATACCCTAAGTAACGAACGGCAGGGGACTAATAATTGGCGTCGTGAGGGTGGAAGGCACTCGTTGGATGGGCGCGAGCTTTTAGCACTTGTCACAAGTTCGTACCAGAGTCATGACGTCTTCCCGTAAGCTGAGCTAGTAGTAGCCAGTTCGTATGGCCATCACGGCCAGAGTCCTGCCTCCGGTATGTGCACTATAAATGCCTTCATGTAACTCTTCTAGTATCTTTTTCCCCTCCTTTGGGGTCACACATCGCAAAAGAGGCCGGGTGAAAGATCTCTTGTATAGGATTCCTTCATACAGGATGAACCAATTTGACCATCGCTTCACTCAGTCGGCCTTTTTTGAATCCGCGAGCAGGGTACTGTCAACAAGGTACGCGTGAATGGGGTCCATCCATGTCGAGCTTCTGTCCAACCATAGCACTTCATGCGATTCTATGCTTCTCTCCATCAAGGTCTCCCACTGAATGTTTTTGGGCTTCCTATCGTCGGACGAACTTGCCAATTTGGACAGCGCATCGGCCTGCTGATTCTTCGACCGAGGGATATGCGTGATTACAAAGTGCTCCAACAACTTAGTGGCTTCCCATACCCGCCGAACATACACCGCCATGGTGTCGTCCTTAATTTCATTTGTTTCGTTGAGCTGGCTAACTATTAGCTGGGAGTCAGAGAATGCACGGACCAAGTCAGCTCCTACGATGTAGCATAGCTCAATTCCTGCGATGAGGGCCTGGTACTCTGCTTCATTGTTAGATGCCTTGAAGAGAAATTTGAAAGCATATTCATGTCGTTCCCCATCAAGGCTTTCGATGATGAGGCTGGCCCCATTCCCGTCCTTGGTAGAGGAACCGTCGACAGACAGGCTCCAAGGTCGTGGGTGCTACTCATCGTCTAAGACGGAAGTTAGGTTCTACACCAAAAAGTCAGCCAGTGCCTTGGCCTTGATGGCCCGCCGTGGTTCGAAAACGAAATCATAGCGCGATAGTTCGACGGTCCACTTCAGGAGCTATCCCGAGGTGTTAAACCTCATAAGGATGTTCTTCAGGGGCTGGTCGGTAAGAACCATGATCTTGTGAGCCTCAACATAGGGTCACAGCTTTCGGCTGGCCATCACCAGGGCGTAGGCGAACTTCTCTATAAGAGGATAATTAACTTCGGCCCTTGCTAAAGCGTGGCTCACATAATACACCAGGATTTGTTCCTTAGCCCTCTCAACCACAAGGACCGCGCTGACCGCGTTCTCCCAAACGGCCAAGTATAGGACGAGGATTTCCCCCGCGAGGGGGCTCGCGATTTTAGGCAACTGGGTGAGGTATGCTTTCAGCGCCTGGAAGGCCTTGTCGGCCTTCTGATCCCAAGTAAAATTAGCACGCTGACATAAGACACGGAAGAACGGCTGACACTTGTCAGCGGATCGGGACATGAATCGGCCCAAGGCAGCTATGCAGCTGGTCAGGCGTTGTATTTCTCTGATGTTCTGGGGCAGTTTCATGTCCAATATGGCTCGAACCTTGTCTAGATTAGCCTCAATGCTGCGGCTGCTGGTCATAAACCCTAGGAATTTTCCTGACTGTACTCCGAACACACATTTCTTGGGGTTGAACTTCATACTGAAGGCCCGAAGTATATCGAACGTCTACCTCAAATCGTGGCTATGGTCAACGTCGCTCTTGCTTTTCACTATCATGTCGTCAACGTAGACCTCCATAGTTTTTCGAATGAGGGGCTCGAGCAATTTGTTGACGAGGCACTGATAGGTGTCTCCCGCGTTTTTCACACTGAAGGGAATCATCTTATAGCAGTGCAAGCCCCGGTCCATGACGAACGCAGTCTTTTCCTAATCATCCGGGCAGAGGGGTATTTGGTGGTAACCGGAGAAGGCGACCATGAAACTCAACAGTGCGTGCCTGGCTATGGCGTCCATCAGCTTGTCAATCTTTGACAGCAGATAGCTGTCTTTCGGGCAAGCTTTATTCAAATCCATGAAGTCCACACACATTCTCCACATCCCGTTAGGTTTCTTCGCCAAAACCACATTGGAAATCCATTCGGGGTACTGACATTCCCGAATGAATCCTGCCTCCAACAACTTCTGGACTTTAGTGTTGGCCGAGGCCGCTCTCTCTGGGCCTATGTGGCACTTCTTCTGGATGACCGGCTTATAGAGGGGGGTGCACATTCAACCGGTGCTTCATAACGGCTGGAGTAATGTCGGGCATTTTCTCGGGTCCGAAGGTGAACACATCCCTATACTCTTGCAGAAGTGAGATTAATGAATGTCGGTCAGCGGCTGTCATCTCTCGGCCTAGCTGGACCGTACGCTCACGGAGTCTTTCCTCCAAAGGGACTTGTTCCACATTGTCTGCGGCCTCAGGGCGAGGTCGCTCAAGCTCGGCTGAGGCTATGGTGTGAATTACTAGGGTTTCAGGTCCTTAGTCAGTTGCTCACTCCACCAGAGGGCGAATGCTCACCAAGTAGCATTCACGGGCGGTCCGTTGGTCTCCTTGCATCACTCTGACGCTTCCGTTATCTGCTTCAAATTGAAGCTGGAGCAGGGACGTGGAGATGATGGCCTTCACTTTGTGAAGGGTAGGGGGCCCTAAAATGACGTTGAAGGCTGTAGGTACATCGACGACTAGGAAATTAACCTCCAAGTTCCTAGCCTTTAGCTTATCGCCAAGGCGTAGGAGGAGGCGTATGATGCCGGTAGGGTTCATCTCCTACCCCCGAAGCCTAAAATGGGGTGTACCAAGGGGACAATGTCCCTTCTTGGGCATTTTAGTTTCTTTAGGCAGTCTCAGGTGATGATGTCCACAGAGCTGCCCGTATCGATCAAGATCCTCCGAACAATTGTGCTAGCTACTTTCATCTCTACCACCAAGGGGTCGTTGTGCAGGGAGGCGAAGCACGGGGCTTCCCTTCTACCGAACACCATGGTAGGCGCTATCACGTGAACCCCTTGCTCAGCCGTGAGCACTTGGTGGTCGCTTCTAAGCTGGGCCTTCCAAGCTAACCGGGTCATACCCTCTGCATAACCCCCTAGCGATGGTAGCCACGACTTCTGTAAAACACTCTTTATCCCGCAACTGGGGCTGCGCAAGCTCTCGTTCTCCGTGAAGGAAGCGTAGGCCCTTCTTTAGGAAACGGTCAATCTGAGCCTTGTCTGCCAGTTCGCAAAGGGCCTTTTTTAACTCGCGGCAATCAACCGTGGTGTGTCCATTCTGCTCATAGAGCTCACACTACTTTCGTGTATTGTGAGGCTTCGGGCGTGCGGCCATTGGCGGTGGTCTCCGGAGCATAGGATGTCCCCTAACCTCCATGAGGATGCTTCTAGGGTCCGTGGTGAACTGAGGGTCGACTACCTCTAGTTGTGGCCTCCTCTCCCGGGGACCATGATTCCTGTCGCCGCGACTGGGGTTCTTGTCCACAAGGGTCCTAGCCTTCTTCGAGGCATCCGAGTTACCAGCGCAAATCTTCGTTGCACGGATGAAGTTAGTGGCCTTCCCCAAGGCCTCGGCCAATGTGGTCTCATTCTGCTCGGCTAAGGAGAACTTGAAACACCTGCTCTTCAAGCCATTCAGAAAGGAGGTGTGTGCTACTCCATCTTCTAAGTCTGGGATCAGGACCGCCTCCTGCTGGAAGCGTTTAACGAATTTAGCCTAGGATTCCTGCTGCCCCTGTTTGATCTTCGAGAGATGTACGCTGGTTCTCCTTTCCTTTTGACTTGCGATGAATTGGCTAACGAACTTGTCAGCCAAGTCTTGAAAACAAGAAATGGTTCCCAGGGTCGAACCGTTGAACCATGATTGTGCTGCCCCCCTCAGGGTGGCTGGGAAATAACGGCAGTATGCTGCATCGTCTACATCCTGGACGTACATCTGTGCTTCATAGACCCCTAAGTGCTCTTCGGGATCGGTGGTTCCGTCGTATAAGTCTATAATGGGCATCTTAACCTTCCCGTAGCATGGGGCATTAATGATCTCCGCACTAAATGGTGTGGAGAAGAAAAGAGCCACTAGCCAAGCGGTTGTTCCTGAAGCTCTAGCCAGAAATCGATCTTCTCTGTGTGGTTCAAGGCTGCAAGCCTCCCTCAGGGGAGGGCTCCGAGGGCACTCACGGCGGCTATGGCGCTTCGGGGTACATCGTGGCCGACATGAAGTTTCCCTTCGAGGTTAGGAGGCCTGCTTCTGCTCCTCGAACCAGGCGGTTTGCCTGGAATGAGTTGCGTACGGTGTCAAAGCGGTGGTGGATTTGGCCGACTGGCCCTGGTCGGGGTGGCTACTTGGCTGGGTAGTGGCCACGACGAGCCGATCATGGCTCCCCGTTCGGGGTTGACCATACCGGTTCGACTACGAGGCCTCACGATCCCTATCGGTGTGATGAGGGGACGGTATGCGCGTAGGCCGGTGGGAGGGCTTGCAAGCTGTAGTGGGCACGTAATCAAAGTGAGGGAGTGGCGTCGTTGAATTCGCGGCTTCGATGGCCCTTTGGACCAGCTCTGAGACCTGCCGCATGATAGTATCTATCATGGTGGACATGAAGTTCATCAGGGTGTCCACCGTGACATAAGCTTCTCTCTTGGGGCAACACGGACTAGTCGACCGGGGATGGGCCCGTGAGCTCTCCAAGGCATCCTGAACCTCGGGGGGTGCTGAAGCGTTGACCGCGGAGGCCTTGTCTTTCCTAGTCCGAGCTCGTGTAGTTTCACTTACAACCATCGTTGCCGCTCTTTCCCCACAGACAGTGCCAATCTGATTCCAGAAATTTTCGTGGGGTTGCTGTAGGTGATGACATGGGATGAAAGAATGGGCTTATCGAATGGCATGTGCGCGATACCTGACGTCCTCCTCTTCCAAGGCTCGACCTGTAAAAAAGGCACCCCCGAGTTGTAGACCGGGAAATGCCTCTCCAATGGGCACGTCAGTCAAGGGCCCAAGTCAAAGGTGAATAGAGAGGCAGAATGTAGTATGAGTCTAATGAGTGTCAGACTGCCAACCCTTTTGCTGAGGTGGGTAGGTGACTATTTATAGTCCCCATGGTAAGGGAAAAACAGTAATCTTACCTGGGTTATTCCATGTGGACTGCCGATTTGGCCAATAGGTCCCTGAGAAGAGCCCCTAAGGTCTCACTAGGAGCCCATTTTTAGGAGCATGGGCTTGGCCTGTGAGATAACTGAGATGGGTCCAGTGGGGAGATCACATTTCCCCAATCAAGAATATAAAGATCCCTAAAAAAATAATTCATCAATAGAACCCCAATTCAGAGAAAGGGAAGTTGTTGACACAAATGGATTAAAATCCTTGAATTGCAGGTGGCATTTAAAATTCAAATAATAATTGGATTCTATTTGTTTTCTTCTTTGTTAGCCCAACATGAACTTGGCAACCCTTTGTAGAAGGTGAATCAATGGTTTTTGTGTTAGGGAGGCTTTTTTATTGAATTTGCTATCAAACTCAAGAATGTGTTATTGAAAGTGATTTTATGGGTCATTGATTTGTCCTTTAACAAATTTTGTTAGATGAATAAGCAAGGAAACAACTCGTGTTCCATCATTTACAGCATATGGCTGTAGTTTAACTTACTTGTATTATGATTTATTGGTGCATGATAAAATGGATGTTGAATAAAATAGACGTAGACGTCGAATTCTAGTTAAACGCAATATAGAAGACAATAAAGATAGAGCTGTCAGTAGACAAATAGTTATGAATGATATTGTTGGTTGTGTAAAATGTCGTGAGCTCTTTAGAATGTGCCCAAATGCTTTCATAAATTTGTGTGGAATATTATAAGAAAAGGGTGGCCTTTGATCGATTCAACGAGCTAGTGCTGAGGAACAAGTTGCCAAAATTTTGATAATTGTTTTGCAAAACTTGAGGAATCGACCAACCAAAACTCTATTTCAAAGATCTGATGAAACAGTGAGTCGACATTTTTATAGAGTCTTGGACTCTATCATTGAGTTGGAGGAACTCTTTTTTCAACAACTAGATGGCTCACAAATGCCTCCAGAAATTTCAAACAGCCACAGGTTTTTCCCTTATTTTAAGGTAAGCATCTAATATCAAATTTTGAGTCTACAAAGAAAATTATATGTAATAAGTTAGAACAATAACGTGGCATATTTAATATGAAGACTGCGTTGGGGCAATTGATGGAACCTATGTAAATGCGAACATTTTGGCAGTGTTTGCTAATAGATATTGAGGTCGAAAAGAGTATCCCACCCAAAATGTGCTAGCTGCATGCACATTCAACTTGAAATTCACCTATGTCTTAGCCGATTTGGAAGGAAATGCTTCAGACTCAAGGATATTAAAAAGTGCTTCAACAAGAACTTATCGTCTTAGAATTCCTCTAGGTAATCTTGTAAGCATTTATACATACATAAGTTTACTCTTTTATATATATATATATATATATATATATATATATATATATAAACGTGCATATGTATATGTTTGCATATATATATATATATATATATATATATATATATGTATATATATTATATATATATATATATATATATATATATATATATATATATATATATATATATATATATATATATATATATATATATATATATATATATGTTGTACACACACACACACATAAGCATATGTATATATTAATGAACATTTCTATTACCTTTGACAAGTATTCCCTTTTTAGGAAAATTCTATCTCGTAGATGCCGGCTTCATCATCAAGAGTGGGTTAATTACGCCATATAGATCAACTCGTTATCATTTGAAAGGGTACTTAAGCAACCCACATCAAAACCCCCAGGAATTATTCAATCATCAACATTCTTCATTGAGAACTTGCATTGAAAGAGCATTTAGGGTCCTTAAAAAGCGATTTTCAATGTTGTCAAGTAGGAATGAACCGCTTTATGGTGTTGAAACTCAAAAGAAAATCATTCTCGCTTGCTGTATCATACATAACTATTTGATGGGTGTTGATCCTGATATGAACCTCCTTTGAAAGGTAGATGCAAAGCTAGCAAGTAGCAATGAGCATTATAATGAACCATGTGAACCAGTTCGTAGTGAGGAGGATGCAAAAGAGGAAGAGAGGTTAAGAGATTCCATAGCTGCTACAATGTGGGTAGATTATGTCACATTAAGAAGATAGAATTTATGTTTTCTTACAGCTAGCTGGTAATTTCATTAAGACATATTTTCCATTTTGGATTCTTTGTTGCTGTCATGTTTTGAATTATTCAGTTTATACTTGAATTGGCTCCCTGCCCCCCTAAAAAAAATGAGCGTAAATTTCTAATATCTACAACTTATAGTACCTCTTGTAAGTTGTAACAACTACTATGTCCAAAAAAAGCAAGAGCAATCTGATGATACGATGATGACTGTGAAGGATGAATTATGTGTTTTGACACGAGCTATGGATGAAGCTTTGCTTGATGGTCTTAATTGAACAATCTAAGTTGGGTATTCGAGTTGGAGGTTACTACAAAAGTTTATGACAATCTTACAGCTGAATTAAAAAGAGAAGTCCCCTAGTAAGCGTCTTGAAAAGCAAAAGATTGTCAATCATTTTCAAGAACATGAAAAAAAAAGTTTGGTCCTTGGTATGATATATTTGAAGATGGTCCAAGTGGCTTTGGGTACGATCTTGTCATTGGTGTTCGGTAGGTAGAGCCTGAAGTATGGTAGAAGTTGATTGAGGTACTCATACTTTTCCTTTGTTATGGTCCTAATACTTACACTTACGTGCCTTTCATTGAATAATGAGACCCGCAGTTGTAAAAGAGTTAATTGCAGTTCCCAGTTCTTGGCAATCTTAGACAGTAGTCATCATTTTATATTCCATAACCAATGAAATTTTTGTTCTACTTCAATGATTACTTGGGGCTTTTTTTTAAGAGGGGGGCTTAAATGTGTTCATTTCTAGAGAACTGAATGTGGCTAGCTTAGGAGTGTCTTGTTTTGTGCTTTGTAACCTACAAAATGCGTTATGTTTCCACATAACATTTCAAGAATAGCCCAAAGCTACTAAGTATAGGAACAAGGCTTTCCCACTTTATGATAAGCTTGTTGAAGTATATGGAGTGGACAGAGCAATTGGAGACAAAGCTTAAACTGCTGCTGAAATGAGAGCTAAAAAGAAGGCTTCCCAACCTCAATTTGTTGATTCAATAGAAGAGGTTGATATGTTAGTCAGTCAAAATAAAATCTTATTGGGAAACAACGTGGTTGCTGATTATGTCAATATGAGTATGCAAAAAAAGTGTAAAGTAAAGTGGAAAAAAAAGTGTTTCTCCTCTTGAAGCAATTGCCAAAAACTGTGGGGTAGAGACATCAACAAAAAAGGCCAAAATAAAGTTAAAGTATGTGAAGATGAACTTGAGGTTTTAAAGAATGGGTTCGAAATAGCTGCTAATGCTTCTAATGAAGTCAATGGTAGAACTGGTGAAACCAACTCGCCTTGTCGTAGGTGAGTTGGAAGTTCGGATCCTTTTAGAAGAAATAGGGCTTGCTGATGATGCCATTACAGAGGCTTATGTGTATCTTGTGGATAATCCTAAAAAGTTGAAGACTTTACTTGCAAGTCCAGAGGCAAGACACAAGGATGCTTTGAAGACAATGATGTGGATGTCAAAGGCTACCATGTGATCCTCCACCTAAGTAAGGCTTCATAGGTTGCTAAATGTTAGTGTATTATTGGTATTTTGTGGATGTTGGACATGTATTTTGCTAGTGTTAGACCATGGCCTTTCACCATTGCTCCTCTACGACAATGGTCCTCTTCACTTTTTGTTGCCGTTTGTGACGGTGTTAGCGAAACAGCGGCAACATTTATTGTAAATATCATATACTACCACTTTGACCCATGTTTATGCCATTTGATGATAATTGTCATGGATGGTACCTAACATTCAACATCTTATTATTCATATATTATTTACTATTTAGACGTTAGAACTTCTAGTTGTATAATTATGAAGTATTATGGTGACATGAATTTTTAGGTTGCAATTCCGGATAAATGGTACAGAGGGGAGGGAGTTGGGTAGTGCCTTAGTATTGAGTAGATGAGATTCTAGTTCATGGGTTAAATGCTTCGTAGATTTTTTTTTTCCCTATAAATTTATTGATATTGAGAGGAGTACAGGTATAAAAATTTATAAAACAAAAAATGTCATATGATTTTTGGATGTATGTATTAACAAGTTGAACTTGGGAATTGAATTATGAGAAGATAAAAGATATAAAGTATATGAGTACTTAAATAAAGTTAAGGGTATACATGTCATTTGTTTTACTTACTCTTATTTACTTTCCTATTCTTCCAAACAAGGATAAGCCCTTATTTTCCTTAAACTCCCAAATAAGGGTGAGTATCTTACTCCTATTTGCTCCTTACTCTTACTTTTTTATTCTTATTATTTGCTTCCCCTTGCTTTTACTCCTTTTCACTTTTATTTATTCTCACTTTTTAAACTGAACTCATCTTCCAAATGAACCGTTACAAAATGTCAAGACAAAAACGACTTATGTCCTTAAAGAATGTCATTGATGATTGAGGTCCTCCATAATGTGTAGAACAAAGTTTGAGGTCTTTCGAGGGCCGTTTGCGTCTTAGATCAGTTCGAATGATTCTCTCACTGGCCGAGGTTTCAAACTCTGCTGCTTAATGCACGCGTGGGATTCGATGGTCATCCTCTTGCCCGCCCTTTTTTCTTACTAAACCCTAACTTTGCAGTCCTCACTCCTCGGTGCCTGCTTGCTCTGCTAGCCCACGCTGCTCAGCCACCGTCTACGGCGGCGCAGTTAAACCATGATGGGCAACAGAAGCATGGGATGAATATTACGCTTCGATTGTTGCTGTTCCCGACCTTCGATATTGATATGCAATTACCTAATATCTTGCATGATCTAAATACGTTTGGGTGCATGAAGGAGTTATAATTGATTTCTGGTCTGAAAACTTCCAGCAAGCTCACTAGTTAAATTATTGTTATCAGTCGGAAGATTCGAAACAGCTTTAAGATGTATTGTCTTTGCTTCTTTCGATACTTAGATTGGCGATTCATATGCCATTTATCCTCGCGACTAATGGTGTTTTCGCATAGCAGAGTATTCGAAGCAGCAACTTTTTGAGAATCTCATGAAGAGTGCACAATTTTTGACGAATACAAGACGGGCCATAAGTGCGCTGTCAGCTTATTCAGTACCAACCACACAGCATATAGCGGATACCTATATTTTTCAATGCAACAAAAGCAATGGTGAGGCATGTGAACGCGGCCAAGTCGATGATGAGTGTCAAATGTTTGACAAAATGACTGAGAGAGAGACCGTGAGCTGCGGCTCGATGATTGCTGGGTTTTCTCAGAGGAACCAACTTAACGGTACCCAGGAGCTTTCTGATGCCTTACCTGCGAGAAATGTGAGAACTTGGACGTCAATGCTAACTGGGTATGCCAAAGTCGGACAAATAAAGGAGGCCAGGATTGTGTTTGACTCCATGCCGGAGAAAAATGTGATCTCTTGGAATGCGATGATTAGTGCTTATGTGCAAAATGGAGACTTGGTGACTGCGAGGAAGCTGTTTGATGATATGCCTCAGAGAAACGTTGCATCTTGGAACTCTATGATTACGGGGTATTGTCATGGCTGTATGATGACGGAATCAAAGAAGCTTTTTGACCAAATGCCTGAGAGGAATTCAGTTTCTTGGATGATTATGATATCGGGGTATATCCAGATTCACTGGTTTTTGCAAGCTTGGAATGTCTTTGCGGGGATGCACCATAGTGATGGGCTGCCGGACCAGCCCATGCTTGTGGTTGCTTTATCAGCTGCAATAGGCTTGAGAGCTTTGGGTTTGGTAGCCAGTTTGCGTAGCATTGCTATCAAAACTGCCTGGGAGAGTAATGTAGTTGTTGGCACCGCAATTCTGAATGCCTATACGAAAAATGGGAGGCTGGACTTAGCGACAGATTTTTTCAATAAAATGCCAGAACGGAATGAGTACTCATGGACCACAATGATTGCTGCGTTTTCTCTGTGTGGAAGATTGAATGATGCAATTGCATTGTATGATAGGATCCCACACCCAGAGCAGACTGTTTCTTCAAAAACAGCTATGATGACTGCCTATGCTCAGAATGGAAAAATCAAGGAGGCAGAGCTTTTATTCAACGACATACAGAATCCAAATATAGTTACTTGGAATGCTATGATTGCTGGGTATTCTCAGAATGGAATGCTTGATAAGGCAAAGGAAGTATTTGTGCACATGCCTGTTAGAAATTCAGCTTCTTGGGGAGCCATGATCTCTGGACTTGCACAAAATGGACAGTTTGAAGAAGCTTTGCAGCTGTTAGCTGAGCTGCATCGGCTTGGGAAGTTCCCTTCTCATTCTTGTCTCACAAGCTCTCTATTTGCCTGTGCTAACCTGGGGGCTACTGAAATAGGAAGGCAGGTACATGCCCTCGCAGTCAAAAGGTGCTGCCAGCATAATCCGTATGTTGGTAACGCATTGATTTCTATGTATGGCAAGTGCAAGAACGTGGAGGATGTTTCTCAAGTATTTAGTACGATGGGAATTAAGGACACTGTGTCATGGAATTCTCTGATAAGTGGATTTTCTCAGAACTACATGCTGAATGAAGCACGTGAGACCTTTGAGAAAATGCCTGAGCCTGATGTTGTGTCATGGACTGCTATAATGTCAGCCTATGTTCAGGCTGGGCAAGTTGATGTTGCCCTGCAGCTATTCAGGGACATGTTAGCTAGGGGGTTGAGACCTAATGAATTAACTGTTACTAGTCTTCTGAGCGCCTGTGGGAGTGCTGGTGCTTTGAAGCTTGGAGAACAGATGCATGGATTGCTTCACAAACTTGGTTTTGAATCATGTTTATTTGTTAATAATGCTTTGATAACAATGTACTTTAAATTTGGTAGTCAGGATGGATTTGCTGTGTTTGAAGACATGGATGAGAGAGACATAGTCACATGGAATGCAGTGTTAGCTGGCTGTGCTCACAATGGACTTGGCAAAGAAGCCATTCAGATTTTCAATCAGATGGAGGCTGAAGGGGTTTTGCCTGATGACATGAGTTTTCTGGGTATTTTATGCTCTTGTAGTCGTTCGGGTTTACTGACAGAAGCTAAAACATATTTTAACTCTATGTGTGAAGATCATGGGATCAAACCCCTGATATACCATTATACTTGCATGGTTGATCTTCTTGGTCGGGCTGGCCAGCTTTCTGAGGCTGTGGCATTGGTTGAAAGTATGCCTGTTGAACCTGATTCTGTAATTTGGGAAGCCCTTCTTGGTGCTTGTAAGATCCATTGCAACATTGAACTTGCTGAGAGAGTTGCCAAAAGGCTCTTCCGGATGGGCACATGTAAGCCAGGGACATATGTGTTACTATCAAATTTGTATGCTTCTCACAATAGGTGGGACAAAGTAGAGGAAGTGCGAGTGTTAATAAAAGCTCAGGGAATATCTAAAGAACCTGGCATAAGCTGGATTCACATCAGAAACAAGCTCTATACTTTCCATACAGCTGATGACACACATGATTTTACAGAAGATGTTGACAAATTATTGAAGAAGTATTATGGACTCCTCAAGATGACCGGGTATGTACCTGACACAGATTTTGTTCTTCATGACGTAGAGGAGGAGCAAAAACAAAACCAGCTTCTTTATCACAGCGAGAAACTTGCTCTTGCCTTTGGTATTTTAAGCATGCCTAGTGGGTGTCCAATCTTGATTATGAAGAACCTTCGTATATGTGGTGATTGCCATACTTTTATGAAGTTCATGTCCACTGCTACACAAAGGAAGATTGTCATTCGTGACAGAAACAGATTCCATCATTTTCAAGATGGTTCGTGTACTTGTGGCGATTACTGGTAATTCGTGGTAAGCTGATTGTATATATGTACAGAAACCTACTGGAAGCTGTTACCCTAAAAATGCCAATTTTACTCTAAGGCATGTCATTCAGTAGCTATGTACCTCAGAGGAGCATTTTTGGTTTTGAATGTTGTCCATAACTAGTAAAATTGTGAATATCATGTAGTTTCTTTTACTGATTACCAAAATTTGTATTGACAATTCTAATCATAACCAAATTGTGTCTAATATCTATCTTTGCGTCAGCTAAAAGAAGTCATTAGCTTGTTGCATGTGATTCATATGTAGTCTTTGCAATGAAATTGCAGGTTGATCTGAAGATGTTGTTTAGCTCAGTTGGTTGAGTGCTTGAGAGGTGTACCAAGACCTGGGTCTGAAAACCCATCTTCAGCTGCAAATGCATTATCTTATACACTGCAAAAGATTGCAAGTTGGTGCTCTAGTCAGCAAGTTCTCTCTGATCTAATTGGGAATCTTGGCTGCTAAAATTGTCTTCTTTTATGTTAATTGATATTTAGGTTTCTAGGTCTTCTGTTTTCAGTTATTACTGAGAAATAACAACACATTGAGGTTGCATCTACCTTAATGTTTGCAGGGTGGCTGCATTTCAGTGATTCCCAGAACTTGCCTCGTTTGGTGTGCTGTATCTGTCGCTTTCAGTCTCGCGCTGCTGCCTGTCTCTTTGGCAGGTATGGTCGCTACCTTTTGTCCTGCCGTTGGCTCTGACTTCGTTGTCACTTACCTCTCCTCTCTCCTGTGCCGCTATTTCTCTCTGTCTGCTCCTGTGTCAGACTCTCTCTTGCCATTCTGCAGTGCTGCTTTCTCTCCTGCTGGCATGGTTGCTGCCTTCGGCCCACGTTAGCACTGGCCGGACCACCTGCTATTTTTCTCCATGCTTCCTCTGTTTCGTTGGTATCAGTTTTGGAGCAGGTACGTGCTGTCTTTTTACCTAGTTGTTGTTTCTCTGGGCTCCCTTTTCCCCTTCATGTTAAAATCCATTTAATTTGTGATGCAGATGCTCTGCGTGATGTTGAATTTGAGTGCTCATTTAGCAGATCCTTTTTGTTTTCCCCCTTATTATTAGAAGAGTTTCTGGTGTTAGGATCTGTTCAATTGTCCAAATGTTGAAGTTTGGTGGTCGCGATTTTGTTCTTTATGACCTTTTTCAATCGATTTTCAATGGAATCCTCAGGGCTTTGACATAATTAATTCTATCAAATTGTACTTTGTGATTAATTTCTTCGGATGATAATGGTTGTGAAGCCAGAAACAAAGGTGTAAAAGCCCCCCCCCCAAAAAAAAAGATCTTTTCTGATTTAACTCTGTTGAGGTCTGATCCAATTTGCTTTTGGGTTAAACATTTGCATCCATCGAAAATTGGATGTCAGATGCTAAACTACTGATCCAAACCTCACCATTGCTATTCCTAAATGTGCATCACCCTTCTCTTATACGAATCACCCTCTCGTCCGCAACAATTTCAGCATCAATATGTTCTGAGGAAGTTCACTTTGAATGTTAGCTAATCCCTCCTTAGCTGTACTACTGCTAAATGATTGTGCATGTCCTGTCAGAAACCTTTGAAGAATTCAGATGCTTGTCTGTTTGTGTAACTTTTTAAGTCTCCAAGTAACCAGGAACACCCATCTTCCAGATATCTTCACCAGTGAAATAAAATGAAGAATTACTTTACACAAATTTTGCTGGAACGTGCCCCTTAGAGAAGAGATACATGAATGTATCATGGGCAAAAGTTATAAGGAATACCAGTAATTCTCCTGGACACTCATAATAAGGGCTCTTGGAGGAGGCTAATCTGGCATTGAGGACACTTCCAATCCATTTAACACCCGGCTGGAAATATTAAGCGGGATGGAACTGCAATTGAATTATTATTTGGGGAAGTCCAGATGTCAGACTTGATAGAAGAGCCCTTAAAGCAAAGGAAGTTGAGAGAAGAGCTAAGAGTTATGTTTTTATTCAGATGAGACGTTTTTTCCTTGGACATAAATCTAAACCTAAGCTTTATTTCTTACGTGTATTAACAGATAAAGGGGAATTAGAGATGTGGAACGGTTTTAACCAAGGTTGGGAAGTTGAAATGGAGGGGGGCTCAAATGAACAGGAGGGGGGCTCAAATGAACAAGAGGTAGGGCGCTTCCCGCTCCCCCCCGCCCTTCTCAATGCCCTGTCATGGGTGAATGCAATGAGGAGTTTTGGAAAAGTGAGGAATGATACCTTGCACATTTTGATGGACTTTGGAAGCACTCATAACATATTGGATTGGCTCTAGGCTGTGGCTAATAAATTGGGGTGCCTCTTCAGTAATACTTGTCCGTCTGAGGTAACAGTTGCTATGGTAAAAAGTTGCTTTGTACTTATATCTGCAAAAAATTCCAATGGCAGTCACAAAGGGGCTGAGTTCAGCACAGATGTGCTGCTAGTTCCATTACAGTGATGTGAAATGATATCCTGAACTCAATGGTTGTCTTGTTTGGGCCAGCATTGTGGGACTTTTATAGTATTGAGAATGGAGGCATGAAGTATGTTCTGAGGGGGTCAAATCGAGGACTAATAGTAGATGGCTGCTGAGCATGTTTCCTCAGCATTGTCTAGGGCTAGTTCTGAAGCTACAACACAACTATATGCGGTACAATCTCAGTCATTAATTCCAAATACGTGCAGCATCAAGTGTTAGCAAGCAACTCTGCTGAAAAGCTCAGCATCGGAAGCCCTAATTGTTATCCTGCAATGCAGACTTCATTAGAGCAATTTGCAGGCATATGAAGAACCTACAGCACTGCTCCCACCAAGGCTCATGCCATAAGATAATTCTCAAGGAGGGCTCTTTTATAAAGGTTAGACTTTGCATATACCCTGTAATCGTATTGCAGAAAGATGGCATTGTCATCAAGGAAATGTGAGACAGTGGGTTATACAGCCAAGTTAAAGCCCTTTTTCTTCACTTATTGGACTGGTTAAGAAAAAATATGGCAGTTGAAGGTTATGTTATTGATTATAGGGAACTTAATTTAGCATGAATAGAGTTAAGGATAAGTTCTCTATACGTGTGGTTGAGCTGATAGATGAGCAACATGCTCTTTGGTGTTTTCCAAAATTGATTTAGGGTTAGCCTACTTGAAAATGAGGACGGATTCCGAAGCATATGCAGGACTACATTCAGGACTCTTCAAAGACGTCATGAATTCTTAGTCATGCCATTTGGCTTCACCTATGCATCCTCCACGTTCCAAAACCTTATGAACGCTATCTTCAAGCCTTAATTTAAGGAAGTTCATTTTGGTGTTCTTTGATAATTATGTAAAGCAAGTCCATGGCAAAAGAATCTAGGCATGGCCCTTATAATTTTAAGGAGGCAACACACCTTGTATGCTATGGAAAGCAAGTACTGTTAAGTAGGGGCTGATATAAAGTATTTGGGACCCATCATTGTTGCCAAGGAGTCCCTATTGACCCTAAGAAAATAAAAGCAGTGGAGAACTAGTCTACTCTAGAAAATAGCAAGCGCAGGAGATTCCTCGGACTCACCTAGTATTATAGGAAATTCATAGAAGCGTATGGTAGTATAAGCAAGCCACTAACTGATTTATTCAGACAAACTGGGTCGAGTTGGTGAAAACGGAATTCAATTCTGGAATTCAGGTCTATGTGTTCAACTGCATAATTTTACCTAATTTCACCAAGGAGTTTGTCATTTAGACATACGCTTTTCTAGTGGCTATAGTCGTATAGGAGGGCTGTACCTGGTGTCACATATCGAACTTTAGAGACTTCCAGAATGTTTCGGGATCCTCCGGAATGCTCTGGAAACTTTTGGAATACGCTAGAACGTTTTAGAATGGTCTCAAATCTTCTGAAGCGCTCTAGAATCTTCTAGACTGTTCTAGAACTTTCTAGAGTGTCTATGACATTTTGGAGTATTCTAGGATCTTCTAGGTTGTGCTAGAATATTCTAGAATACTCTCCAGAATGTTCCACACTTGTATAGGATCTTGGATATTTGTATAGAACATTCTGGTTGTGTGATAATAGCTGTAGGATCAAATAGATCTCCACGGTTTATTGAGGAAGCGGATGTATATATATACCCCTAAGGGGGCTCATTTGTATACCAAGCATTCTAAAGCATTTTCAAGTGCAATACAAGACATTCGCCTAAACTTCCTTATGTCCACTTTCTCTCTAAGTTCCTTTGAGTGTGTGTGTGCTCTTACTTAGCTTCTCAAGTCCAAGTCAAGTAATACTTAAGGCTTACTAGCAAATTAAGCAAGGGTTTCGAGTGAGTTTGCTAACGCTGCATAGGCCTGAGTTTGTGTGAATTATCAACCCGTGACACTATACAGGAAGGCCATCCTATGGCCTATATAAACAAGACATTTTCTGTCAAGAACAAATCACGTTCCACCTATAAGAAGGAATCCTTTGTTATGGTATTTGTTGTGGAAAAATGGATGGCCTAAGCGGGAGGCATTTCACTGCTATGGAATACCATTTCAGTCTCAAGTATGTACTTCAGCAGAAAAATATAAAGCCCTTCGCAAAGTAAGCTGTTGCCCAAATTGCTGGGTCTGGGCTAGGATATATTGTGTATAAAGAGTAAACTGAGAATGTGGTGATAATGCAGTTGCTGATGCTTTGTTGAGGTTTTCTAGTGGTTAGGTGATAGCCCTCACCTCATCCCAAATGGACACTAATTGGACACTAATTGCTCAGTTGCAGGGCAGAATAACCAACCCTATAGCAGAGCCTTCCATCCTGCCTAAGTGTAATCAGAATGGAAAATAAGTTGGTGGTAGCTGGTAGTGGGTAATGTTGCTGCCGAAAAATTGTCTCCTTGCTGCATTGATACACCTGTAGAGGGACATTCAGGAGTTGATATGGCCCTCAACAGGATCAAAGGGCTATTTTATTGGAAAAAAATGCCTTAAGATGTCCAGTGTTATATCAAACGTTGCGTGGCATGGGATTAAACATATGTTTCAAGCACAAGCCGATCTTCTACATTCATTGCCTATACCAGGGTAGAGTGAACTGCATATTCATGGTCTTCTTTCAGGGGCGGCTGCCTTGCTCTGGAGAGAAACACTATTTTAGCAGTGGTTGATAGATTGAGCTAGATGGCAAACTTCCTCCCTTCTCACCCCTTTACAACTATGTGGCCAGAGTTTTCTTCGGCAACACTTTCAGGTTGTCTAGGAGCATTATAGGTGATATAGACTCTACCTTTCTGAGTCTTCTTGGCAAGAATTATTCAAATTGGAGGAAGTAGAGCTCAATATCTGAGCTCCATATCTCATCAGCTAATTATGTGCCTTAAAACATACTTAGGTGCATGACTAAGGAAAGAACTAAGGAGTGGCTCTCTAGATTTCCTTGGTAGAATGGTGGTATAATACCCATTTTTCATACCTCAATTGTTGGAATAATTTCCATAAAAATAAAAATATAATTAGTTATACATAAATAATGATTAAGATTTTTTTTAATGAAGTGATGTAATAACTAATTTGTACCTCTTACTTGAAAGGGTGTATTTATGAAGAGATATGTTCCTTTTGGAGTGGTATTTATCAAAAGGCGTTATCTTTTTATAAAGAGGTATGAATATTTCTATAAATATATGACATGGTATACATGTGCATGGTATGCCTTGATTGGCATTATCAAGAGAATGAAACTAGCACCGTAATCTCTGGAATTTCTGTCATGTCTTAGACACTTAGGGTCCTATCTTCGTGAGTGCAACAAAGATAAGGGAGATTTCTTTGTATTCTAAAGAAGTAAGCCCTATTGCACGTGGGGGCGAATAAAGTCTTTAGCGAAAACGAGCTTAACTTGCCTAGATGCCTCGGCTAATTTGATGCTAGACTGATCTTTCTATCCATCAAAACCACACTTTGCACCAACAATCTAAGGGCTCTAAACCGTTTATTACAAAGAAGCTTCTTGTTCGAGTGTCAAATTGTTCGTTTGATGGTGAAAGACTTGATAGTAGAGGGATGTATTTTTGCTAGTTTCTCTTAATGCAATCAACATTATGTTGATTTGTCAGTACGTCATGTACTATAATGATAAGGGTTGTTTCATATAATATTGATTATGGGATCTAAAGAGATCTATAATCATGTTATGGTTTTTGTACGCCCAAAAATTTGATATTTGTATGATATCAAATGTATATTATTATAGCCATGTATAGTTCAATTGCTTCACAGGGGTCCATGGATATATATTATTTATTTTGGACTGATTATGGCTATAATGTAAAAATCATACCCTCGAAACTATGTATACATACAATTAGATATATGAAATAGGCCAAGACATTCAAAGAGATAAGTATTGCTTTTCCATTAATGCTTTCGTTTTCTCCTGCATTTGAGTTGGATTTGATGAATTTGCCAGACATTTATGATCAAGTGACCCTTGTTTGTTCATGTGATATTATTTGATAAAAGTTTATCATTACATGTCAGGTTGATCATGGTTATCATAGTTTGTATGGTGTTGATTATGGTCATGCATGTTCTTTGGCTTGTTGGCTGGGAAATTTGCGAAACCCTAAATCGCAGATGCGATGCTTATGATTACATGAAAAGTTAACTACCCTACTTGATATTTGTTTGTCCGTGGAGGGACTAATCCGAATTTGAGGGGATATTTTGATCATATATGTATTATGGTGGAGGTATTTGGTTGGATTGGATTATGCATGTAAATATATAAGTATACATATATACCTTAGATTAATTTATCTTAAAAGATAAAGTATTTATCCTTGATGGGAGTATGCTATTCTCATGTTTTCTTGTAAAGAAAAATAAACGTCCATGTATTTAGTTGGATATTTGAATGTCATTTGGACAAAATATTCACATGATATTTATAATTAATATGAATGTAATTATAAATGATTCATCCTTGATAAGAATAAATGTGGAACATCATTTATTTATTTCTATGTACTTCTAATTTACTAAAACATGTATATGTCCATGGATATCTTTGTTGGACTTGTTAATTCACATTTTAGCATGGTTTCTAAATGTCTATGCTTTCATTTTGAACATTTGATGTTATTTACTTCAATTTTGAGAATTGGAGCTGGGAAGAATAATTGTTTCATCCTTTGATAAGAATAAATGTAGTGTTTCATTTATTTTCAAGGGTTTTTAGTATGTAAAATATAAAAGTCCATATAATGGAGTTGTTGAAATTTTTTTGTATAACTAGGATAAGTCCATGTATATAAGTTTGGTTTTTGGACTTGTTTATGGCCATGAGACTTTTAGTATGGTCATACGGGAATTAAAAAATGGATATTGATGGAATGTAAGTAAATATTTATATTAATCCATGAATATATATTTGACTTAAAATTCCATATGATAGACCCATAATTAAATGCTCTGGTTTGGAGTAAATGGTGGGGGCAACCTATATTCATATGGTGATGAAATAATTTTTTTTTTTAAATCCATTAATTGAAATTATGTTTTTAATTTCAAGTTAGATTTAGATGAAAATATGAAAATAATATTTTTATGTATTTAACCTTGCTTCAAAGTTTGAAATGTTATTATTTCAATAAAATTTGTGAGTCTTGTTAGCGCAAATTTAAGACTCATAAAGGCAATGGATCCGCATAGATAAAATAAGTTACACGTGTGAGATTAAAACATAGAGTTGAGAGTAGACTTTTGTAGAGTTAGTGTTATCAAAGTCATGTAGTGAATCTTATGACTTTGGAAGGAATGGTGTAAAGTCCACAGTAAGTGACCTATGGTGAAACCCCAACTTAACGATTGTGGAGACATCTAGTCTTAAGTTTAATGAGTCAAAATATACCATTTGTATGACTTCTTGGCACTCACCCTCATAGTTACCATCCAAATGAAGTGCTAAATTACCCATATGTTCAAAAGGAGGGTGAATTTTTGCTCTTAATGAACTTCAATGGAGAATATTTGAGTGGATGTAGAAATAAGTATTTGATGAAGTTGTTCGTACTCGATCAATGTTGTGACTTATTTCTTGTACTCAAATGTTTCTATTAATACTTTATGGGGGTATTGACGAGGTTTGCGTATTAAGTGCGAAGTTTTGCCACTTCTATCGAGCTTGGGTTTGACTCTAGAGAACTTACGAAATAGATAATAGACACATGTCCATTAATAGTGTCAAACTCTTGAGTGATCTGGGACAAAAATCTTGTGTGTGGCTTAGATGCAAGCGATCAGAGAGGATAACTGGTTCAAAGCATTTTTACTATGTTATCCTGATCATGTGACGGACAGGTCACTAAGATAGGATTTAGTTGCCTGACACCTCCAGTTATGCGCAACACCTCCGGAAATTCGAAATGCCATTTGTTATAGAAATGGTGGGGGATTGTAGGAATAGTTTTCATAAAAATGAAATATAGTAAATTATACATAAATAATAATTACTGAAATTATTATTTATGAAGAGATGTAATGACTAATTTGTACCTCTTACCTGAAAGAGTGTGTTTATGAAGAGATATATTCCTTTTGAAGTGGTATTTATGAAAAGATGCTATCCTTTCATGAAGGGCTATAACTATTTCTATAAATATGTAACATGGTGGCATGTGCATGGTATGCCTTGATTGGCATGATCAAGAGAATGAAATTAGCACCATAATCTCTAGAATTTCTGTCATGTATTGGACACTTAGGGTCCTATCTTCTTGAGTGCAGCACGCAGATAAGGGAGACTTCTTTGTATCCTAAAGACCTATTCAATAAGCCCGGTTGCACGTGGGGGCGGATAGAGTCTTTAGGAAAAGTGTACTTACACTTGCTTGGAAGTCTTGATTAATTTGACACTGAATTTGTTTTGCACAAATTGATCGTTCTATTGATCAAACCGCACTTTGCACTAACATCAATTGGGGCTATCCCTTATGAATTAGTTTGTGGGAACTCCCTTCCTTGCACCTTCCTTATGTAGCTGGGATTGTGCGGTAATGCAAGTGGACAGGTTCTTGAGAACTAGAAAAGCATGCATCAAGGTGCTATAATACCTTCTGAATAGGGCATAACATAGGATGAAAGCATGACGATGATTCCATTGGAGATTAGCTGTTTCAGTGCTTGTCAAATTGCAGTGATCGAGACAAACTGCAGTAGCTCAGAGACCAGATTAGAAAGAAGTTGGCTGCTAAATATTTTGGCTTGTGTCATTTGACAAGAAAATTGGAGTAGCCGCCTATAGACTAAAGTTGCCTGACAATGCTAAATACGTCCAGTTTTTTGTCTCTCTTCTCCAACCTTGTAGGTTGGAGAGTTACCTGAGGTGTTCAGGCAGGACGGTTAAGAGCAGAGCCAGTGGCTATACGAGAGATTGGAAAAGAGGGGCATTCACGATGTAGTCTATGTATGGGTGGAAGTGCTGCAATTATGATATTGAAGTTGCAACTTGTGTGTTTTATCATTACATAGATAAGAGGTTTCGAGATTCTAATATGCAAGCTTGAGGTGAGCTTGTTGTAACATGGAAGGAGTTGTTGGAATATGATTGTATACATGCCTAGCATGTGAGCTAACGCTGAAGGTCATAAGCCTGGGAGCTGAGCTGGTGCAAATAAGAATAAGTTACTTTCTGTTGGAAACATCCTAAGCTTTCTTTAGGAAGGAGGTTAAATATGTTTTTGTACTATTTTGAGTATGTGTATATTCTGTGTCATCTTTCATTCTCAGGCATCTTTAGTCATCTTTGCTCGCAAGTCTCAGTGTGAACACTTGTCACTGATTTAATAAAGCTTTGCTATCCTGTTCTTAAGGAAGCATTGCCTATTGAACCTGATTTCTCAAACTGTTACGTGAAATCTATTGTCAACATGGAATCAGCTATCATAGCTCCACTAGTCCATGGAGCACTGTACGAGCAAATTTATGAGGTTGTGTTTTCTACTCCTTGCTATGATAAGATTCAGAAGTATTTCCAAAATTGGGGTCGCGCAACTATTTTCTGCACAAGAGGAATTGTGTTGTATGACAGTGAGATTCTATATGTAGAAGGGCATTTGCTTGTACATATATGTTTTTTTTTTTTAAAAATCAATGCAACAGAACCTTTTAAATGAAATTCAACTGAACCTAACTATATGTTGTCTCATCTATCTCCGACACATAGGTATTTTTCAGGATTAGGTGTCCGCAGGAGTGCATTCTAAGTGAGCTTAGTTAAGGCTTGTGAAGCTCAGCTCATTGTGTTTTATTCAGGCTCGGGTGAGTCCCAAGCTGGAGGAACTCAAGCTTGTGTGCGGCTCACCCAAGGTTTGAGCACGAGATCGAAAAATGGATGTTCATGCATAAACATTCTAAAGGGATGTGAGCCTCAAAATATTCGGAATTTCTGCCCTAATAGGGGTTTGCCTTAAATGAATGATTAATAAAAACAGGCTCCATGTAAGCCATGCCAGCATCCAATACTTTCACCAGCGCCCAATGAGTCCTTTTGTACCCCCCCCCCCCAATTGCTTGTCTATAAAGGTTGACAATTCCTGTTGATTTCCTTTCCTTTTTTCTCTTTTCTTTTAAAGAAAACCCATGTCGTCAATGATGTTCTGACCTTTGATAATCCGAAGCATCCACCAGCTGCATGAGAGTGTGTGTGTGTGTCCTACTCCGCAAACAATAGCAATTAAACTGCCAAAAAGATGCTAAGAACCTTGTACGTTCCTGTTCAGTTCATTACTTCCATTGTCATAGCCCCACGAAATAAACAACTCAGCAGAAACGCTGAAAGAAGCTGAGTCCTCCATGGGCCGCGTTCATTTCTGTAGATAAATCAAAATTTTGGCTAACAGTATTAGTCACATGCAATAGACACAAAAACTTGAATCATCTGTAATGCGTATTTGAGTCAACTAAACCTTTGAATGTGACATTTGAATGTTGTCTGAGCTTGGGCTCAGCCTCGACCGGCTCAAAAATCAGCCCTTAATTAGTGTACGGTTATCCTGTGTTTGAATTTCTACAAAATTCAAAAGAAGCTTTTGTGATTAAATACTAAATGAATGTGTGAGATTTCTCGATGTTAACAGGCGCTTCATACCGTGACTTCTTTTTACCTTTTTTGCATTATTCTATGTCTCACTCTCTTCTTGGGGATTTTGTACCTGTTAACCGTGGTTGCATCAGTTTCATTTGAAATTCAGTTTGAAGCCTTCAATCATGTGCCGAGACTTGGATGATAGACTGCTTCTAGGCAATTAAACCTTTTTTTTAATTCAGTGCACCTGACAGTGAGTAGGATGTTTGAGGTTTAGTTGTTATGCTGTGCATCTCAAATACATGCTAAAACCCTTGAGCGATATCGCTAAAATCTCATGGTGAAGACCGACAGTAGTGATTGTGAAATTGTGGTAACTATAATGAAATTGCGATAACAGTCATGAATTTGCATAAGTACATTATTATGGATGCCACATGCTGGGTCTGTTGCAGTGTGCATTCTCTACCTACCAAGGTGTTTGTTGTACAGTATGTGTCAAGAAAATTTTGGTTAATATTTGTACTACTGAGTAAACACAATCATATATTATATGGAAAACGTGTGTAAAATTAAGGAATATTTCATTTGATATCCCTATGTTTTTTTAAGATTAAATTTGGTACACAATGTAGCAATAAATATAAGTTTTAGTTATAATACTCATCAATTAAATGTATAATAGTCATCTTTGTTTTCATACTTATGTCAAATAGATTGATCGAAAGTATTGGTGTGATGGTATCAAATGGAATATCCCTACGGCCTAAATTTAACTAACATGATAATCAAAAGAATGAAAAAAAAAAATAAAGAGATGTGGCGTGAAAGAAATGGTTGTATCGACATTTACGTCTTATGCAACGCCACCCATGGCCTCTGACTATCTTTTCCATAAAACAACCCATCCACTTCCAAGGAAGCCCACAGTTTGCTCTAGAATTTACTCTTGTAATACCCTTACTAGGAAGATGTCCAAACTTCCAACCGTACCTTATATGCAGCTGTCCATGTGCCTTTTTAGGGTGTCCAACTGTCCATATAATATCTTGATTGATCAAACGAACTTCTCAGCTTTGCTTAAAGCAAAACTTCACTGCTCGAAGCCTACCATTTTGGAGTGAATATTTTTATTTTCTACTAAGTTGTTGCATCTTTTGCTGATTTAGTTTCTTTAGTTTAGCTGGGGGTTCAGTGCACTCATGTCCTAGTCATCTAGCAATGGTTCCTCAATCTAGTACTCATCCAGTTTCAATCAGAGTTGCATTACCTTTGCAACTGCTGTGGCTTCCATCTTCAAGCTTCCATTACCTGTTTTTTTGAAGGTACGAAGTAAGTTGCATGACATTTGTGTTTTATGCACACGAAATTAAGAACCTTTTGAAGGGTGTGCCTTTTGAAGTTTTTGATACGGAACAAGAGTCCCAAATCACACTCCTAAGTTAATTTGGTTCATAGTTCACTTGTTAGTGGTGAATTATGTTGAATAAAACCTCTAACACAAGTTGTCCAAGATTTTCATTTTCGTAGGTTAACTTCGAGCTACTCTTTGTATGACGAAATGAGCTCTAAAATTAGTGTTTAGCTATGGTTGGATAGCCATGTCTATTTTCCTACAAGCTATAATTAACCTCCAGATTCTAAGTATATCTCAAGTTATGAGGCAAAAGTCGAATAAGGGCCAATGCACATCTCGTTTTCATTTTGATTAGGAGGTTTTTTGGAAATCAAATGGAAGAATTAAGGGCTAATTTTTGGTGGGTGACTAATGGATATCCCCCGCTTTTTCTCTGTTGAAGATAACCAATCATTTCCTCCATTTTGGTTGGTTAAGGATGGCTCCAAAAGGCCATGCGTAGAAAAATTGCAACTCTTGTAATTTATCTAATAGTTCCCTTTTCTTTGTTTTGGTTGTACAACTAGCTAGATTTTTATTGGTTGTTTTTGTTGTAGTTGTATTAATTGTCTCTAAGCTTATAGAGGAGAATAGCCAACTATACATTGGCTTGAAACCCTTGCAAATTTTGAAGCTTGGATGATTTTGAATCTTGAAAAGAAATAAAGCTTTTTAGTAGGGCTGTAAAAGTCTGACCTGACACAATAACCTGACCCGAACCCGACCCGAATTTACTGAGAGAAATACGAACCCGATCCGAACCGAACCGATTTCGACCTGAAGTGGACACGATTTGACCGTTTAGTGTGAAAACTTGCTATTTTTTAGTTTTGAGCAAATCTAAGCTATTTTTAAGGCCGACACGAAATTGACCCGTTTATTAAATGGGTCGACCCGATCCGACCCGTTTTACAGCTCTACTTTTTAGCTTGGTTCTCTCACTAGAAATCCCTTTATCTTTTTCCCTTGTTTGGGTGGTGATTGGAGTCATAGTTTTATCTTGATATTTTATGGCTAGGCCTTTACGAGATTAAGTAGTGCTATGTTAGTTCATGTGGTGGTATTGCCTTTAGCACGATCATATCTCTTTGATTTTTTATCCCCACAAAAATCCCCAAAATACGAACCTATTTTTTTTTCTTTTTTGTCCATCTTGATTTCCCTATTGGAGTTGTAGTTTGATCCGCGTCTTTTGATATTAGAAAGAGCACAATGATTTTTATTTATTCATTTTTTTATAGGTAAGCTTCAAGTCTTCAAGCTTTATGTTTGATTTGTTGACTTTTTCTGATGTTACTTGCCCATATTTTGTTTTGAGTTCTTTATTTAATCTTCTGATTTAGTCCACAAAAACACCAAAAAGAGAGTCCAAAAACACTTCCATTCCTAACGTATCCCTTAGCTTTTCAAAGTCTTCACAAAAATCGCCAAACCCACGCATAGACAGTTGGAATGGTCTACCCGTGATTTGTGGCATGCCTGTGTGCTTCACGACCGCCACTGTCCCAGTTTACAGAACATTGGCATGGTTCACCTGTGTTGTGTCACATGCTTGTGCCGTCCATTTTGTCTGCCGGTGTCCCTAAGCACGCCTATGCTACCTCTTCTTCTCTTCTCTAATTTGATTGTGCCTTGTAGGCATGCCCATGCAACCCATTTGCACTTTAACCTGTGCCTATCTTCCACCCTCCTTGATAGTTCTAAGCTATGACCTCTTACAAAAGAACCCTTCTCTCCATAAAAGGCTTTCGACCTACTTCAGGTTCATCCTCATGGGACTCTAAACTCTTTTCCTTGACCATGGATGTGGCAAATTTTCAAGGAAAGTTGAGTCCAACTCTTTACTTCCAGTGGGTTTATGTCCTTGAAGAATATCTAGAGGAAAATGGGTTTTCGAATGAGGAAGCGTTTAATGTAGCCATCCTCAAGCTTGAATTGTATGCCCGCTTTTGATATACATGTCTTGTGGAAGTAAGAGCCCAAGTGGGTAGATCTACTATCAAAACTTAGAGCAAACTCAAAAGGTGCATGGATAAGAAGTACCTTCATATGGGCTATACTTATTGTCCTAGACTTAGAAAGAAGAGCATTGAGGAGATCTTGAAAATCCAAGCAAGGAAGAAGTGGTCATATGCCTACCCGATGAAGAAGAACTCTTGGAGGACTATGAACCTACTTGGGTTCAAATTGAGCCAATTGAAAACCTTCAAGAGGAGACACTTGAGAATGAGCTTATTTTGGGTTGTAATGAAACAAGGGATTAGGAAAACTTTGCCATGGATGAGAGCTCACCTAAAGCTCACATTCAAGTGGATGCTTAACTAGTTCCTTATATTAAAGAAGCCATGCGGATTTAACTTCAAGATCTGATTGATGAGACCACGGAAGCTCAATAAAATGAGGCTGTAGAGGTTTGGTCCTTGGAAAAGAACAGCTTAGCTCCTCAATCATATCTCTTAGGAGTGAGCCACAGCCATCTAAGTTTGTGGATGAAAAGGTATTCCATTGTTAATTGAATGTTGACGAGTACATTTGTGTTTTTAATAACCTTATGAGTATTGGGGTTTGTGGGAATGAATTTCATATCAAGGAGGCCGTTAAGTCCTTTAAAAATACTTACACATTCTAGAAATATGGGGTCTTAGTACCTTGGTTATTAAGCTCATAAGGGTACAATCCTCTCTCTTGGTTGGTGATTTTAGGAAATTAAGCATCTGGCCACAAGGATTTGAAGGAAAATCCTTTCGAAGAAGGGGAGTTTGATGCCCAACAAAAGTCCCAACTGACGTTTCTAAGTTGATTTGGTTCATAATTCACTTATTAATGGTAAATTGTGTTAAATAAAGTTTCTAATACCAGCTCAAGATTTCAGTTTTGTAAGTTAGCTTTGAATGGCTCTTTGGGTGACCAAATGAGCTCTAAAATTAGTGTTTTAGCTATGGTTGGATATCTTTGAATATCTATTTTCCAACAAGGCATGACATACCTCCAGATTCTGAGTATATCTCAAGTTACGAGTAAAAAAATCGAGCAAACATCAAAGCAGGTTTTGTTTTGCATGTTTTTTTATTATTGCTGCTTTGGGCAATCAAATGGAAGCATTAAGGGCTAATCTTTGGTGGCCGATTAGAGGACATCCCAATCTTTCTCTCCTTGAAAATAACGAACAATTTCCTCAATTTGGGCGAGTTGAGAATGCCTCCAAGCAAGGGCATATGCAGAAAAATTTCAGCTTTTAGAATTTATCTAGTGCTTCCTATTTTCTTTGTTTTGGTCATACAAATAGCTAGATTTTCATTCCTTATACTTTTATTACTTAGTTATAATATTTTAGAGGAAGGCACTCAATTGTACATTGCCTTGAAACCCTTGTAAATTTTGAAGTTTGGATGATTTGAATCTTGACATGAAATGAAGCTTTTGGGCTTGTTTCTTTCACTAGAAATCTCTGTCTTTATCCCTTGTTTGGGTGGTGATTAGAGTCATAGCTTTATCTAGAGCTGTAAAACGGGACGGGTCGGGTCAGGTCGACCCATTTAATAAATGTGTCAATTTCGTGTCGGCCTTGAAAATAGCTTAGATTTGCTCAAAACTGAAAAATAACAAGTTTTCATACTAAACGCTCAAATCGTGTTGACTTCGGGTCCAAATCGGTTCGGTTCGGGTCGGGTTCGTGTTTCTCTCAGCAAATTCGGGTCGGGTTCGGGTCGGGTTATCGTGTCGGGCCAGACTTTTACAGCCCTAGCTTTATCTTGATCTTTGGTGGCTAGGCTCTTATGAGATTAAATGGTGCTATGTTAGTCTAAGTGGTAGGATTCCCTTTAGACTAGACATATCCCTTTCTTCATTTGTTGCTTATGTTCATCCCCTTGATTTCTTTTCTTTTCCCACACAAAAACCCCAAAAATTCACAAACTTAGTTTTTTAAAAATTTAAGTTTGGTGATCTTGATTTCACCCTTATAGTTGATGTTCAATCTGCGTCAGTTTCTCTAGCTGTCATGATTGGGTGAGTGGCACAATTTGTCAAACGAGGCTGTACATTTTATAACTTTATATCGTGTGCCTGGCTTCATTTAGGTGAGGTGTGAAATAATGGGCATTCAGTGTATGGGGTGATTGGCATGCTCTTTTGTGAAGTTCAGTTGTTCGGCCACTGTTATAAAGCTTGTACTGTGCCCATCTCCTGTTGGATATTAGACTGGGAATGTTTTCCTTTGCTTCTCTTCTTATTGGTTTTTATCTGAATTTCAGTTGTGTCTGCTGTCTCAGATGTGTCTATTCTAGGCTACTAGCATCTGGTTAAATTCTAACCTGCATGTTTTGGGTATTCTTTCCTTTCTCATTTGACTTCTTAGCTGCCATCGCTGTACCAGTTGTGTCTATAATTTAGACATTTTCATTCGTCTAGAGGACTAGCATCTGATTGAGTTGTAACCAGCAGGTTGTGTATTTGTTGGGTGTGCGTTATGTTATATGTTCTGGTGCTTTTTTTTTTTTTTTTTTTGGTGGTTTGCATATTTATTTTTGTCAATTTGTAGTACTCCATCTGGGACTAGGTGATGGATTCTGGGGGTTTCAGCCCTTGAAATACTTCTTCATTCCTAAAGCTGATATTTTTGCAGAAACTACAACTGGTATTTTTCGAGAGATTTTAACAGTTATATTCTTACATAGCTGCCATCATTGTCGTGTGGATGAAGGTATATTCGGACGAACAAGCACAGGGTTACCTGTTTAAGATTGTGTTTGTTGGCGCTTCTGGTGTTGGAAAAGTGAACTTTGCTTGCAGGATCTACTCGAGATGAGTTCTAGCCAACCAAATTTCTAAGTCAACTAAAGATGCTGAGTTTCAAACACAAGTTGCAGATCTATTGAAAGGAAATTAAAGCTAAATCTGGGATACTGCCGTGCAAGAGCTTTTCGGAGCTGTTACATTTATGTCATACGAGCACACAGCTGTGGCTCATTTGGTGTATGATATTCATAGGTGCCGGACACCTGATAGCATCAGTGTATGGCTAGTAAACTTCATGGTAAGCCATGAACATGTACGTGGTTATTTGTAGCTGGCAGCATCATGTTTTTCCATTTAAACTGACAAGTGTGTTGTGTTTGGCTGGCTGGCAGCCGATTCTGACATGAGCACATCAGTGATACTTGGTGACAAATTCCTACTTCAAGGATTTGAGGGTCTGCCGAAGCCAAGGCTTTGGCAGGGCATAGGACTTCTTCATCAAGATCTCTTTAGATCTGTCCGTCGAATGTCACTGCTTTGCAGACTGTTGTGTATGCATTTTACAACAGGTTGAGCTGCAAAATGTTTGCAACCTTAGGAACTAAAGGCACGTAGTTTTGTAAGGGCTGCAATAGCCACTGTAGCAGTAGCTGAAAGGGATGGTAGGCTAACGGTGAACCGTGCAGACTTCCAACCACTCTTCATGTGACCTGGGACCAGACATCATCCTAAAGTCCAACTACCCCCCCCCCCCCCCACCCCAAAAAAAAAACAAAAACCTTTTGCTCGATGATATCATCATTATCATTATCATATGGCGTGCTGAAAACGGGTTCCCACTTATAAATGATGAGGATTATCAGAGTAGCATTATAGCCTGTATGGTCTCTTCCTTTTTGCTCAGACGTCCAATGTATCCAGCGTTGTCCTTGCGTCTTATACTCGAAGATATCTACTGGACGATGATGAGCCGACTAGAGGTGGCACAGAGGTCGGTTGAGTTCAATGACTTTCACCCTGGTTCACTAGTTTGTGGGTTTGGATTTTCATTGAATTTTTTAAATATTTTTTAAAAGCATGTTTAGTGTGGACTGGATTGAATTCATGGAGTGCGCATTTTACCCTCTATGACTCTCTATCGAAAAGCTCCTGTATAAGGATATTTCATGGCAAATGCAGCTCATATTCTCGGAGACTGTTAATTAGATTATGTATTAATTAAGCCAAAAAAGAGACTATGGATATGATAAGTACTCTAATAAAATGAAATAATGAATGCAGACAAACACTTGGTCGTTTTATGAATTGTAATATTATTCGTTCGTGAAATTAGTTAATAGAACTACTAATAATGAATTACAAATCAACAGGAAATAACTAATTACAAAATAACGTTGTAAACTATGCGAGACTAGCATTGGTGGCCATTGCAATCTGGCTGTGGGAGAGGGTATGGCATTGGGGGTAAGATTCAGGATGGGCTGGTGCGAGTTTTGGGTCGTTAATTATTTTTTAATGGCTTAAATGGAGACTTGCTGTGTTTTACTCTAGCCCTCTTTGTTTGACATTGTGTCTTAAGCAGGTCCACTTTGAGTGGACTTGATCTTGAGTCTAAGAGCATGTATAACGACAAGTCTCAATTTTGACTCATAAATGAGAGTCTACCACTTCCATAGGCCCCGCGAGTCAATTTTTTTGCTCAAGTGTTCAACTCTCTAATACAAGGTTCACAATTTTGGTTCACTAGATACGTAAATATCTATGGATCCACAACTAAAGATGGCAACGGGGCGAGTTGCGGACAGAGGGCATATTCCCCGTTCCCATCCCCGGTAAGATCTCCGCCTCCTGTCCTCGTCTTGTTCCCCATTGCGGGGAAAAAATTCTCCGCCGTCCCTGCGCCCGGGGGCATTTAATTCCCGACGAGACCCCAAAGGGGATTTTTACCCGTCATTTTCCTTTGTGATAGCTACATTGTAAATCTTGAATGAAAGCCAATTTGCCATCCCTAAACCCTAGCTCCAATTAATTGTACAATAAACTCTTGTATGCTCCATGTAACATTAGCCTAATAAACTTCATTTAAAGTTTAATCTAACCTAAATTAAAGTTTAACAAGTCCATACAATATAAGTCTAACAATACACAACTTACACAAAACAAGTCCATACAATCTAAGGTTTTTTTAACTTAAATTACCGATAGAATCTTAGTATTATGTTTACAAATAAATGATTCACATGTAATTTTAAATTAATATACGGGGGCAGAGAAACGGGGATGGGGACGGGGATATTTTCCCAAGCAGGGACGGGGTAAATTTTTGCCTCGTCCCCATCCCCGTCCCTACTCGGGGATTTATTTTTGTCCCCATTCGCGTCCCCATTCCCATCGGGGACGGGGATTCTTTCCTAATGCGGGGTGGGGCCTCAACGGAGGCGGGGATTTCCCGCCCCACTGCCATCCATTCCCACAACTAAAGATATTCAATACTTTTAGTCTATTGCACTTCTTTATTATTTGGGTGAATAATTAGTAAAAAATAATTTGCACATAATAATTTGATAATACAATCAAAGACTTATTTACAAAAAACAACACAAGAGGTAAACTTCCCCCCCCAAAAAAAAACATACATGCTCGGGTTAAAAAAAAAAATACAACACAAGAGTTCAACTTAATTTTAAAAAAAATACAAAACAAGAAATTTGACATGGGAAAAAAATTACAGGAATTTGACTCAAAAAAATGGATACATTGATTTTAATGTTGGACTACAACGAAAAATAATACAAGAGTTCAACATTTAAAAAAAAAATACAATATGAACGCCAAACTTTGCTTCCATACTTCCTCAAATAAGTCTGCTTGGAGACGTGCATGTGTTTCGGGTCGTGAACTTCTACTGCTCTTTGAAAGTAAGCCTCATAGGATCGATGACGCTCATGTCGAACTATAGGCTCTGGGGTAGTGCCCTTCACATTGTTGTAGTCAAATACAAGCTCGTAGTTAAACCGCTCCTCCTTAAAAATTATATTGTGAATTGAAGTATGACACATGCTTTTATTACAAGACCAAGTCTTCATACTCCATGAGTCGAGCAGGGCCATGAAGTATGGCAAATTAAGCTTGTAGCACACCAAGAGCTCGCTCCGCATCTTTCCTAGCTGACTTTTTACGTTCAGTGAAGAACTTTGATCTCAGACCTTATGAAAGTCGGATAATTTCAACGATTGTCACCAATTTCAGATAAAGATCTTCCAAAAGAAAATATCCTATTTTATAATCGTGACCATTGACGACATATTCACATTTAAGGCTCGATCTTTATACAGCTCCTGGAACATTGGTGAGCGGCCAAGGACATTTATGTCATTGAGACTTCTTGGCAACTCGAACAATGCATGCCATATCCAACGGTCATAGGATGCAACAGCTTCAAGGATCATAGTTTGCATCCTATATATTCACTTTGCAAACAATGTTTTCCAAGCCACTGGACAATTTTATACTCCTACTGCATGCAATCAATGCTTCTCAAAGTAGCAAGAAAATCACATGCCTCAACGACTTCTAATGGACGATCAACATTGGCTTGATTTGGTTTTCTCAAGTGCTCTTCCCCAAAAACCTCTATGATGCATAAGCCGAACTCCGTCATTCACTCTAGTGCATTGCTTGTACTAATCTTCAAGCACTCATCATCACAATTGGCTACTATACTACTTCGCATGGATGAGGTGCACTTAGTTAGTCGGTTAACCCGGGCTTTTCGGACAGCATTGTGCTCCAACTAAAAGTACTCAAAATGATTACCAAGAGCCTCTATAATACGGAGAAATAAGTTCATCCATATTCTAAATCTACGATGAAAATGATGTTCATTGTAAATTGGATCTTCTGTGAAGTACTCTTTGTATAAGCGATCATTTGCCTATTCTTAATCTCTACTAATGCATCTTTTCTTTGCTCGAGGCTTGGATGCTGAAGGTGTCAGCTCTCTTGCATATGGCCTAAGCTGTAGAGGTAATGTATCCACAACCTAATTCAACTCATACTCAAAAGGGGAATGTAAGTTAGCTAAGTCCAAAGAGAACTTAAGCTTGAATTAGAATGAATTCGAATGACTAATAGCAGAATGGAGTGTATCTAAACTGGTTCTTGGATACAGAAATCATCACCAAGAGCAAGTTTAGTGTGGATGCACGAACACTCAACTCACATTCAACGAGAATGCAAATTTAGCTAAGAATGCAAACTGAATTCTAGCTTGAGTTTAAGTGAATCCGAACAGGGATAGAATCTAAGCTTGATTCTTGGATACAAAGACACCACCAAGAACAAGATTAGGGCCCTTAACCTTAATTAGGATACAGAAATACCACCTGATTAAGAGTTAAGACTCACTTGATCACCACCTAACTCGACCTAAGTTAGGATAAGCAAGTAAAGTGTTTTAATAAACTCAAAGAAGTAAAGTTCAACTTTCTTTTACTCAATACTCAAATCTAGTTGTACAAAATGAGCTTCTTGCCTACTTATATGCATTCCCCCTGGCTGCCTAGAAGGTTTAGAGGTTTCTTCATGCTTAGGAAACCTATAACTATGCTTAAAACTAGCTTACATTTTGTTTAAGTACAAAACATGTTTAACTAAGCTAATTACAAGCAATGAGTCTAGCTAAACAAAATATTAAAGCCTTAAACTCTTCCTAAGCTCTTCATTTAGCCTTAAGAAAGCTGTTTGCATATGGAGGAGAGAGGAAACGGCTGCTGGTAACATGCACTTTATGGCAAACCATAGGAGTGTTCTTATTTTTCTTGCCTTAATTCTCATTGGTTTTGCTTTTGGTTGGGCTGAAAAGACTCATGATTATTCTCCAACTTCCATTAACTATCGAATGATGTTGCTAGATCGTGATTGGATGCCAAAAGAAAGAAATAACCAATGTTGTAACCAACTGGGTATTAGGGACATATTTTGCTGGTCTTTGTAGCTGCATTTCCTTGGCAAAAAGTGAGCATGATTTGGATTTCCTTCCATAAGGGAAACCTTAGGATGTCCACTAACCTCCCCAATGAGAAATCAAGTTTAATTCATCATTTACTAGCCTAAAACCTCAGTTGAATAGAACTGGGCAAAACCAGGTGCAGTCTAGCACAGTTTGCAAAATGGGCTTGGTTCTTTAATATTTACCTAATTTAACTTGATTTTCTGACTTGGACCAAATATCTAACATATTAGGGAACCTGAATATGAAAAAATATTTGACTTAAACCTCAAGGAGGTCTAAGTAATTAAGAACATAAAACCGGGTATGTGCAGGGATGAACTGACAGTTTTGACCTTCAGGCTTTTCCTTTGGCTTTGAATGACCAAACGATGTCCACATGGAGTGATTCTTGATTCCATGGAAAGATAACATCTTAAGGAACCAAAATATGTAAAATTTCAGGACTTAAACCTCAAACCTAAGTAATCTTGATCTCAAAACTGGGTTGTTGCACTGTTTTAAACCCATGGCCTACTGTTTTTTGCATCTTAACAAAATGTGGATGATTTCTTTATCTTTTGGCCAGCAAACTAGATTACCTTGACTAATTTGATCCTTTAAATTAAGAGGCATGGATAGATCTCCATCAAGAGGGAATACCATCTCTTATGCATCGGTTTCATCATATAGAGTAATTCTTCCATAGTATAATAATCTCATCATCTGAATCTTCGATTACGAAACTCAAACCATTTGATGAGGAAGTGGAAAAGGAACAGGAGGAGAATTCTGCCTCAGGAGGCATACATCATTAACGAAATTTTTAATTGTAAACCACTTGTGTAACATAATAAAGGTTATACATTAATGTACTGAAGAGTACTTATTTGCTCAAACAAGGGACATAATAATTTTTATTTCATAAGAAAACGCGATTACAACATTTATAGTTTTATACAATGCACGCAATTAAACTTACACAATAAGGTCTTACTGCCTATGATGAACCAAGTAGTGTGGCACCATTCTAATAGGGGGAGGGGGAAGACATATCGATCAGCTGATGATGAATGCCCTACTCTCTTACATCTGATTTGTTATTTCCTCATCACATAATAAGCGACATCTTTCGAAGACATCCTCGGGAGGTCCATCATAATTATTTTTGTAATCATACATTGTCTCTGTAAAATCTTGCTTCCTCCCCTTCAACAATGCCTTTATCTCCTCATGTTTTTATGTCATCCCTTAGGTAAATGGCATCCTTAGCTGCTGCTGCCTTCATGTCAACTACAATAACCAAATCTTTAAAGATTTAGACCTTCTCAATAGCATTTTTGCCCAATGTCTTGAAATGCTTAGTCACCAAATCAATGACAGTGTTATTTGCCTTTTCCTTGCCTTTTTTCTTCGTAAATTTTATTTTCTCAGGCCGATCACTCCCACCAACACCTTCTTCCTAGGTTCTTCACTACTGGGTGTAGACGTGTCAGAGTGACCCCCTCATTTATTTAGATCTTTTTGATGATCTTGACTGAGATTGGTCACAAATTTTCTTCCATTTTGTTTGGTCCATTATCATCTTATAGCAATGGTCCAAATTAAATTTCTTCTCAGTACATTCAAAATATGTTTGGTAGGCCCTTTCTAGAATTCTAGCCTTAGCACTCCCACTTTCGTCTATATGTTCCATTTCCATCATAATACTCGTCCATTTGTTAACAAATAGGTAGCTCTAGAGCTATAGGTTGTCGCATGTCATCCAAGTGTGTGTCATTGTCTAGGTGGGGGGTGCTCATCGAAATTCATAGCCCCTTAGCCCAAAAGCTAGACTTTTTTTGATCGACCTCAACTATGGCGTCCGTGCGTCTATTGATCCAAGCACTTATTAAACATCGATGCTCTTCAACATCCCCATTTTTCAGGAGTATTACGCCTCTTGCTACTTAGTATTCCACCCCTTCATTAGTGTTGGGGTCGATATCTGTCCTAGAGTGACCTACCTTCGAAATTGATTTGGTTGCTGTGTATGGAGGCTAATATGAGTGGGGATTATTAGGCGTACTTTGAGAACTATTAGGTAGTAGGGGGTAATATCATGGAGGGAAATTTGAAGGATTTCAACTTGAGCCACCATTTGGATGAGTTGGGTTATTAGGTGGTGGTGGGGAGTAATACAAAGGGAGGGGACAACCAGAGTACATAGTTTGATAGTGGATATGACGGGTAAGACGTGGGGGATTTTACGGGTAGTTAGGCTACTACTATTCCCCATGAATCCTCTCTCTGAATGGGCTCACAAAAGATTGGCGGGGTGTTAGGAACCATATTTACGTTACACATACCCACCTACATATTTATAGTTAAACGTATTAGTATTAATTGGTCATATTAATATAATTTATTAACACAAAAAATTTACCAATGTATTAACATTCCTAAAGCTATAAAATCAAATCATATTCATGCATGCCGAAACATATTATTGCTAACATGTCATATTCAAACGTATTTGACATTTTACTAATTAGTCATATTTCAAGCATATTAAATAGTTATGTCATCATGCTAACATTTTACTAGCATTCATATTCAAGCATATTCAACATATGTATTATCATGTCTTCTTTATATTCAAGCATGCCAAAACACATATTATACTAACATGTGTTCTTATGAAATCAAATCATATTAACTTCTAATAAAATGCCAAAACATATATAAATTTAATCATATTTATGTTTAATCATATTCAAGCATATCAACATATTTTACTGACATGCCAAAATATATTTCATAGTGATCATGTTTGCCAAATTTATAAAGTATTTCTACTTATTTTACTAACATGCCAAAAGTTATAATTAATCATATTAATTTCACTAACATGACAAAACATATTTAAATTTAATCATATTAATTTAACAAACATATCATTTTATACTAATCATACTTAATAAAATGATTCACAGTCACAATTTGCTTCACTTCACCGTTGATAAAGAGAGTCTCCAAGTTCTCTACAAATTAAAACATACAAATCATATCATACATATGCTAAAATATAGATAATTTAAGTATTGAATTGAAATTAAAAAATTTTACTTACAATAATTTCTTCTCTTCTTCCATCATGAGCAACTCACACAGTATAACCACTTTAGAATTTTTACATTGAGAGGATGAGAAATTTTGATATAAATTTTCACAACTTATGCTTGATATTTATAGATGTAAGGGGAAAAAAAAAATAAAAACTGCCCTAACTAGCTATTGGACCACCGACTACAATAACAAAAATTCAAGTCCAACAGTCAACAAACCAGTCCAAATGTCCAAGGGCTATAAAAATGTTTGTCCTTTTTCTTAAGACTAGACAACAATCAAATAATTTTTTTTTAAAAAAAGCTTAGCCCACTGCCCAAAACGACATCATTTTGCATTCCTCTTGCTAGCAAATAGGTCAAGTGAGACTCTTCTCCCACTTAACCATTTCCTAAGCCGCTTGTGAGTTGTGTCCACTACAAAGCTTTTGAGCCATGCTTGGGTCGCCCGTACCTCATTTCCCACTCACAGGAGAGCTGCTGCATGTGCTCTAAGGTTGAACTTGTTGGAGGTCGCATTGGGGGTGGGACGGATGGGGTCGGGTGAGAAAAGCTGTGCATGATCAGATTAGGTTCAGTGGAGACCTAACCTGTAGATAATCAAACCCATAAGGAGCTTGTTTGCTTCCCCCAAATACAGTTTAAATAAGGCGAGATCTTAAGATATGGGGTTGAGACCTATATATGTACTTTGGGCATAAAAAGTAGCATAGACATGTAACATTTCAAGTAGATAGTCATGATGAAGTGGTATGTTGATATTCGTATTCATAGCTGCCATTTATTATTGCATATGTTATTACTTTGTCACTTATAACTCTTTAGACTTTAATCTTCTATTTATGATCCAATCCACTGTCTTTAACATATATGTAATTTGGGCATAAAAAGTAGCGTAGACATGTAACGTTTCAAGTAGATAGTCATGATGAATTGGTATGTTGATATTCGTATTCATAGCTACCATTTATTATAGCATATGTTATTACTTTGTCATTTATACCTCTTTAGACTTTAATCTTCTATTTATGATCCAACCCACTGTCTTTAATATACTATCATTTGCCATTTATTTCCAAAAAAGGTTCATCCGCCATTTTTTAAAAATAGATAATAAGTTTTAAATAAGTGCAAAAAAATTTGTGAGGGTCTTATATGAATGTTCTTATGCTAAATCTGTCATTTACAAATTCTATTGGACATAAATCAGCGTAAATCATCTATTGTAATTATTTTCTATTCATCTCATTTTTACTGTTGACAATGAGCAAAGAGGCAGAGTTCACATGTTATTGATGTTGGAAGATGTCAGAATCTTACTATTTATTGATACCATTTTGTAGAGATCATGGATATCAAGTAGACGTTATAGACATTAATAACAACCACGTTTGAGAGCAACAGGCTCCTTAGAAACACCATTTCGATGCCTGATATTTCAAAAATCTTAACAGGAGAGTAGCAATATAAGGATCCGCCTCCCTGAGGGTGCGATCCCCCACAAATGGTTGAACTCGTTTGCTAGGTACTTCATATTTTATAGAAGCATATTTAATTTTCACATTTAAACGAAACTAGGCTACAGGATCATGGGGATAATCAATCGAGGATTTGTACAAAACTAGCAATCTCCCAATTCATGTATCAATCGAGCTCTTCTTTCTCGAATGGTTGTTTTAAAACTGATGATCGAATTATCACAACCCCTCTTTCAAGGTAGGCTGAAATTTCTAAATCAAATCAATCATCAATTTTCATTAGTTTCTCGATTAGTTCAGGTTCATTAGGCACACGATTATCAAATTAATGGTATCTCAATCCGTAATTCTTTTTCCAGACATCACACAATCAAGTCAAATCCTAGGATTTCAGTATTTGAGAATTCGCCTTTCAGTCCTTCACCCAAATACCCACAACATGTAAGAAAGTGATCAAGTTTCTCACAAGACAATAAACTTCTAGAATTTGATAAAATAATCTAACAATTTCGAAAGCACCAAATGATATCAACACAAGATTAAGAAACTAACAAATGTTTGCATAAATCCAAAATCAAAACAACAAAGATAATCAAAATACAAAACATAAAAATGAGAAAAGAGAAGAGAAGAGAAGAGGGAAGAGATGCTCAGCCAAAGAACGCGCTTGAACCATCGTGCAAACCTGGGATGGAATCCTTGCAAATCTTCACTTCAACTCACTCTCTCTCTGCCCCTAATCTAAACTCTAACGCTAAGTAGAATGATATGGAGAATGGAATGATGGGATGGTTCTTTCTGCTGCTTGAGGGATAGGTATTTGTAGGAAAACCCAATCAACCTCACCCACGCGATGCGAGAAAACGAACAGGCTAGTAGTTACACCTTCACTAAGGTCCATGGCATCTACCATGGGTAGACGTGGTGCTCTTTGGCTCATCATTCTTTTGTTCTTCTCTTGCTCCACAGGCATAGCAACTTAGGGGCATTCGTGGTGAGTCAAAATATACTTATCTCGGGTCAAATGCTGGGTAGAAAGACCTAATATCCTGCAAAATACATCAAACAGCTATACTCAAGCATAAATCGAGAATAAGATTATAAATCATAGCATAAAGCACATAATTCTCCTAAAAATGTGAAAAAATGACCCTAAAATGATATACACGTTAAGCACTGATCAAACTCCCCCATGCTTAAACTTTTGCTTGTCCTCAAGCACACTAAATAAAACCGGCAAAGGGAAATGCATCTAGGACTTAGAAGATAATAACCTCCTTAAAATAGGCAAGTCATAGCATATCATAAGCAAGAACGACAATGAATGGCAATCCTAATAGTGCGTAAAACATTTCACAATCAGAAGAAGGAGAAGGTTTTCAAAAAAGTATAATACCACAAGTTCGATATCAAACTTGATCACCCCCAAAGAACCACAAAGCATGTCATGCAAGCACATGAAATTGATTAGAGCTAAATGGACAGGTAGAACCTCACTTTTGGGAAATATGAATTACTCCCACTCATGTGTTTAAAATGTAATATAGGTTCACTCAAGACTCATTCCAAAGATGCAATCTACCATATGCTTGCAAAGACTCTCAAATTCTCCACCACTAAAATGCAATGTGCACAAGACAATCAAGAGGATTTTATATGGGTTGTAATATGGGCTAGAAGGGTTAAGGAAAAGGAGTAGACAAATGCATTCGGGACAATGTGGAGCTACTTAGCTAAGTGACTAGGGAGCAACCAACAAAATACCAAGCATATATGACATTTATCAACTCTCCAAACCCAAAAAATACAATGAACATGCCCCACGATTCATGTAGGAAATGAGTTGAAAAAGAAGGAACACAAGCTACTTACATATCCAATGCCAACTATGGAGTTTTTTTTTTTGTTTTTTTTGTTTTTGCAACATGACCCCTTTTTTTTCTTTTTCTTCAAGATAAGTTTTTTTTCTTTTTTTCCTTATTTTTTTTTTGTGGGAAATGAAATAAAAATTGCAACTATTGAAAGGCATAGGATCACTAATTATTTACTCACAACCGAACACATATATACACAACCCAAACAAGAGGGAACCAAAGCAAATGCTCAATATCATCAATCCCTCAACAAACCAACATACCAAAGCCAACTTAAAACTCAATTATTCGCAAAACTATCCACTACATAGATGAAGTGACGCTCCATAGACTTGCCTTAAAGGTAGAAATATGTGTTTAGCCAAGGGCTACGATGAAGGGATCACAACAAAGATGGATACAAGCTTAAAGGGGCTAGTAAAGGGGAATAAACATGTAATACAAGGGTATGCTATTTGGCTACGTGGCAAAAATGGCCAAACAAAGAAATGCCTCTATATATCATCAAATATGCACATGCTAATGTGGTTTTGAACAAGAATCTAGGAAAGTTCTAGAGACGCAACATAGAAGAGTCACACATCTGAAAGAAACATGAGACTAAATGTAATGATTAGTCCAAATAAGGCGCAAAATCTTATGGGATATCTACCAAAGTCTCAATCAAGCTCATAAAATGAGTCCATGTACAAACATTAGTGCTAAGGATTTTAAGTGATAAAAAAAGTTCTCAATCAAGACAAGGGTCAAAACAAAAAATATTGATAAAACCTTCATAAATTTTTGCATCAAAAGGGATTATACATCAAAACTTACTCAAGCTCATGAAAGCTATTTTGCCTGATAAAAACAATATTGGAGGTTATCTCAAACCAATCCACACCATCCCTTCATATAGTCCTATATGCAAACATAAATGCAACTAAAAGCAATACATTAATGCAAACAAAAAGAAACCCTAAAACTACATGCTCTAACATTATGCAAACTAATAATCGAAATAGAAAACAGAAACTACCTTTCCCCCATACTCAGATAAAACACTATTATTCAAAGCAAAGAAACTTAGAGAAGGGGGACAAAAGAAAACAATCTCACCAGGTTAGGTGCAGAGTGCACCTAAGCTATGTAGCCTTGTCATAACAGGGCACATGGAGCATCAGCCACTCCATCATGATTTCAAGACTTGACCCTTTAAATCGGACATTGTTAATGCACGCAGGAGCTTATCAAACTCCTGGGACCATAATTCAGAAAATAAAAGGTAAGGGGCAATAATGAAAACCACACCGAAGAATATAGGTATCCTCTTAACTTTATCAATGACCATCGAAAAATCATAGAAGGATTAAAGAATGTAGTCCACATGATTTTCTTAGGCAGGTCCTCTAGGCGTACACAATAAGGATCAATGGAGGCATCATACCCTCTAAAGCAACCTAGGGATACAAAATTATTAGGATTCCCACCAAGTATACTAAACATATTCTTATCGTAGCCCAAATCAACTTTAGCATCACAAATCATAGAATTATCAATAGGTGTATCTAAATAATACTAGGGCGAAATAGAGGGTTGTAAACACATAGGAGAAGTATGTGAATGATCAAGGGGATTGGGGAAAACACAATCATCAAAACCAAGGCTAGAAGACTCCTCACGCGCAAACACATCACGTCACCCCTCCAATTGAGTTTTATCTAGATCATGCACCTCATCTAAAATATCTTCAGACTTAAAACAAGCATCATAAACATCAAACCTAGAATCAAACCCAAAAGGCTCACCCGTCTTGAGCCCCGTGCACTGAGCTAAAGGAAAGGTTGAATCAGGTAAGGTCAGAACAACATCAGTATTATCCCAGGGTGATATAAAGTCAAGTTGCACATAGCATGCAATATAAGGGTAGGAATTTATATCGTGGTCAGAAGAATTATAGAAATCACACCAAAAAGGAGTATAATAAGATCTAGCATAAAATACACAAGGATCAGAAAATGAATATCTAGAAACACGACTAACCTTCTCAAACTCAAATGAATCCCGAGCAATCCACCCAAGTAAATATCATGTCTCATCGAATTTTTTACCATAAAAATCCTAATACCCTAAAAGAGTACATGTTTTACTATTCACATTCTCATCAACAATGGCCAAAATTTTTCATTTACTCAAACAATAACCTCATTGAGCAAGAAAGTCATTTAAACGCTTAAAATACCTCCAAAATAATTTTTTTCTTTCAATTGTTGTTTTCTTTTTTGGTTTGTTTTTTTTTTTCAAAGAAAAACAAAATGCTTAGTCAAACCTATTGAGAAAAACCCAATATCCAACACTAGTCTCCGACAACGGCACCAAAAACTTAATAGGCCCACAAGCACACGGTGGCATTGTAGCTAATCAAAGTCGATCCCACGGAGACTTGGTTGATCTATTTAGGTTATGTTCCCTCAAGATATACTAAGTTAATCAAAGCTTGATATTGAAACCAATTTAATCTAGTATCTAACCTAGTGGATAATCAATCGAGGATTTATACAAAACTAGCAATCTCCCAATTTATGTATCAATCAAGCACTTCTTCCTCTAATGGTTGTTTTAAAATCGATAATCGAATTATCACAACCCTCTTTCAAGGTGGAATGAAATTCCTAAATCAAATCAGCCATCAATTTTTATGGATTTCTCGATTAATTTAGGTTCATTAGGCACACGATTATCAAATCAATGGTTTCTCCATCCATAATTCTCTTTCGAGACATTAAGCAATCAAGTCAAATCCTAGGATTTCGGTATTTGAGATTTCACATTTTAGTCCTTCATCTAAATACCCATAACATGCAAGAAAGTAATCAAGTTTTTCACAAGAAAATAAACTCCTAGAATTCAATAAAACAATCTAACAATTCCGAAAACACCAAATGATATCAACACAAGATCAAGAAACTAACAAATGTTTGCATAAATCCAAAATCAAAACAACAAAGATAATCAAATTACAAACATAAAAATGAGAAAAGAGAAGAGAAGAGAAGAGAAGAGAAGAGAAGAGGGAAGGGATGCTCAGCCAAAGAACACGCTTGAACCGTCGTGTAAATCCGGGATGGAATCCTTGCAAATCTTCACTTCAACTCACTCTCTCTCTCCCTCTAATCTAAACTCTAATCCTAAGTAGAATGATATGGAGAATGGAATGGCGGGATGGTTCTTTCTACTACTTGAGGGATAGGTATTTATAAGAAAACCCAATCAACCTCAGCCACACGATACGAGAGAATGAACAGGCTAGTAGTTACACCTCTACCACGGTCCGTGGCATCTACTTTGGGCAGACTGTGGTGCTCTCTGGCTCATCATTCTTGTGTTCTTCTCTTGCTCCATAGGCATAGCAACTTACAGGCATCCCTGATGAGTCAAAATATACTCATCTAGGGTCAAATGCTATGTAGAAAGGCCTAAAATGCTGCAGAATACATCAAATAGCTATACCCAAGCATAAATCGAGAATAAGAGTATAAATCATAGCATAAAGCACATAATTCTCCTAAAAATATGAAAAAATGACCCTAAAATGATACATACGTTAAGCACTTATCACTTAGTCAGAGCTAGGTCCAGTTCCCTAGCCTGGTCTCTTCCAGTAGCTCCGTCTAGCCTATAGTATGAGCACTGGACTGATCCAGGAACCTTGGGCCAGTTCTAGCCCTGAATTCTGGTCTAGACATGCCCTACTTTCAGGATCCGAATCCCTTTACCCAATTCTAGATGCGTGGAGAGGAAGAGAAGTAAAGAAAAAACATTAAACTTTAACTAATAGAGTCACCAATGAGCTATAGGAAAAACTTACAAACCAATTATACTCTTTGAAGCAAACCATAGATTGATTGGGACAACTGAAAAGGATACCAAAAGGGACTGCTAGTTTGCTTTAAAAAGGTTTTCAAAAGACCTCCGAGAATCCCTAATATAGGGAGCATCTTGACTTCTTAGTCCCGAACCAAGGATCTAGATTCGGGGGCGATGGTCTCTAGTAATCAACAAGAAAAATCAAAATTTAATCATACTAACACACATTCATGCAACATATTAGTATAAATCATAGTAAATCATGCCAAAGGTACAAACTTTAGTCCAATGAAAACACGAGTGAAGTAAATAAGTTACAGCAGATAGGGAACTACATAAAGATTGCATCTTTGGTAATTTAAAATTAAAAAGCATAAAAGAGAAATAGAGTAGAAGGGTAGGGGAAAACATATTTTTTGCCCTTAGGATAGTCCACCTAATTTATCTAGGAACCAACAGAGTCATGCCTTTTTAGTAGGTGACCCAATTCTCTCTCTCCTCCAATACCTCTAATGTGTAAAATATTTCTCTTCTAAATTTTGATGCTCTCATCTCTCTAGAATATGATGCCAATTGCCTGATGAAAATTTTTTAATGCCTCTAACCCCTAGGGGTAGCCTCCTATTTATTTTAATGGTTAAAGGGATAGTCTGAATCAGTTTAGAGAAAGGAGACCTAATCCTAGTCTCATTATGGTTGATCTAAATAGGTACACTAATTTAGTTAGAGTTCTGACTAATTAGTCTTGGTAAATTAATCATCCTAGAATTCTAGTTAATTAATCATGTTTAGGTAGAAAAGGACTCAAAGAGAAGAGACAAATATTACGGAGCCCAGCTGGGTTCCCAACCAGAGGACCCGACCTGACTCTTCGTATGGTCCAGTCTATGAACCTACCGGGTTCTTAGGTTGGGCCACAAGTAGCCCAATTTGTTTTGCCTATAACTTTCACGTCCGATCTCCATCTTTAGTGAACTTTTTTTTGTTGAAAACTTATTGAATCTAGTTTCTAATAAAACTAATTTCACAATTTTTAGAGAAGTGTAGAACAATATATGAGCAAAATAGTGAATAGGTTTCATTTTCAGTACATGCCCAAAATATTTGACTTATATATTTTCCATTGCTCATCAGACTGTAGTGTATAATATGTCATTAGCAAACCCATTCCATGAAGAATGTTGATATATAGACTTAATAGTTTTAAGCTCATTAGAGTGGATCTCAATTGGACGTCGAAAATTGATAATTTGAGCCTAGTTGGGCTTTATTAGGCTTTTGGAATGGAAATCAAGGATTACTCTACTAGGCCCCCAAGTACACAAGTTGGGATATAACATTCATCATTGGACAATTAAAAATAAGATGTGATTCTTAGGCATCTACAAGCAACTATGTAAATTATTTGGACATCTCCTACTACGGTGAAACTAATTAAACTGTTTTTCTTTTTGAAACATCATCTTGTCATTAAATTAGTGTTTGTGTTCTGAATTCAGAATCAATATGTTGAAGCTCAAGGAGGGTGCTCGACTATGGCAGAATGAGACCCTCAAGTAGCCACAATCTAAGATCACCGTGAAAGAGAGAGAGAAAAGAGAGAGAAAGAGAGAGATATGATGATGGAAAGAATTTTTAATTTTCATTGATTGCCCTTCTCTTGCAATCTGAGCCCCTTCTTATATTCTACAATACAACTCGTACTAATTTCTCTCCACTAACAACCTCTAACAGCCTCACAACAGACTTTAACACCTTGTTTCCATGTCAGTGTAACTAATACAACTAATCTTTGGCCATCTTTACTGAAGTCCTGTGACATTCTTCCCCCCTTATAAGACTACTTTGACTCAGAGCTGAAATAACGGAAACCTTTGTTTGAATTCGTCTACCCGTTCCCATGTTGCTTCAGTAGGAGCCACCTCAGTCTACTCTAGCAGGTACTGCACTACTGCCTTGTTTCTTCTTTTCTTGATTCTCATGTCCAGAATTTGTTCAGATTAGGGCTGAGATTCGGTATCAACATCTTATAACCATGGAGGTATATATGGGAAACCAGGTAACTCCCCTTTGAAGAGCTTTAGTTGATATACATGGAGAACATTATGGATCATGATATGCTATGGAAATTTCAGCCTACAAGCCACCTTACCTACCTGGGACACCACTTGGAAGGGCCTAAAGTACTTAGGTCCAAGATTTTCATTCCCCCTTTCCTGTATAGAAACTTGCTTGTAAGGTTGTAGCTCGACCCAAATCCACTCCCCAGACTGAAAGGTCATGTCAGTCCGGTGGGCATTAGCTTGCTATGTCATACCATTTTGTGCCCTTTAGAGTTAAAATTTTAGCAATTTAATCATCTCTTCCCTCTGTCGTAAGGATCTGTCCACCACTTCCACATTTGTTTCACCTAGCAGGGAGGGTAGATGGATAGGAGGGGCTACTCCATACACCGCTTTATAAGGAGTCATTTGGATGGTTGAGTGGAAGGTGGTATTATACCACCAGTCAGCTACTGAGATCCACTTGCACCACTCTTTAGGTTGCTGAGAACACGTGCACCTGAGGTAAGTCTCAAGACATTTGTTCACAACCTCAGTCTGCCCCTCTATTTGTGGGTGGTAAGAGGAAAAGAGTAGTAAATCCACTTTATTGACTGTAAACAAGGCCTGCCAGAATTGGCTAAGGAAGATGGCATCCCTATCACTCACACTGCTACTTGGCATCCCATGTAGCTTAAAGACATGATCTAAATACATCTGGGCTACTTTCAATGCTGTATAGGGGTGAGACAAAGCCATGAAATGAGCATATTTACTCATTCGGTCCACTACCACAAATGTCACGTCTTCCCCATAGGTTTTGGCAACCCTTCTATAAAATCCATAGATATCTCCTTCCAAATCTCATTAGGTACTTGTAGAGGTTATAGCAAGCTAGCATTATCATATTTACAAGATTGGCAAGTCATACATCTCCTTATGAAGCTGGATACATCCTTGTTCATACCCCTTTAATAAAAAATGCTATTTATTCTTCTTAAGGTTGCTTCCCCAGCAGAATGGCCAGCTGTGGCAGAAGAATGGACCCAAGTCAACAGCTTTTTTCTGAGATCCATATCAGGTCCTACCACCAATTTTCCTTCCCTCCTTTGCTGCTATCGAACCCAAGAGAAATGGGGCACAACAACACCCTGTTGTAGCAGTTGAATGTAATGTTATAGAGTATTATCTAATTGCCAACTTTTTGGAATATCATCAAGTAGGGTTGACTCAATGCTTGAAATGGCCAAACACAAAATCTCTGCCCTAGATACTCTAGATAATGCATCTGCAGTAGCATTGTCCTTCCCATTCTTATACTATATCTCATAGGAATACCCCATTAGCTTTGAAAGCTAAAATTGTTAACAGGGGGTGGACACCTTATTTTCTAATAGCCGCTTGAGGCTTTTTTGATCAGTTTTAAAGGGTTGGTGCAGCAAGTATTGTTCCCATTTCTGAACAGCAAACACCACTGCCAGTAGCTCTTTTTCATATACAAATAACTTCTGCCACTTAGGACCCAAGGTTGTACTTATAAGAGCTATGGGATGTTCCTGTATTAATACTACACCAATACCAAATAAAGAAGCATCAGTTTTCACTATGAATACCTTTGAGAAATTTAAAATTATCATGACAAGTGCAGTACAAAGTGCTTCCTTCAAGGCTTGAAAAGCTTGAGCAGCTTCTTCAGTCCATAAGAAGGCTCATTTCTTTAGCAAAGATGTAAGAGGCCTACTAATAATAGCATAATCTCTCACAAATTTCCTGTAATATCCTAAAGCCCAGGAAACTTCTCAATACCTTAATATTTCTAGGAGTTGGCCATTCTTATACTGCCTTTATTTTATTAGGATCAATAGCAACCCCTTCACCAGATATAAGATGCCCCAAATACTCAATCCGTGTCATTCTAAACGCACATTTACTTCTCTTTGCCAACACAGAATTTTCCCTCAAGGTGGTTAATACAGACCTCAATGCTGAATATGATCCTCCATGTGCCTGTTATATAGCAAAATATCATCGAAAAATACTAAGACATACTTCCTTAGGAATGGTTTGAACACATGGTTCATCGGTCCTTGAAAAGTAGCAAGAGCATTGGCCAAGCCAAATGTCATCACTAGGAACTCATAATGACTATTATGAGTCTTAAAAGCTGTCTTATGGATATCATCTTCACACACTTTAAGCTGATGGTATCCTGATCTTAGATCAATTTTACTAAACATGGAAGCTCCTGCCAATTCATCAATCAGTTCTTCTACTACAGGTATTGAAAACTTGTCCTTGATTGTATGTTTGTTAAGCTCCCTGTAGTCCACACACATCCTCTAACTTCCATCTTTTTTCCTTACAAGAACTGCTGGTGATGTAAAGGAGCTGCAACTGGGTTGAATTACCCCATTGTACAATATTTCATTGACTAATTATTTGATGATATTCTTCCATTTGAGAGGATATCTATAAGGCCCAACATTGATAGGTATTGCATTAGGCTGTAGAGGTATTCTATGATCATAAATTCCCCTACTAGGTGGAAAAAAGGTTGGCTCCTGAATGATGTCCTCAAATTCTTCCAAGAGTGTACCCAAAGCTGAATTTATGGCCACTGATTCAGTTTGGTAATATTGAAGGATATCTGATACATGCATGGCAGCTTGTTGTGGTATTAATTGAATTAAACATAGCTGAACAGAGTTGTGCATCACCATAGGAGGATTATCTCCATCTACTAAGGAAATTCTTTTCTTCATTCCCATTAATAATTGAGTCCTGCCTTTGTAAACAAGCTCTATTTTTAACTCCTTGAAATTCCACTTAACAGTACGAAGTGTACTTAGCAATTGAACACCTAAGACCATGTCACAACTTCCTAATGAAATCAAAAGCATGTCAGAGAAAAAAGTAACTCTTTCCAGTTTCCATTCCAACTTCCTACAAAGAAATTGACATTGTAACTGATTACCGTCAGCCACTGTAATAGCTTGCGTCCTAATGGCATCCAATTTGCAGCCCAACCTCTTAGTTAAGTTAACATCAAGGAAGTTATGTGCACTTCCTAAGTTAATCAGGATATGCAAGGGGTTTTTTTCCATGCAATCCAGTAACCCTCATGGTTTGAGACCCTTGTTCCCCATTAAGAGCACTAAATGAGATATGAGGAGTCATATCTTCAACAATCAGTTCCTCTTCCTACCATAAAATTCGCTCTTCTTCCTCCATCGCATCCTCTAAATCCATCTCTGGCACCTCTATAAGGAATAATTAGGTATTCCTATTTGCACATCGATGGCCCTTTTCATAAGGCTTATCACAATAGTAACATAGGCCTTTTACAAAATTTTCTGCCCTTTCTGCTGCAGGTATGAGCTTAGAATGAGTGTTTTGTGAGTTTCACTGATTGTTGGAAGCAGTGAAAGTAGGGCTAATTTTATTAGGGTTTGGTAATATAGGTTTTTAGGTTTGAGAAGCAATTTTTGGGAGCCTATCTTAAATTTTCAGTGCATGTATAGTCTCCTCCTGACATCTACCATGTTCAACAGCCTCAAACAAGGTTTTTACGTGAAAAGCTCTAACAAAAGACTTCAGATACGGCTTCAACCCTCTAATAAAACTATCTAAGAAATGTTCATCAGGTAGCAAGAGTTTTTAATCAACAACAAGTCTCTGAACTCCTCAAATTTATCCACATATTCTTCAAAAGTACCCCATTGTTGCAGCTTATTAAACACCTCAACTACACTAGAATCCATTTCATCCCTAAATCTTGCACATACGTCCACCATAAAATCTTCCCATGATACATTCTTTCTAGCAAAAGAATAGCTACTATACCACACCTCAGCTTTGCCTTGCAAATACATGGATGCCAAGTCTACCTTTTGATTATCAGGAATTCTACACAAAGAAAAATTCCTCACACACTTCTTGATCCAGTTTTGAGCATTAACCCCATCAAATAAAGGATTAATTCTTGGATCAAAGTGCAAGGCATTCTTTGATCCAATTATTTTATGTTCCCTTTCTTCATTTTCAAGGCCAACATTGATTCAAGAAGGACTAGGATTACCTTTCTCAAGCTGCATGATCTGGTCCATCATTCTTCTAAAAAACCTTTGTTGTTCCTCAATTCTTTGGTTCTACTCCTCCATTTGGATCGTGACAGCCTTCTGCTATTGTATCAACCCTTTAAGAGCCTCCTCCATTTTTTCCATGGAAACTATTTAACTCCGCGTATTGGCCAGCTTGCGAATTCATAATCTCTGGGATCAGATTTGAGGGCTCTCATACAAATGTTGCAGTTTGAGGAGGGTGGTCGACTATGGCAGAATGAAACCCTCTAGTAGCCACAATCTAAGATCACCATGAAATAGAGAGAGAAAAGAGAGAGAGAGAGAGAGAGAGAGAGAGAGAGAGAGAGAGAGAGAGAGAGAGATGATGATGATGATGATGATGATGATGATGACGATGATGGAAAGAATTTGTAATTTTCATTGATTGCCCTTCTCTTACAATCTGAGCCCTCTTTTATATTCTGCAATACAGCGTATACTAATTTTCCTCCAGTAACAACCTCTAACAGTTTCGTAACAAACTCTAACAACATGTTTCCATGTCAGCATAACTAATACAACTGATCTTTGACCATCTTTACTGAAGTCTTGTAACATACTATCAGAGCTTGTCATGAGATTAGTGCTTGGGAGCAAAGGCTTTTTGCATCATCATAGGCAAAAGTCATGTTCTGTCGAATAAGTATTTCTTGTTACCCTTGTCATTCATAAGTAATTTTTACCTCCTTAGAGAGGCATTTCACAGTCCAAGCCCAAAACAGAGGAAACCTGAGTTAAAAATTGCAAATCAAAGATTGACCTTGAAGTGCTCAAGACTCACTAGAATTGACAAACAAGTGACTTGATTAAGGCTGGGTAGGTCTATTTTCTCTATAAGCTAATACATTGCTGATAGATCTAATATATTATTCTGATAAACACAAGCAATGTTACCAAAAAGTTTTGGGTTTGGATTGATTCAGGTGAAGTTAATCAAGCTCTATCAAATTGGATTAGCCCTCAACTCTTCAGTTGGGTACTATCCTACTTCCTTTTGGTTGGGTTGAGTATGATTTTGCAGCTTTGCCAAATCTAAGAGCCTTATCATTTCCAAGTAACTCGATGTTGAGATTATCAGCTTCTGTGCCAAATCTAGAGTTTGGTTACCTGGTTTAAAGTTACATGGGAATACTCATTTGACATGGATCTAAGATCCAGGCATGTAGTCTAATGCCTAAATTACATTAAGTTCATCTTTTACTTTCCAGTTTGAACAATCCCTGGTGCACTCTTACAATGATGAACTGGACATATTCTGATTCATGCATTATGAGAATGATCCTGTACAATTATTGAAGAAAAATGTACCCTGCATACTCCCTTCCTGGAAGGTATGCTGAAGGAGCAATTAACATATAAAGATCTCAAACAACTATGTATTCGAACCGATAATAACAACAACTCCTCCCATTGTGGATCCCACTTGCGCATGTATTCGAAAAAAGGAGCAATTAACATATAAAGAATGATCTTGTACTATTCCATGCTGTTACTAAAATAATTCTTACAGAAATTAACACGAATCTAATATACACTTAAAATAATGCTTCAGAAGCTTCTTGCGCATTCTTTCTCCTCCTCATCAAGAGGGGGCAAAGTGATTGAGAAGCAAGCTAACAATAGATTTTAAAACGGCAAATGCTTCTTCTGTATAGGGTATGGTTTTTGTCTCTTGTTTTGATCTTCTAACTGCTTGTGCTTCTTTCTTCAGATGCGTGCTTGCATTTCCAACAACTTTGCCCTGGTTAAAAGAGGGCTTATTAGCTTCAACTTTTTCCCTTAGTTCTGAGTTCATGAATGCATTTTTCTATCTTTGCTCCTACCATGCTGATTGTATCAGAATAACAAAACAAAATTGCACGATTTTCCCCTTTTCTTTTCTCCCCCTCTTTTTTCCCCTCTATAGTGGTCTTTGCTAGAGGAAAGGCTAGGAGTTTATATAGAAGAGTGAGGAATATAGAATGAGTGGTGTGAAAGAAATAGGCCTGGCCCATTGGTTTAGAGAAGCTTAATGCTTATAGGGATCAGTTTTTGGGATATTCTATGGGTCGAGCTTCTGAGAAGCTTCCCCGCACACCTTGGATTTTTGGAATTTTACTTGGAAACTGCTATTTGTTTGGTGTTCGATTCTAACGCAAGATCAAAATGTACGACCTTCACTCAATTCTATTAGATCCAGAGAATTTGTTTACGTTGTGTCTTGCCCCCCCCTAATGTGATTTATTATGTACAATCGGGTGGACAGTTCACTTTGTTCGTCGGTCTTTACTATGTACACCAGAATGTGTAGCAAACTTTCACAAGTAACAATTGCTCCAGCGGTCAGGTCTTTATTTTTTGTTTTTTTGCAAATTGATTTGAGCTCAATGTTAAGGCTTTTTTTTTGGCCTCCTAATCATCCTTTTTTTAAAAAAAAAATAATTTAGGCTATAAATTAATTTATTTACACTTCATTTACTTAAATTTATATATTTATTCTATTCAACAAAGTTGGCTATCTCTGTCTCCCTATATATACGTATACATACATACATACATACATACATACATATATATATATATATATATATATATATATATATATATATATATATATATATATATATATATATATATATATATATATATATATATATATATATATATATATATATATATGTATAAGGTATTGCTTATTAAATATATACTATAACTCACTAAAAGTTATAATGCGACTCACTAAGATAATGTCATGCCTCAAAATATGAACAAGAATGTATAATTGTGTGTTATATTGCTTATTCTCTCATTTTGATTAGGAATAGTTAGTATGCTCATTGAATGATATTGATCACGAATATATTTTATAACTCACTAAATATATATTACAGCGTACTAAATAAAGATCTTAGCTCACTAAAAGAAATAGTAGGAGTATAAATGATTGAAAGTTTTCAAGTATGTCATTCTTGTACATATAAAGAATCCTATATTTGAGTTAGCCAAAAGAAATATCATAACACCCTAAAATATAAATATAAAGTATTGCTTACTTAAAATATATTCTAGCTCTCCAAAGTCACAATGCAACTCATTAAAAAAATCATGCATCAAAATATAAAGAAAAATGTGTATGTGCTCACTAAAATTGTGCATTACATTATTTACTTGCTCATTTTGATTAGGAATAGTTAGTATTACTCATTGAATCATATTGATCACGAATATATTTTATAACTCACTAAATATATATCATAGCTTACTAAATAAATATCATATCTCAGTAAAAAGAAATAGTAAGAGTATAAGTGATTGAAACTTTTCAAGTATGTCATTCTTTTACACATAAACAATCTTATATTTGAGTTAATCAAAAGATATATCATAACACATTGGAAGATAATATAAAGTATTGCTCACTAAACATATACTATAGCTTACCAAAAGTCGTAATGTAGCCTACTAAAAAAACCATACATTAAATATGAAGAAGAATATATAGGTACTCATTTAAATTGTGTATTATATGTTTTCTCACTCTTCTTTTTATTATGAGTAATTAATACTAATCACTAAATCATATTGAACACCAAATGTTTTTCATAACTCACTCAAGAACTATTACAACTTACTAAATAAATATTATAGCTCACTAAGCAAAGAATAATTTACTGAGCTTCATATGCACAATATCATATGCACAATATCATTTTTTTTTTGCATAACTCACTAAAGAATAGTTATAATTTACTGAGCTTCATATGCACAATATCATATATATATATTTTTGGGTATAATAGCACATTTTAATAAGCTATATAGTATTTTTACTAAGCGAAACTCAGACATATAAAACACGTTGATTTGGGTATAACTGCTCACTAGAAGTATCTATTAGCTCAATAAAAAATGGATCTTAGCTCACTAAAATATTTAGTGAGCTATACAATATTTTTAGTGAGCGAAACTGGGTGTGTATTTGCATATCTTAGTGAGTTATATGCTATTTTTAGTCAGCGAAATTCTGTCGTACAACTGCTTCTGTACAACTGGTTGTATGATATAATAACTGTGTCCCCAATTCCCCAACCTCCACCCAAAAAAGCTGACTTTATAAATTGAGAGATTTTTTTCAAAAAACTTGATCAAGATCTACACTTAAGATCAACGTTTGCTTTTAATTGGTTTAAAAATTGATATGTGTCCTATTGGATATATATAAAAGGTATTGTATTAAATAGTCTAAGGTTTTAAGTATTTGTAGATTACATAATCATCAAAATTGTTTGCAATTTTCATTGATTACAAAGTCCATTAAGAAGTTGGATGTTTAGGAGAGAATTTCTCATAGTGCTCTTCCTCACCTTCGTCCCTTTTATTAAGCTAGGCAAAGTGAGGTAGGCTTAGGGGTATCTTGCTCCCGAACCCATGGAAAAACGTGCTCATGAAACACCACATCTTGAGACTCATATATTCATTTAATCTCAGGATCATAAACTTTGCAACCTTTCTGCCCATGCGGGTATCCTTAAAAAATCCATTTTTGAGCTCGTTCTTCAAATTTATCATGAGTCTTGGAATGATTATGGGCATAGCACAAAGACCCAAAAACCTGAACATGTTCATAAGATGGTTTAACCCCAAACAACATTTCATATGGGGTTTTATACTCAAGAATCTTCGTAGCTATTCGGTTACGAAGGTAGACCGCGGTAAGAACACATTCACCCCAAAACAGACGCTTGAAATCAGAGGACTCTAGCCACATTCATAATGTGCCAATTTTTACGCTTTACCAGACCAATTTGTTGTGGAGTATCCATAAAAGCGGTCTTGTGAATTATTCCATCTTCACGAAAAAAAATTCTTGTAGTGGTCTATTAGTGAATTCTCTACCATTATCGCTCCTTACTCTCTGAATTGGAACACCAAATTGAGTGTTCACCATGGACCAGAATTTAACTAGGCATTTGAACGTTTCACCTTTGTCTATCAAAAGAAATACCCACATGGCTCTACCATAATCATCCATAATACACAAAACATAATGACAACTATAAGAAGATGAGGTGGGGTAACGTCCCCACAAATTACAATGTATAAGCCCAATTGTCTAATTGCTTTAGAAGTGCTAAGTGGAAAACTGTTTCTAGTTTATTTCACTCTATGGCATACATCACAACAGTCACATAATCCTTTATTTATGTTGAAACCATATAAACTAGAAAATGTAGATAAGCTACCATAAGATGGGTATCCAAGCCGCTGATACCAAAGAACTGCTTCTTTCTTATGAACTGCCGCCAAACTTGTTGCTTTCATTCTAATCTTCAGTCAACAGACCCCGTTTCTAAAGTCACTTGCTCCAATTAGCCTCTTTGAGGTGCAGTCCTATATGAGCCAAGCATGTTCACCATAAGTAACAAGGCATTTTATATACTTTGTTAGTAGGTGGATAGGGATAAGATTGCAAGTAAATTTAGGCAAGTATAAGAGATTTTTTAGAATTATCTTAGGTGAAACAACTATTGCCCCGGCCTGTTCAACCATTACCGTCACCTCATTAGCAGTAGTAATAAAACTAGGCTTGGGTAATTTGGTGAGATCTTGAAGTATTCAGGAATTATTGGTCATATGGAGGGAGGCCCCACTATCAAGCACCCACTGTACCAAAGTCGCATTATAGCTCTTGACGGTCATTTGCTCTTGGTTTTCTTTTCCCTTGAAATAGGCGTACATTTCCTCTAATTGGGCCGTGGTAAGTCCACCGAACCTTTCCTGAAGGCCAACTCCTCCTTTCTTCTATTTTCCTACTGCTAGAAGCACCTCACCTCCTCTTTGCTTGCTCACACCAGATCTTAGGCCACCATAACTCTGCCTAGCTTCTTCTTGGCTCTTATTCTCACTACCTTATAGCTTCAAATTTCTTTTCTTCTTCCTTAATTTGGCCTAGCATTCCTCAGTTTCCCCAATTGGGTGGGTATCCACCGATTCGTTGCATTGTTTTTTCTCATGACCCGGTTTATAGTAATGACTACATCGTGATCGACCCAAATTCCTAGGTGAATTAGTGCTCCAATTGCCTCGATTTGTGCTTATGTTGCTTTAAACGCATCATCCTCCACTGAATCACAATTATCCATTGCTCTTGCCAGGGCTTGTTGTCGCTCCTCTCCAGCAATGAAGGCATATACCTTGTTTAAGGTGGGCAATGAGTCTAGTGAGAGAATGTTTGATCGAGCTGTACTGTATATATTTGAATCTGGACCCATAAGAAATTGGTGTATTTTCTCTTCTTCTACGTGCTGGCTCATCTCCTTCCCAGCGCCATAGGTACAGTTCTATATTACTTGGTAATTTCTCAATTCATCCCATAAAATCTTCAAATTTGTGAAATAATCTGCAACACTAAGTTTTCCTTGTGTTGTTAGGGTTAATTCTCTCTTGATTTGATGAAATCTGAGAGTAAGGATGAGCCAAAAAAAAAACCAAAACCGAATAACCAAACCGAAAAATCGAAAAACCGAACCAAAAAATCGGTTAACCAGTTTGATTTTTCAAAAAAATTCGGTTGCGTTAACCAAACCGAAAAAATTTTGCGGTTTCGGTTTCGGTTTCGGTTCGGCCATTTGAAATTCGGTAAACCGCACGATTAACCGATGGTAAACCGAAACCAAAACTTACACTTTTATTTAAAAATAACTAAATTTTATATTAGTCAAGTGTAGATTTTATAATTATTAAAGATAAGACTAAATATACAATAATGTGTAAATTAATATTTGGTGTCTTAAATAGTTAAAGTAATTAAAAAAAAGGAGTGAAAATTGAAAATTAACAATTTAAAATAACGGTTAAGCGGTAACTAAATCGAAAATCCGGTTAACCGAGTTTTTCAGTTCGATTACGGTTCACATTTTTGCCGAACCGAGAAATTCGTTAATTGAAAGTCTCGGTCGTTTTACGGTTCGCAAAAATTGCGAACCGACTTTCTGGTTAGCCGATTTTCGGTTAATTGAATTTTCGGCTGATCGGTTTTGATCACCCTTAGCTGATAGCATGACCTTGTGACTATCTTTCTTCGAGATTGGTCCAAATTTTTCTTGCCATCTTGACATAGGAGACAGCCCTATGAAAGTTCTTGTCAATTACGGTATACAACCACGCGATAACAAGGAATTGCATCTATCCCAAGTATGAGCTTTTGGTGAGATGTCCTGAGGTTTTGTGATGCTTCCATCAACAAAACCAAGCTTGTTTTTTGATTTTAAAGCATTGAAAGTTATACAACTCTAATTAGAAGTAGTTGTCGCCATTTAGGCTCACGTACGGGGCTGATGATATTGCTTGCGCTATCCGAGCTGCTCAGATAATAGGGAGATTGTGAATCTGTCAGGTCAACACTGATGTTGTGTTGTTTGTTATTGATCTCCGTTTTCTGTTCCTCATTGCTCTTCCCATTCATGGCTACATTGTAGAGTAAAAAATTATGTTATTTTCAACGAGGCTCTGATACCATGAGAAGTTGGATGTTAGGGAGATAATTTCTCATAGTGCTCTTCCTCACCTTCGTCCCTTTTATTAAGCCTGGCAAAGATTACATACAACGGTACAAGATGTGATTAACCCAAAATAAAGTCATAAGGATACTCAACTTAGGGAAAATAGAATCAGAATAAAACTACAAGTGATACAATATATGGGTATATAATATTGTGGACCTAATATACATGTATTATTCTTCCCTTTGTCATGAGATTCGTTTATTATAATGTCTTTTGTATCATAAACGTGGTTAACAAATTGTCCAAGAAAATAACCAAACCTGATTGTAACTTTCGATAATTTAGTAATTATAGACTATTTAACAAATAAATTTATGTCAAATCATGATAAGGATTTTACCTTGATTCAAAATCCCTATTATCACTAGAAAATTATCCTAACTTGAGCTGACATCAATTTCTGTGCATCCAAAATCATCTAGAATCACTGATACCAAGGAGGTCAAAATTGAGATTATGCTTAGGATCAATGGTTGGTGAGGGATCAAGTTGTAAAATCAGATCGAGAATTATTAGTATTTTCTATTTTTATTTTTGGGTATAATATTGACTACACAAACTTGAACAGATTTTTTTATTTATTTATCATGGATCAGAAGTTGTGTTTTGCTGCTTATATTTGCTTAAGAATGATTGTTACTAGACCTGACAAAAATTGACCCAATCTGAAAATCGGACCCGAACCCACCTGAAAATTTTGGGTTTTGAACACAATTTTTTTGAATTGAACCTGAAATAAGCTGAACCCAAAAAACTCGCAAATTAGCAGGTCAAACCTGACTCGAACCCGAACCCACCCGCTTGATCCGAACATTATGTTCTTAGTTTTTTTATTTTTCTTTGACTTATCCCTCTTAACAATAATGATTAATCATTTTTATTGAATAGTTTAAAAAGACATAATTGCATCTATTTGCAAATTAAACAATAATGACCTTATTTTTTTCTTCTACATTCTCCAAAACTAATATCGTACACAACTTTTAAATAAAAAAAATATTAAAAATGGATATAAAATTGTATGAAATAACTATCCAATCTTTTAAAAAAGGTTAATTTAAAAGAAAACAACCATTAAAGATGCGCAATTCATACTATCATATACTTACCTAAACAAGTATGTCCAACTACTTTTTAAATTAATTAATTTATAATAATTTAAAGTTTTGATGTTATAACTGCAAGATAACATCTTGTACTTCTTTTATTCAAATTTATTTGGTTTTCATTCTAGCTAGTCTTGAATTATGATGCCAGTGGTAGGAACATGGCTAGGTGTATTCGTGTTGGGGTCAGTCCATCAATAAAGTTTTACCTTATTGGACATTGGTAGGTTACTTAATAAAAATATTAAATTATTAAATAGGTTATTAACGGTTAAACTGCTATAATCCATTAAAATGCTCTAGACGGGCTGCCCCATAAATGGCCAACCCGCTATTGACCAGTGATTTGAGAATAATCCGATTTTTCTCAAAAGGCTTAATTTCCTCCATCTCATAGATCAGGCCCTTACAGGAGTATTGGGCCCAAGAGGCATTTCCCCTGGGTTACCCTCAGGCCCATGCTTACTCAAGGGCCCAGAACGCAACCGTAGGGGCCTCCTCTGGACCCAACTGCACCGAGATCGACGGCCCATGCGGACACTTCAGGTAAAATTACTATTCTTCCCTTTCCTGAGAGAGGTATAAATAATGGCGTGCTTTCCTCGGGAAAGGGGTTAGCAACTGTGGATACTGAATTGACTTTGCTTCTTTCCCTTTGACCTCTAACTTGGACTTTGAACTGACTTGATCGTCGGAGAGGCGTTCCCCATTCCACAGCCCGGCGGTTGCCTTTTTTGCAGGTCGGGCTGCGCAGTGCCGAGGACGACGAAGTGTTGACTCCCAACTGTCAGATAAACCCACCCCTTTGCCCCACGTTACTAGCAATCGTACCTCAAAGGATTCTTTTCGAAATCAGATTGGCGCCATCTATGGGGAAGAGACGTTAGCGATGGTGGTGAGCGAAGCAACACGGGCTCAGACTCGCAGGGATAAGGCCCCGGCCGTTGACACCTCTGCGCCACCCATGGTCGAGGACACTTCCGAGAGCTCCAGAGCGAATCCTCGAGTGGCTAGGACATTACCCCCGGAGCGAGAGGCGTATGTTACAATGGACACACTGAATAGCCTCACGTCCACCATGGCCGACGCCATCACACGTCAAGTTTCTGAGCAAGTTAAGAGAGCCATAGAGGCGGCGGGCTCGGCCCAGCTGGTCCCTGAAGGAGAACCCTGCCTCCGGTCAGAAGGGAGGCCGCCCTTTTGCCTCATGGAACAGGGCCGAGAGGTAGCGCGGTCAGATAGAAGCAATTGGCTCCCTCTTGGGCGGCAGAGGGTGTGCAGCGGAGGAACCTGTTGCCCGATCTGCACAAGAGAAAACTGCAATCTCAGCAACTGCCTCTACTCCCTATGCGACACACTCCAGGCGGATTGCTTGGCTTGAGGAGCACGAACAGACTTCTCGGCCGAGGGGAGAGAACTCAAGAATGCGATACCCCAGTGCAGAGCACTACACACGCCGCGACTGTAGCTGAAGCCCACCTCCAAGAGGGACGCACGGGCGGGAGTTGCACCGAATGGACCGCTCTCCCCCCAAGGTACCGTGGCACGATGAGGAGAGAAGGAGTCCCTTAGTGGTTGAGGTCGAACACCACCCTGACACCCCCATCAAGGTGTCGGTGACAGTTGCTTCGCCAACTGTGCTTCCTTTCTCGACCCCGTTTAGCGCCGAGATCATCAATGCTCCACGCTACGGGAAGGTCAAGATGCCGGCTATAGATCTCTATGATGGGACCACGGACCCGGAAGAGCACCTGAGAGTTTACAAAGCCCAGATGTATGCGCAAGATGTGGATGACATGTCCTACTGCCGCTACTTCCCTACCACCTTAAAGGGAGTGGCACAGTCTTGGTTCAACGGTCTTACCCCGGGGAGCGTAACCTGCTTTCAAGACTTGACCGATAAGTTCGTTAGCTAGTTCATTGCTAGTCGCAAGGAGAGGCGAACCAGCATCCACCTGTCGAAGATCAAGCAAGGGCAGCAGGAGTCCCCTGCTGAGTTCGTCAAACGCTTCCATTAAGAGGCGGTGCTGATTCCTGACTTGGAAAACAGGGTAGCATACACTTCTTTCTTGAATGGCCTTAAGAGTGGCCGCTTCAAGTTCTCCCTCGCAGAGCAGAAGGAAACAATGCTGGCGGAGGCCTTGAGGAAGGCCGCAGATTTCATCCGGGCCACTGAGACTTGCGCGGACAGCTCGGACACCTCGAAGAAAACGAAGGCTCCTGGGGACAGGGGCTTTAATCGTGGCGAAAGGAATCCTGGCCCCAGGACAGGAGACTGCAGTTCGAGGCGCCCAACCCGCGATCCACCACAGTTGCAAGGAGCATCCTCATGGAGGTCAGGGGACACCCGATGCTGCGCCGGCCGCCTCCCATGACGGCACCCCCAGACCTCAGAACGCTCAGGAGTATTGTGAATTCCACAAGAAGAGCGGGCATGCCACGAGCGAATGTCGAGAATTGGAAAAAGCCCTTCATAAGCTAGCGGACAAGGGGCAGATTGATCGATTTTTAAAAAGGGCCCCATTATTTCTGCGATAAGAACAGAGCCCCGCTCCGCCCCCGCCACGGGATGAGGAATGCTCCACGGAAGTTATGGGCACCATAGCGGGTGGCTACATGGAAGAAATAACTCGGACAGCGTGGAAAGCTCAACTTAGAAGCGCGCAGCAAGTGCTCGCTGTCGAGTAGGGACCCTATATAACGGCGCCCACGATGGTGTTCAGGGGAAAAGACACCTCGCGGTTTGCTTCCCCTCATAATGACCCTCTGGTGGTCAAGATGAAAATCGCTAGTGCGATTGTACGACGAATCCTGGTCGACACGGGCAACTCCGTGGATATTATAACTTGGGATTGCTTGAAGAGGCTCTCGCACCCACGGTGCGACCTCGTTCCCATGGTGAATCCTATCCTAGGCTTCAAGGGGGCAGGAAGTCAATCCCACGGGAATGATTCGCCTCCTAGTTTGCTTTGGTGGTAAGAGCAAGTTCAAAAGTCTTAAGGTTGACTTTCTAGTAGTTGACGTACCCACGACCTACAATGTAATTATTGCGCGGCCAACCCTCCACAGAGTGATGGCCGTAGTGGCCCTGCACCTCTTCCAGCTTCAATTCGAAACGGATGACAGAAACATTAGGGAGCTCTGTGGGGACCAGCGGACGGCCCAAGAATGCTACCTAGTAAGCATAAAACCCCTCATCGAACGGACCAGAGAGCGTGGGACCTGGGGACCACCCCACACAGAGAAACAAGCAAAGGCAAGGCCGCCCACTCTGGTCCCAGAGGCTTTGGTGATCCACACCCTCGCTTCTTCTGAGCCTCCGCGACCGCGGCCAGAAGTCGTAAATCCGGTGGAACACCTAACGCTCGAGGAAGAACGGCCGGAGCATACCATGCAGCTCGGCTGCGACATTACGGCCGATGGCCGGCAATCACTAGTTTCCCTCCTGCGAGAATATAAGGATGTTTTCGCCTTCGGATCTGAGGAGATGCCCGGCATCGTCCCAACTGTGATGGAACCCCGCTTAAATGCCGATCCTCGACATAAACCGGTTGTTTACAAGAAGCACCGTATGGGCCCCGAACGAGTGGCCGCAGCTAACGCCGAGGTTCAAAAGCTGCTGTAGGCTGGCTTCATTCGAGAATGTCACTATCCCGAGTGGATCTCGACTGTGGTGTTGGTCAAGAAGCTAAATAGGACGTGGAGGTTGTGCGTGGACTTCACAGACCTAAATAAGGCCTGCCCAAAAGATAGCTACCCCTTGCCTAAGATCAATAAGCTGGTGGATGCCACGCCCGGCCATGCCCTGCTCAGCTTCATGGATGTATTCTCCGGGTATCACCAGATACCCCTCTGCCCCGAAGACCAAAAAAAGATGGCGTTCATCATGGGCCGCGGCCTCAACTGTTATAAAGTGATGTCCTTCGGCCTCAAGAACGCGGGTGCAACATACCAGCGCCTGATCAACAAACTATTTGAGCCTCTCATCAGACAAACAATAGAAGTGTATGTCGATGACATGATAGTGAAGAGTAAAGCCGAAGAGGATCATAGCTGCGATCTGAAGAAGACGTTTGAGATACTTTGAGCGTTCAACATGAAGCTCAACCCGAAGAAGTGGGTTTTCGGGTTCGGTCGGGAAAATTCCTCGGTTTCATGATTAGCCATCGTGGCATAGAGGCAAATCCAGACAAAATCCAGGTCGTCCTGGATATGAAACCGCCCCAGAATGTACGGGAAGTGCAGCGCCTCGGGTTGCATAGCGGCTCTTGGACGGTTCATGTCTCGTTCTGCAGACAAGTGTGTGCCCTTTTTCCATGTCCTACGCGAGCGGAACAATTTCAATTGGGATGAGCAGGCGGATGAGGCTTTCCAGGCTTTGAAGACGTACTTGGCTCAGCTGCCCAAGATTGCCAGTCCTACGAAAGGAGAAGTTCTGGTGTTATATCTAGCTGTGTCAGAGCATGCGGTCAGCGCCGTCCTTGTGGCCGAGCACGCGAGGGAGCACATACCAGTGTATTACGTAAGCCACGCCTTGGCAGGCGGAAATGAACTACCCCCGTATCGAGAAATTTGTGTATACCTTGGTAATGGCCAGTCGGAAGCTTAGGTCTTACTTCGAAGGCCACAAGATCTTGGTCTTAACCGACCAACCCTTAAGGAACGTTCTGCAGAAATTGGATGCCTCGGGATGTCTCCTGAAATGGGCTATCGAGCTTTCCCGTTACGATATGGCCTTCGAACCGCGGCGGGCCATCAAGGCCTAGGCATTAGCGGACTTTTTAGCCAAGAGCATAACCCCAGTCGAAAAAGATTCCCAACCACGGCTTTGGCACTTGTATGTGGATGGCTCGTCCACTAAAGACGGTAGTGGGCCAGCCTCATCATTGAGAATTCCATTGGGGCACGTTATGAGCACGCCCTCAAATTCATGTTCAAAGCGTCCAACAGCGGCACCGAGTACGAAGCTCTCGTCGCGGGGATTGAGCTCTGCTATACTGCAGGTGCTGACTACGTCCAAGCCTTCTCTGATTCCCAGCTTATCGTCAGCCAACTTAATAGGTCATATGAGGTGAAGGATGAGGTCATGGCCGCGTACATCCGGCGAGTTCGCGAGGCCACCGGGTTATTACAACATTTCTCCATCGTGCACATTTTGTGTTCAAAGAATCGACAGGCAGACGCCCTGTCCAAATTGGCAAGCTTCTCTAATGATAGGAAGCCCAAGAACATCCAGTGGGAAACTTTAACAGAAGGGAGCATCGACTTGCATGAGGTGCTATGGCTGGACAGAAGCCCGACATAGATGGAACCTATTCGTGCGTGCCTCACTGATGGAACGTTACCCGTGGACCCCAAGGAAGCTGAGAAAGTAAAGAAAAGGTCGAATTGGTTCATCTTATACGAGGGGATTCTTTACAAGCGGTCTTTCGCCCGGCCTCTCCTACGGTGTGTGACCCCGGCGGAGGGCAAGCGAATATTGGAAGAACTGCATAAAGGCATTTGCAGCTCGCACGCGGGAGGCCGTGCACTGGCCATTACGGCCATGCAAACCGGCTACTACTGGCCTAGTTTGCGGGAGGACACCATGACTCTGGTGCGGATCTGCGATAAGTGCCAGAAGTTCGCACCCGTTCAGCGGGCCCCCTCCACCACTATGACATCGACAGTTAGTCCCCTTCTGTTCGCCACGTGGGGAATGAACATCCTCGGCCCTTTTCCAAAGGCTACGCGCCAACGCAAGTACCTCTTTGTAGATGTAGGGTACTTCACCAAGTGGATCGAAGCTTGGGCCGTCGCATCCATAACCACTGCCGAGGTGCGTAAATTTATATGGTGCAACATCATCACCCAATTTGGCATCCCTCGCGCCATAATCTTTGACAATGGTTGGTAGTTTAGCACTAGCAAGCTCACGGACTACCTCCATAATTTGGGCTGCCAAGCCCACTTCACAGCCATCACGCATCCCCAAACTAACGGCTAGGCCGAGGCGGCCAACAAATCCATCGTCCATGGTTTGCAGAAGAAGCTCGATCACGCGAAAGGAAAATGGGTGGACGAGCTGTATGGTGTCCTATGGTACCTTCGTACCACAAAAAAGACTGCTATAGGAGAGACCCCCTTCATGCTTGCTTACGATTCCGAGGCGGTCTTGCCCGTCGAAGTGGCCCTCCATACCTATCGGTTGACCACTTCCCAGGAGGTGTTAAATAATGCGGCACTCCGTGAAGCCCTCGACCTCCTTCCCTCCATTCGCGGTGATGCCCTTCTCCGCGAAGCTCTCTACAAACATTGCATCGCGTGACTACACAATCGCACAGTAAGGATTCAACCTATCCAGATCGACGATCTCATTCTTCGGTGCACGGAGGTTGTTGCTCGAGCAGGGGAGCACGGCAAGTTAACTGCCAACTGGGAAGGTCCCTACAAGGTCACCACACAGATCCACCCTGGCACGTATTGACTAGAGACCCTCCAGGGTGCCCCCATCCCGCGGGTCTGGCATAGCAGCAATCTGAGGAAATATCACATTTAGGCCTATGTTGTTCTTTTCTTTCTTTTTCTAACATGTACCCAGTGCACTCTTTGTAATGAATATCCAGGTCCGAGTGATCACCATTTGCACACCTGTCTACCTCTTGCTCCAATATTAAGCACGACCTTATAGCCGGTCGCTACACTCTTAGCCCCTCTGCGGGCTAAGGGTCCATAAGCACGACCTTAAAGCCGGTCGCTATACTCTTAGTCCCTCTGCGGGCTAAGGGTCCGTGAGCATGGCCTTATGGCCAGTCCCTACACTCTTAGCCTCTGCGGGCTAAGGGTCCGTGGGCACGGCCTTATGGCTGATTGCTACACTCCTAGCCCTTCTGCGGGCTAAGGGTCCTTGAGCACGGCCTTATGGCCGGTCGCTACACTCTTAGTCCCTCTACGGGCTAAGGGTCCTTGAGCACGGCCTTAAGGCCGGTCGCTACACTTTTAGCCCCCCTGCCGGCTAAGGGTCCATAAGCACGACCTTAAGGCCAGTCGCTACACTCTTAGTCCCTGTGCGGGCTAAAGGTCCTTGAGCATAGCCTTATGGTTGGTCGCTACGCTGTTAGCCCCTCTGCGGGCTCAGGATCCTTGAGCGCGACCTTAAAGCCGGTCGCTACACTCTTAGCCCTTTTGCGGGCTAAGGATCCATAAGCACGGCCTAATGGCCGGTCGCTACACTGTAAGTCCCGTTGGGGGCTACGGGTCCCTACGCACAGCCCTTTGTTCTTTCGTTTGGGGCCCGCTATCATGAGGATGAAGGAAGAATGAAGTACAAGTGTGAAACAAAAGAACAAGTGGAAAATATCATATAAAGGCAAACATGGCAGAACGATGAAAAGAAGGGAACACTCTTTCATTAAGAATGAAACAACACAAAATACAATTCTTTACAACCATTATCGAAACAGGAAGCGAAAACAGGTATAAACAAAACAGGGGGATAGGGGCTACACGTCAGGTTCTCTGCCGTCCTCGCGCTCTTCCTTCTAAGATGAGCCGGCCTCAGCTTCCAAGGGACTGGTGTCCTCGTCCTCAGCAGCTTCACCCTCAGACGAAGGAGGGATAAACTCCACCTCGTCGGGATCGCGACCCTCCGTAGCTGCCCGCTCGCACTCGTCCACAAAGCACAGGTAGGCCTCAAAATACCGGTCGTCCAAAAATTCGCCTGTAAGGGTTAGCAAGACCTTACAGAGGTAAACGAGGGCGTCATAGCGGCCTTGCTGACAGCCTTGCTCCTTGGCCTGGACTACATCAGCCGCGGCCTTCTCTAGCTGATGCTGCAGCTCCTTCTTTTCGGTTTTGCGGCCCTCTAGATCTGCCTGCAGCCTCTCATAGCGTCTCTAATATCAAGAGATGAGTCCCTCCAGCCGCCGGCACTCTGCAACGGCCTTCACCCCTTTGGCGAAGACATCAGCCATGGCCATCTCCTCCTCGGAGACCTTTGGGGGGTCCGAAGCCCCAGGGGCCACTAGGTCCCAGGATTTGACTATATCCTGGACGAGAGAGAGCCTGACGCTCGCATTCGCTTTGACGAAGTTGGCGAAAGGCCGTGGGGTGAGTGAGGAGGCGCTGCTAGCGACTGGAGTCAAGGCTCTTGCACCTTGGGAAGGAGTTGGGTGTGCCTGCTTAGCAGGGGTTCGCTATCCTAATGACCGGCTCCCCGATTGGTGAGCAGACAAATGGTTGTCCCTTGCTCCCTCCACCTGCGTAGGGGCAGATGCCCCGATTTTGCCAGGGGGTCCCTTGGTGCTTTGCTTCTTACGGACCGGCAAGCTCATGGCGGGCCTCTTCCCGCGAGTTACAAGGGAGAGCGCCTATAAGAAAAAGTTAAGTCTGTGTTCCAAGAGAAACAAAGGGAGGAAGGGCTCATAAATTCGTATACCATACCTTTTTGGCCTGCTGAGCAACAAGGAGCTGCCTCTCTTTCTCCCACTTACGCTAGGCAGCAGCCGCCACTTGTTCAGGAGTGGCATCCCTAGTCTCAAAGGCCGTTAGCCGAGCCCTCGCTTGATCGGTGTAAAACAAACAGGAAGTCAGGTCAGCACCAACATAAAATAGGTCAGTATTGGAACGACTGAGTACCCATGGTGAAGTTCTTAAGGATCAGAAGGCCGGCCGCGGCGAGAAAGAAGTCGTTAGCAAAAACTTTAGTCTAGGGAGCCAGTTTAACGGCTCTCGGTCGCTAGACTTGCTTCTTCTCTTCTTGGGCCCCTTCATCGACTCAATTGCTTGAGTCATGAACCTAGGGATAGGCCGAGGCCTATCGTCCTCTCGTATATAGAACATAAAGTAGCGGGCCGTGTATCGATCTTTAGCCATAGGTTCTCCGAAGGGGCTCCGAACCGGTTTCCCCTCATTCCAATCAGGGACATCCCCCCAACCTGATTCCTGGTATAGGAAGAGGAAGTCGTACTTCCAATACTTCAGTTTCGACATCTTTGCAATGGCCGTCATGAAACCCGGCCTATTGTTGAAACAATACCACCCTAAATCCCCGGTCTCTTTGGGGGCCTTCTGGACCGTGTGAACCTGGACAAATCCCTGAGCCGAGCAAGTTAGGCCGCGCAATTCACAGGTTGCGATGAAGAAACAAATGTTGTGCCAGGACGTGGGTACAATCTGCGCGGGTGCCAGCTCGTACTTGTTCAGAATCTCCCTGATCATGGGATGCAAGGGAAAACAGAGACCGTAGTTAAGGGCTGCCAGGTATACTGCTATACACTTGGCGGGCGGCTCATTCGCGGTAGCATCTGGTTTGGGAATCACGAAGGAGTACTCTACAAGTAAGAGGTACTGCTTCTCAAAGGCTAACCTTTTAAGCTTGATAACAGCCTTAGGGTCGGGGAAATGGCTCCTCGGGCCATCCTGCGGGTCCAAGCGGGTTGGAGCCCCGGGGAACTCTAACCCTTCGACCACGATCTTGGTGACTGGAGGCGTGCAGCCTGTTTGTTTAGGCACCGAACCAACAGGCCCTGATGATGATTCAGTGGGGGAGCTTGTCGAAGCCCCTTCTGAGGACGAGCTCCGTGAAGAATGCCCAGAGGCAAAGCTGCGTGAGCCCGACCGAGAAGAAGTGCTAGAACTAGAGGAGCTCATCTCGGGCTCTGGGTTTGATTGAGTAGGAACTAAGCCAGGATTACTTAGTGTGCCCTCGGCCAGTAGCTCGTCTAGAGACTGAATGCGGGGAGTAGACTTCGTCTTTGCCATCCTGCGAACCTGGAAGTCGGGCATATAATTAGCTATGGTGATCTCCCAAGGGTATGTCACCTCCACCTCAGGGCTAAGAATGTTGGGGGTGGAGGAGTACTCACAGCTGGACCACGAGGGTGTGCCCGACTCAAAAAGGGGAATGGCATAGGGAATCTTTTTTGACTCCCTATACTAATTCTTTCGCGGGACGCCGACAACCACCCGACCATCAATAAAGGCTGGGAGGTTAGAGAATTGCGGGTGCTGACCCTCCATTTGGGGGCCAGCTTGCCCCTCACGGACGTCGCCACTAGATGAGCAAGATGACAACATAATATACAACAAATAGTGCTTTGAGAGGGCGTAAACGTATACCTGTAAACGATGAAGATTCAAGGACCTGGTTAAAGATGGGGGATGCGCCTTCAAACAACCATTTGAAGATATAAAGAAAAAGATTGAGGCACTACAGTGAAGTTTGAAGGGAGAGTAGGGAATAGGAAGCAGAGCCTCTCTCTCTAAAAACTTATTTCTCTCTCTAGAAAATGAAAGTGTGAGGAACAGAAATGACCTCCCTCGATGGATACTCCCCCTTATATAAAGCGAAGAAGTAGGGCACATACCCCCATACACCTTGACAGACACGCCCCTTCCCAACCGGCGCCACGTGGCACCCCATCGAAGCCACATCACCGACGACGATTGAGGGGCAGGGCCAGCACGACCATATCGCCGGTCGCTATACTCTTAGTTCCCTTGTGGGCTAAGGGGCCATGAGTACAGCCTTAAAGCGGGTCGCTACACTCTTAGCCCCATCAGCGGCTAAGGATCTGCGAGCACAACCTCATGGCCCGTTGCCGCGCTCTTAGTCGCATTGGGGGCTAAGGGTCCTGGAGTATGGCCTCCTGGCCGGTCGCTAGGTTCTCAGCCCCGCTGGGGGCTAGGGTCCTTTAGCACGGCCCTTGGCTGGTCGACACACTCTTAGTCCCCCTTCAGCCTAAGGGCCCTTAAGCACGGCGTTGTGGCCGGACGCTACACTTTTAGCCTCATCGGGGGCTAAGGGTCCGCGAGCACGGCCTCGCGGTCGATTGCTACGCTCTTAGCCTCATTGGAGGCTAAGGGCTCTAGAGCACGGCCTCATGACAGGTTGCTAGACTCAGCCCTGCTGGGGGCTAAGGTCCTTTAGCATGACCTCTTGGCCGGTCGCTACACCCTAAGTTCCATTGGGGGCTAAGGGCCCTTGAGCACGGCCTCAGGGTCGAGCGTAACACTCTTAGCCCCATTAGGGGCTAAGGGTCCTAGGGTACTGCCTCATGCCCAGTTGCCAGACTTAGCCCCGCTGTGGGCTAGGGCCCTTGAGCACGGCCTCAGGGCTGGACGCAACGCTTTTAGCCGCATTGGGGGCTAAGGGTCTTAGGGTACGGCCTCATGGCCGATCGCTAGACTCTCAACCCCACTTGGGGGCTTGGTATTCCCGTTGGGGGCTAAGGGTCTCTGAGCACGTTCCTGCGGCCTTCTTGCATAATGTAAAGACAAAACATTTCGTACGAGAGACAGATTTTCATTACGATGTTCACGATTAATACAAACGGCCAAAAAGGAAAACAAGATAACACGAGAGGTACAAAACAAAAGCTAGATCTACTCCTCGTCGCTCGAAGGGGCAGGAGAATCGGCCGATCCTGAACCCTCCCCCTGGCCGTTGCGAGCACCCCTGACCTCCACTTCATCTGGCTGGCGATGAAGTTGCGCTCCCCGGATCACTTCGTCCATGATATGCATCCAAACCTCGAAGGTCGACCACCTCAAGCCCACCAGCAAAGACTTCATTCTCTCAGCCTTGTACTCGTGAACAACACCGAGCTCAAGCATCTCATTCAATAGCATAGCGTAGAACGTCGCCTGAACGATCTCAGGCAGTTCCGACTCAGCGGCTGTGGCCTCAGCCTCGGCCAATGAAAAGCACGGGCACAACACATTGAAGTCCTCAGGAAGAGGGCGAGGCGGGCGCGAGGCGCTCCTCCAGCGCCAAGTGAAGGTGTCCTTGACATAGTTAGCCATCTCTCTCGTACTGTGGGTAGGGGGAAACGCCATGCTTACGGCACAGACAGTCACTGATAGCTTCTCCTGCGAATGAACTCTATAGTGACCTGCAAGGGAGAAGAGCAATGTATTTATAGGGAAACATTGGGGGGGATGGCAGGCTAGGGAAACTTCAAAGGATCCAGTGGCCAACCCATTTTAGACACGTGTCCATCCAACCATGCGCCAAAAAAAAAAGAAGAGAAGAGAGAAAGAGAGAGCGCGAGGGAAACAGGGACAGAACAGTGAGTACGACCTTTATTGATAATTAGCATAAGCAGTACAGGGCAAAATCAGAGGGAAACATAAGGGGAGGGGGCCGCTCCCGACTATTCCACACTAACCTAAGGGGAGGCTGCACCTTCAGAAGCCGCATCATCGGCTACCACTCCCCCACTCAAGCTATCCCCTTGATAATCGGCCCTCGCGCCTTTCTCCGAACTGCTCTTCGGGCGGAACCGAGCCTCGTAGACTCGGTCACCGAACAATCAGATCCACGACTCAAATGCTCCCCAACGCAGCTCAGTAAGGGCCACCTCCAACGACCGAAGCCTCGGCCCATGCAGCACACCAAGCTTCTTGGCCTCATTGAGAAGCATCGCGTAGAAGATTGTCTGGAATCTCATAATGGGCGGCCGCCTGTTCAGCCGTGGCCAAATCGAAGTTCAGGCCTAGGGATCAGAAGTCTTTTGGGAGGGGCGATGGGGGCAAGGCCTTCCCCCGTCGGTCCCACAGAAAGTGGCAGATAACAAACTCGCTCATCGCTTTAGTATCAAGGGAACGCGGGAAGGCCATGGAGAGAAGTTCGGTAACAGTTGTTATCGAATAAGGAAGTGGGGAAAGTGATTTGGGAATAATCCGATTTTTCCCAAAGGGCTTAATTTCCTCCATCTCACAGATCAGGCCTTACAGAGGTATTAGGCCTAAGAGGTGTTTCCCCTGGGTGACCCTCAAGCCCATGCTTACACAAGGGCCCAGAGTGCAACCTTTGGGGCCTTCTCTGGACCCAACTGCACCGAGACCAGTGGCCCATGCGGGCACTTCAGGTAAAGTTACTATTCTACCATTTCCTGAGAGGGCTATAAATAATGGTCTGCCTTCCTCGGGAAAGGGGTTAGCAACTGTGGACACTGAATTGACTTTGCTTCTTTCCCTTTGACCTCTAACTTGGACTGTGAACTGACTTGATCGTCTGAGAGGCGTTCCCCGGTTCACAACCCGAGGGTTGCCTTTTTTGTAGGCCGGGTCGTGCTGTGTTGAGGACGACGAAGTGTTGACTCCCAGCTGTTAGATAAAACCGTCCCTTTGCCCCACATTACGAGCAATCATATCTCAAAGGATTCCCTTCAGAATCAACCTTCTTTCAATGTACGGGTTGATCTACCCAAAATCAATTAGGGTTTGATTCTTTACCCGCTCATAGAAGATGTTCATATATTATAATAAAAAGTTTGAATATTTTAATATTCTTTTGAGAAATTACAATTATTATGCCTTTTGATTAAGTACTGACAATTTTGAGTAATAAATATGTAGAATTTTTGATTTTGAAAAAAGAAAATAACTCACAGAAAAGGCGCTGTAAATCCATTGAGTTGATTTGAACCCGTAAAATCGAAATATATCAGCCCGTATTTTACCTGAACTCGAAATACAACCCGCCCATATTTTACCCGAACCCAAATACGCCCGACCCGTACTTAACCTGCCCACCTGAATTGACATGTCCAATTATTACTATGCAGCACTTATTTGCATTAGTATCCGTTGTTTTGACATATAAGGTAATAAAATTTTTTTTTTTGCTCACCAATAACAATTTTGTTTAACTATGCAACCCTTGTCAATATTGATACAATGAAGCTAGACAAAAAAGATAGTAATAGCACTATAAAACCCGAGAAAATTCGATGGCCAAAAATTTCCATTCTAACTAATTTTGTGGCTATGTCGGACCGACCTTGAGAAAAAGGACTTGCTATGTATTCTTTTTCTTCCTTATTGTAAATGCGGGTCCAATAGGATTTATTGAAAAAAAAAATAATAAATTACATTTTCTTTTATGGATTATTTGGAAAGAATATTTTTCTCTTTTAAATAAGATTTCATGCAAACCCAAAAACCCTTTCCTTTTCTTTTAAACCCTAAAACCCTAAACCCCCTCCTTCTCACTTATCTCTCCCTCTTCTCTCCCTCTAGCCAGTTCTCTCTCTCTAGCCGACCCTCTCTCTCTCTCTCTCTCTCTCTGTCTCTCGCCTCCATATGCCGCCGCCCCCCCGTGCCACCGGCCACCAGTTCAACTACCATACGCCCTCCCCTTTCTTCAAGGTAATTACTTTTTCCCTCGTTTTCTCTTAGTGGATGCATGGAGATTCTACTTCCATGCATTCCTCCATGCAAGCAAGAGACCTGGATTGATTTTATGGTTTCAAACTATTAATTTGATATGTTTGTTTTCAAATTTAAATTTGGGGAGGCTTAAAGAGAACACCCTAGATATCACTATCAGGCCCCCGAATTTGACCCAAATTTAAAAATTTGCACCTGTTTGTATGGTGGTCCAAAAATCGTGAAACTTTCACAGTAGTAGGTCTGGGTGTGCTAAGTATTAGGGTGTTTGAATCGCGTGATTTGGATCTGTGTAGACCAAGTTATGGCCTAATTACTGAGCACTGTCAAAACTAGGTCTGCAGGTATAGTCTGTGGTTTTTTGAGTTTTTGACCTAGCTTCCGTGAGATTTGGTAAAAACACTAAACATGAAAGTTTTAGCAGACAAAAGTATCTTTCTAAGTTGGGTAAGAAGTTAATTTGTGGAGGTTAGGAGTGAAAAGTATGAGGTTGGGAACCTGGGTTAAAAATCTGGGCACAATCTGTCAAGTTGGGTCTGGGGCTGCTCTACCATTAATTTTGGAAAAAATCCCTAGGTCAGGATCGGTTGCCAAAAATTGTGGGATTTGTTGGGTGGGAGTGTCTGATGTACCGAACCATCTCGTTTTGGAATTGGGCCATTTGGAGTAGTGTAGTCCAAGTTTTAATAAAATTTCCCGGGACTGTCCTGTTAAAGATAGTCACTGACATTGCTGAAAGAAACGGAAATATGAACTAGTTCGGGATAGAACCAAAATGAACCCCGAACATAAGAAAGGTAGAGGATGACTTGAGGTTTCTAGATTGACTCATAACACTAAAATTGGGTATCAAAAGCAAAAGTTATGGTCATGGGAATTTAGGGTACTGAATCTATCCACGTCTGACAGGAAGGGATAGTACGGTTTAGTGTCCTAAATTGGTCTAAAAATAATGGAAAATTATCTAGGTCTAGAATTAGGCTAGAATCTAACCCTCTGTTGAGGAAAAGCTAAGAACAAATTTTTGGTTGCTTAGGCGAAGCTCAGTGAGCTGCTGTAAGAGGACCGAGCCCGTTAGCTGAACGGAAATCAGGTAACAATTATGCCCTAACCCTTTCCCCGCGTTGCTGAAACTGTGAACTTTTTGGAACTTGAGTAAGAACTATCTGTTTGTTTGTTTTTTTTTAAATAAATTGAAGGAACAATGTAATGTTATGTGAACTGAAGGTGACTGCAAGATAGAAATTGCATGTTATATTATGTTATGAAAGTTGCGACTTAGCACGTTGTGTTGGAATTCCTGATTTTCTATTGTGATGACATGGTTGGGAAAAATGATTGAATCTGAATGAACTTATCATGTTAAGTCGACCTCCAGTAAAGAGTTAGGAATTCATTAATGGAAAAGGGCTAAATTGGGTGAGTTGAATCTGTTTGAGTCGATTGAAGGCCATAGCCTTCCTCGGGTAACAAGTGCATGCATGTGAGCGGCCACGTGCTCGGCCAAGACGTGGGCTAGGATATCGGTAACCACCCCTGAAGGTGGTAGGCTAGGAAAAGGATAAGTGGTAACCGCCTAAGTAAAGGTAGGCCAGGAATGAGTTAAGCGGCTGTGCTATGTTAGAGCGCAAGCCATGAGACCCACTGGGGTCGCTCACCCAAGATTAATCTGAATTTGATGCATTCTGAATTTTAACTATAGAAGTGTATCCCTGGAAATGGTAACTAAGAAAGATTGTGATAATAAGATGTGTGCCTGAAAGATGTTCTGCTGTCCCCTTGCCTTAAAATGTTTCTAAATAAATTTGTGTGCGTAGTTGACTGTTAGGGGTGATTGTTTACTAAGTTTATCTTGCTTTTATAAAATGTTTTGTTTTTAGGTGAGCTAGTTATGCTTGGGGATGGGGATATAAAGTAGAGCGAGGAGCGAATGTGGAATTAATAAGTTTAATGTTGGGAGTTGTGATGAACATTAGTTTGTTTTAGTTGGTATAATTGAATCTTAAACGATATAAGCTTGTTTTGTAATGAGGATTTTCTTGTTTTATTTGCTAGACTTGATATCCAGCCTGGTATTTCCAAGAAGGAAATACGGCAGTAATACTCTGTTAGGATTATCCGCTGTCTTGCTGGTTAATTTAGCTTTAATTAAGGAATTAGAAATCTAGGGGTGTTACAAAGTGGTATCAGTGACCAGGTTTACTGACCTGAAGGCTTGTTTAAAAGATTTTGAGGAAGTAGAGCAATAAAAAAATTGGTAGACTTAAGGATTCTAAGGAGAGTGAGTGTCGCATCGGGGCAAGGGCTGCATGCATCCATTATTGTTTGAATATGTAATGTACTTGAATATGTGTCTCACTGACACATTATCTTGTATAGGAATGAAGGGTATCGAACACTATGGGTGTGTAGGAGGGCAATGTTTGCACGAGCAGTTAACCAAAAGGCCTGGTCAGGTGGTATGGGACCATATATGTCATGTGAGGTAGGTGTTAGCCCGATATTTAGGGGATAGGCCCAATAGCTGTCTAGAGATTGAGTATAGCCAAGTAGTGTTTGTGTTGCTGACCTTGAAGGGAGACCTGGAGTGGCGTTATCGAGTGGATGAGTTGCTTCCCCGGGCCCGTGATCCCCGCCCATGGGGAAGCTGTTGTTGGTGCGATTGGGAACCAGTGGGGATGGATATGAGGGATCTACTAGACTATTTGAGGATGGAGGGACCCTATGACCTAGATTATCTACCAATAGCTAGTGAACAGGATGCACCACCCCCAGTGAGGAGTCAACAGATGATGGGGGAGAGTATAGGGATGTGAAGAATGCTCCTATAAAGGTGGGTTCTGAGGAGGGAGGAGACTATGGAGGGAGTACGGGAGGAGAAGAAACTAGGGAAGAGGAAGACCCCGAGGAAGACCCCGAGGAGGACCCCAGTGAGGGAAGCCAAGTGGGAGAGGAAGACCCCAATGATGACTCTGAGGGTAGCGAGGGGCAGTTGATGGGCAGTGAGGATTGTGGAAGAGATTGGAGCAAGGATAAAGTGGAGAAGTCTAGGAGGATGAGTTCTGAGGAGGATCAGGAGAAAGAGAGGGTGAGGACTATTCTAGAGGATGGCGAAAGGGGGAAACCTGAGGATTCAGAAGATGAGGTGATCGAGCCTGCTGAAAAGAAGAGTAGGTCTGAACCTGCTGGAGTTTACTGGAGTCGAGGTCGCTGTAGACGTACGTGTAGGGGTACATGTCCGCTGGACGCCCCTAGTCGGTAGAGTTGGGTACTGTTGAAGAGTTCAGTTTCTTTTTTATCCCTAGGTTAAGATTGTAGTTGTTTTCTGAAGTTCTGTTTTGATGTAAGCCCCTGTGGGCTAATAAAGTTAGCATTAGAAGTGATGTACTAAAGGATATCGTATGAAATGTTACTGATTCCGGTCTATTCAATAAAGATATAAGTTTTTGATCATCTAAAATTCTGTGGTATTTAGTATTTTCCTTGAGCTATGTGTGAGCTACCAGTATGATACCTGTTTGTGAATAGTGCATGGGCATGTGCGATATGATGGAATGATGTGAACTTGATGTTGAGATGTATTTCAAAACCTATGAATATTACTTGATGCCTAGAGTGGGTCGTGTGGATGTACTATTTTAATCGAAACCTGAGAAGTTGTATAGTGCGCCTTAGTGGGCTATAGTGTGGACTCCTATAGTGTATAAGCTGTGAACTATTAGGAAGGAAACTAAACTTAACCTACGTTTCAATCAGGATGTCGCGGAACAACGACGAGTCACGTACCGAGTTCGACCTCCCTCCAAGAAATCCGGTGGACCCGGAAATCCCTATGGCCGCCTTCCGGGAGCAGTTAGAAGGCCTCTGCCCACGAGGTGGAAACGGGAACCACAGTCAGGTGAGGGAGACCAAGCCGCCGGCCGAGACGGACCTCACCAACCGGGTACTAGTAGAGCTACTGCAGCAACAGGGGGAACAGCTACGGCTACAAAATGAGAACCTGCAGAGGATATTAGGGGGAGAAGAGGCATGAGGACGATAACTCCCTTATGTTTAAGAAGCTTGCCACTCTCAACCCACCGGTCTACAATGGTGTTGTCGATCCTAAGGCTTTCGAGGGTTGGATTCGGGGCATGGAGAGACTGCTCGACGCCCTTCATTGCCCTGAAGAGTGGAGGGTCGGATTGGCTGTGTTCTTTCTTAGGGACAGAGCAGATCACTGGTGGGCGACCGTGAGGGAGAGGCAGTATGAACCTGGGTTCAGCTGGAGTACTTTCAAAGAACTGATAAAGAACCAATTCTACCCTGTGTCACTCCAGAAGATGAAGGAGAATGAGTTCATACAGCTGCAGCAGGGAGGATGAGTGTGCTGGAGTATGCCTCTAAGTTTACGGAACTCTCTCGATACACCCCTGCCTTCATCGTGAATGGAAAGTTGAATATGAACCGCTTCGAAGCGGGACTACACCCAAACATCAAGGAGAGGATGTCTGTACGTAAGTACGCCTCTTACGAGGACCTATACGACAGCGCGGTAAATGTAGAGCGGGCAATGAAGGAGAAGAATTACTATTATAATGAGCAGCAGGGAAATAAGAGGAAGGGAGATCAATGGGGGGAACAGCAGGTCCCGTACAAGGGACCCTCGGGAAACTTCTACAATAAAAGTCACAATAATTGTAGAGGACAATAGCCTGGGGCCCGGCCTAAAGTGACCTGCAATGCTTATGGGAAACCGGGGCACTTTGCTCGGGAATGCCGTTATGTGAAACGGCGTTTTCACTGCGGAAGTCCACAACATCAGGTGCAGAAATGTCCCCTTCCCCCACCTCCTCCTAACTGGGGAAGCGGGGGACAACAGAGATAGCAGAACTACCAGAGTGTGGGTGGCCAGGCAGCCAACCCATACTATCAGAACCGACCATCGCAGCAGCATCAGACCAAACCTGCCAACCAACAGCCACGGAACACCAGGGGTAGAGTATATGTGATACGCCAGGAAGAAGCTGAGGGAGCTCCGAATGTGGTGACTGGTACTTTCTCTATCCATGATAGACCAGTAGATGTCTTATTTGATTCGGGTGCGACGTACTCTTTTGTATCTGCAAAGTTGGTTGAGGCCCTAGGGTTAACTCCAATTAGTGGACCCCCTTTATTCTCTGTGACTCTCCCAGATGAAAAGGTGGTAGGGTGCAAGGAACTTTATGAGAACTATCCAAGTAGGATGTATGAGCAGTTATTCTTAGCAGACCTATACAAATTTGCGTTAACTGACTTTGGGGTTATACTGGGAATGGATTGGCTAGCAAGATACCAAGCCCAAATTAACTGTCCAAAACAGAGGATTACTCTAAAAGGGCCCAATGGGGAGAGGATAGTCCACAAGGGAAAGGCGCCTAGGACTAGCGTAAGACTTATCACTGTACTGAAGGCTAGCAAATTATTGGGACGAGGGTGCGAGGGTTCCTGTGTAATATAGTGGAAACCCCGGCTAGGGAACCGTCTCTTCAGGACATTCCAGTAGTCCAAGAGTTTCCGAATGTCTTCCCGGAGGAGATTCCAGGCATGCCACCCATTAGGGAGGCTGAATTCTGCATTAACCTAGTGATAGGTGCCACTCCAGTCTCTAACGCACCTTACCGGGTGGCACCAACTGAGTTTAAGGAACTAAAGACACAGCTTGAGGAACTTTTAGAGAAAGGGTATATCCGTCCTAGTACATCCCCGTGTGAAGCCCCAGTGTTATTTATGAAGAAGAAGGATGGGACCTTGAGGTTGTGTGTGGACTATAGAGAGTTGAACAAGATTACGGTGAAGAACCGCTACCCTCTGCCCAGGATAGATGACCTCTTCGATCAACTAAGCGGTGCGGGAACGTTCTCTAAGATACATCTCTGTTCGGGGTATCACCAACTCCGGACTAAGGAGGAGGATATACCTAAGACTACATTTCGCACCCGGTATGGACACTATGAGTTCGTAGTAATGGCTTTCGGACTCACAAATGCCCCGGCGGCATTCATGGACCTTATGAATAGGGTTTAAGCCATATCTGGATCAGTTTGTTGTGGTGTTCATAGGCAAAATTTTGATATATTCAAGGATCCCACAAGAGCATAATCGCCATTTGAGGATTATTCTAGAGATACTGTGGGAGAACGAACTATATGCTAAGCTGAAGAAGTGTGAGTTTTGGTTGAGTAAGGTAGCATTTCTGGGGCACGTGGTGTCTCACGAGGGAGTATCAGTGGACCCGTAGAAAATAAAGGCTGTCACGAATTGGCCAAGACCTAAGAACCCAACCAAAGTAAGAAGCTTTTTAGGTCTGGTAGGATACTATCGTAGATTCGTTTGGGATTTCTCAAAAATCGCCACGCTAATAACCAATTTGACTAAGAAAGTCACCAAGTATGAATGGACAGACCGTTGTGAAGAAGCCTTCTAGGAGCTTAAGAGGAGATTGACGAGTGCACCCATACTGGCCTTACCCACCAGTGGCAAAGATTTTGTAATATATAGTGATGCATTCAAGAACGGGCTGGGATGTGTGTTGATGCAAGAGGAGCGTGTCATTGCCTATGCCTCTTAGTAGCTAAAAACACATGAGCGGAACTACCCAACTCACGATATGGAATTAGCAGCATAGTATTTGCCCTTAAGATCTGGAGGCACTATTTATGTGGAGTACATTGCAAGATCTTCACCGACCACCAGAGTTTGAAGTATCTGTTCTCGCAGAAAGATCTGAACCTAAGACAAACTAGGTGGCGGGAGTTTCTTAAGGACTATGATGTTGACTTCCAATACCATCCGGGTAAAGCTAATGTGGTAGCTGACGCATTGAGTCGTAGGCCCTACCCTACACTAAACTGCGTAATGGCACTACCTAAGGATTTGTGTGAGGCTTTCTACAAGATGAAGATTAATGTGGTGACACGAGGGAATAAATCGGTGTTATGAGCCTTGGAAGTACAACCGACCCTTTTAGAAGAGATCAGGGTAGCACAGGCCACAGACCCCCAACTGGAGAGGATTAGGGAGGAAATACTGACGGGAAAGGCCCAGGGTTTGTGATCCATGAGGATGGCACCTTGAGGTTTCACAATCGGGTGTGTGTAGCGACTGTGGAAGATCTTAAGAGAAGGATCCTAGATGAAGGACACAATACTCCCCATTTTGTACACCCTAGGGGAAAACAAATTATATGAGGACTTGAAGCAGACATTCTAGTGGAGTAATATGAAGCAAGAAATAGCTGAGTACGTAGCCAGATGTTTAACATGCCAACGAGTAAAGATGGAACACCAGAGGCCTACAGGGCTCTTACAACCGTTGGAAGTCCTCGAGTGGAAGTGGGACTCCTTGTCTATGGACTTCGTGGTAGGACTGCCACCTACACAGAAGCAAAATAATGTGATCTGAGTGATTATGGATAGACTCACGAAAACGGCTCATTTCATAGCCATGAGGAACACATGGACATTGGACCAGTTGGCCCAAGTCTATTTGGAAGAGATAGTTCGGCTGCATGGTGTGCCTAGCTCAATAATGTCTAACCAGGATACAAGGTTTCAGTCGGGGTTCTGGCAGAAGTTACAAGAAGCGTTTGGAACTCTACTACGCTTTAGTACAACATTCCACCTAGCCACACATAGACAGATAGAGCATATAATTCAGACCTTGGAAGACATATTGCGGGCATGCGCATTAAATTTTAAGAAGGCTTGGGATGAGCAGTTGGCCTTGATAGAGTTCTCATATAACAAGAGCTACCACTCCGACATCGAAATGGCTCCATACGAAGCGCTGTATGGTAGGCGATGTAGAACCCCACTGTGTTAGCGGGAAATCGGTGAAGTAATTACGATTGGGACGGATCTTATCCAAGCCACTACCCAGAAAATCAGACTGATCCAAGAATGAATGAGAGCCGCCCAAAGCCACCAGAAGAGTTATGCGGACCGGAGGCATAGACCCTTGGAATTTGAGGTAGGAGATCGCGTGTTTCTCAAAGTGTCTCCAACCAAGGGCATATTAAGGTTCGGTATGACAGGGAAGCTGAGCCCCAGGCATATTGGTCCTTACCCTATCATTCAACGGGTGGGAGAGGTCACATATCGGTTGGAAATGCCACCAGAACTACCCAGGGTGCACAACGTGTTTCACGTGTCCCAACTACGTAAATATCTTCTAAACCCTTCCCATGTGATCGAGCCAGACCCTGCACTATTACAGGAGGACCTATCCTATGAAGAGCACCCCATCAGTATTTTGGATTGAAGGGAAAAGCAGCTTCGTGGAAAAACCGTGCCTTTGGTGAAAGTACTATGGGTGAATCATGAGGTATCAGAGGCAACGTGGGAGCCAGAACAGGAAATGCGGAAAAAGTACCCACACCTGTTTCCTTAACCAGGTACATGTGCAGTTTCGAGGATGAAACTGTCCTAAGGGGGGTAGGATGTAAAACCCCGAAAAATTTGATGGCCAAAAATTTCAATTCTTACTAATTTTGTGGCTATGTCGGATCGATCTTGAGAAAAAGGACTTGCTATGTATTCTTTTTTTTTCCTTATTGTAAATGTAGGTCCAATAGGATTTATTGAAAACAAAAATTATATTTTCTTTTATGGATTATTTGGAAAGAATATTTTTCTCTTTTAAGCAAGATTTCATGCAAGCCCAAAAACCCCTTCTTTTTCTTTTAAACCCTAAAACCCTGAACCCCCTCCTTGCCACTTATCTCTCTCTCTTCTCTCCCTCTAGTCGGCTCTCTCTCTCTAGCCGGCCCTCTCTCTCTCTCTCTCTCTCTCTCTCTCTCTCTCTCTCTCTCTCGCATGCCTCCATACGCTACCGCCCCCCTGTGCCGCCTGCCACCAGTTCAGCCACCATACACCCTCCCCTTTCTTCAAGGTAATTACTTTTTTCCTCCTTGTTTTCTCTTGGTGGATGCATGGGGATTCTACTTCCATGCATTCCTCCATGCAAACAAGAGACTTGGATTGATTTTATGGTTTCAAACTATTAATTTGATATGTTCGTTTTCAAATTTAAATTTGGGGAGGCTTAAAGAGAACACCCTAAGTATTACTGTCAAGCCCCTGAATCTGACCCGAATTTAAAAATTCGCCTCAGTTTGTATGGTTGTCCAAAAATAGTGAAACTTTCACAGTAGGTAGGTCTGGGTGTGCTAAGTATTAGGGTGTTTGAATTCCGTAATTTGGATCTGCGTAGACCAAGTTATGGCTCAATTACTGAGCACTATTAAAATTGGGTCTGCGGGTATAGTCAGCGGTTTTTGGAGTTTTTGACCTAGCTGCCGTGGGATTTGTAAAAACACTGAACATGAAATTTTAATAGACAAACTTATCTTTCTAAGTTGGGCAAGAAGTTAATTTTTGGAGGTCAGGAGTGAAAATTATGAGGTTCGGAACCTAGGCTAAAAATCTAGACACAATTTGTCAAGTTGGGCCTAGGGCTGCTCTACTCTTAATTTTGGAAAAACTCCCTAGGTTAGGATTGATTGCCAAACATTGTGGGATTTGTTGGGTGGGAGCCTCGAGATGTACCGGACCATCTCATTTTGGAATTGGGCCATTTGGAGTAGTGTAGTTCGAATTTTAATAAAATTTCTCGGGACTATCCTGTTGAAGATAGCCACTGACATTGCTGAAAGAAACGGAAATATGACCTGGTTTGGGATAGAACCGGGCCGAACCCCGAGCATAAGAAAGGTAGAAGATGACTTAAGGTTTCTGGATTAACTTAGAATACTGAAATTGGGTATCAGAAGCAAACGTTATGGTCACTGGAAATTAGGGTACCGAATCTGTCCACGTCTGGTAGCAAGGGATAGTATGGTTTAGAGTCCTAAATTGGTCTAAAAATAATGAAAAATTTCCAGGCTCTAGAATTAGGCTAGACTATGACCCTATGTTGAGGAGAAGCTAAGAACAAATTTTTGGTTGGTTAGGCGAAGCTCAGTGGGCTGCTGTACGAGAACCGAGCCCATTAGTTGAACATAAATCAGGTAACAATCATGCCCTAACCCGTTCCCCGTGTTACTGAAACCGTAAACTTTTTGGAACTTGAGTAAGAACTATCTATTTGTTTTTTTTTTAAAATTGAAGGAACAATGTTATGTGAACTGAAGGTGACTGCAAGATAGAAATTGCATGTTATATTTTGTTATAAAAGTTGCGACTTACCACGTTGTGTTGGAATTCCTGATTTTCTATTGTGATGACATGGTTGGAAAAAATGATTGAATCTGAATGAACTTATCATGTTAAGTCGACCTCCAGTAAAGAGTAAGGAATTCATTAACTGAAAAGGGCTAAATTAGGTGAGTTGAATCTGTTTGAGTTGATTGAAGGCCATAGCCTTCCCCGGGTAACAAGTGCATGCATGTGAGCGACCACGTGCTCGGCTGAGACGTGGGCCAGGATATCGGTAACCACCCCTGAAGGTGGTAGGCCAGGAAAAGGATAAGCAGTAACCACCTAAGTAGCGGTAGTCCAGGAATGAGTTAAGCGGCTGCGCTATGTTAGAGTGCAGGCCATGAGACACATTGGGGTCGCTCACCCAAGATTAATCTGAATCTGATGCGTTCTGAATTTTAACTATAGAAGTATATCCCTGAAAATGGTAACCAAGAAAGACTGTGATAATAAGATGTATGCCTAAAAGACGTTCTGCTGTCCCTTTCCCTTAAAACATTTTTCAAATGAATTTGTGTGCATAGTTGACTGTTAGAGGTGATTGTTTACTGAATTTATCTCACTTTTATAAAATGTTTTGTTTTTAGGTGAGCTAGTTATGCTTGGGGCTGGGGACATAAAGTAGAGCGAGGCACGAATGCAGACTTAATAAGTTTAATGTTAGGAGTTGCGATAAACATTAGTTTGTTTTAGTTGGTGTAATTGAATTTTGAACGATATAAGCTTGTTTTGTAATGAGGATTTTCTTGTTTTATTGGCTAGACTTGATATCCAGCCTGATATTTTCAAGAAGGAAATACGGCAGTAACACCCTGTTAGGATTATCCGCTACCTTGCATGTTAATTTAGCTTTAATTAAGGAATTAGAAATCTGGGGGTGTTACAAGTATAAATAACAAATGGCACAAACTTCAAACTACACTCATTAGATATGTGATACAAAGTTCGTAAGATCACTTCACAACTATAAGTGTACGAAGTTCAAAATTCTTAAGATCATTTGATAACTAAGTACTCCCTTTAGTATTCTTTTTTTCGTTTGTTGTTTTTTAGACGAGGTACCTTTAATGATCTTATGTCCCAAGATGATGCACAATGGCATCATCATCAAATATATCAAATGCATCTTTTTCAATATAAACATAATAAATGGTCCTTAACAGATAGTATATAATATACTCACTGGAGTATTCCAAGCCCGAAAACAAAAGTCCATGTTCTACATATTAACATCATGCTCATGTTAATATGCAAAGCCTATACCATACACTCGAATGTTTATACTCCCATATGACACCTAAGCAATTATATATTTAAATATAAAATATATGATAAATACACCCCAAAAAATATATATAAAATATATATGGGAGCATGTGTTTCTGGGTGTACATAATAATTTGCCGTTACTATGTGCCTGAAGTTACACACCATGTATCTAATTGATGCGCATGAAACATATTACTCGTGCACACTAACATGAAGCTAATATACCCCATATATTTTACGTATAATTTATATGTATTTTGGGTGGCTAATTTGTTTCTTTATCAAAAAAATTTTTCCCACAATTGTTTACAATATTGTTTGTATTATTATCAATACATGTAACAAATGTTCACCATATATATTGCCAATTACTATTTTATTCGGTTTTAGTTTATCTTTCTTTTCTCTTTATTATTGTTTAATTATAGTTAATAGCCAAAATGATATTTGTATGATAATATATCAGCAACTATGATACTAATGTTCACTAGAGATGACATGAATGCTCACCAAATATAATTTAGTTGCTCACTGGATATAATACTAAAAATTAGTAAATATAATATGAATGCTCACTAGATTTTTTTCAGGTACTCATTTTCCATCAAATTTGATTAAATAGAATATATTAAAAAGAGATTAAAAAACAAGTGGATTATAAGTTCATTCTTGTTTTCTATTATACCCTCATTCACAAAAAGTTCAAGTGAATACACATCATATTGCACACAAAATATATAACTGATGTACACAAAATATACAGCTGTGCACACCAAACGTATTACCAATGCACCACAGATACAAACTAATGCACGACAAATATTATTATTAATTGTTTATAATACTGTTTATATTCTTATTAATATACATGTTATTATATTATAATTAATACCCCGAATAACATATATGTGATGAATCTCGTCAAACATGATACTAATGTTCACCAAACATAATGTTAATATTCACCAAACACTATATAACTTAATGAATAGAATTTAGCTGCTCATCATATATAGTACAAATACTCCCTAAATGTAATATGGACGCTTGCTAAATTTTTTTATGTGAAAAAAGAGATTAGAAAAATATGTGAATTATAAGCTCATTCTTATCAATATAGCGTCATTCACAAAAAATAGTGATATTGCGCATCAAACATATACATGATGCACATTAAATATATTAATGATGTGCACCAAATATAAAACTGATACAAACCATAATTTTGCTTATACACAATATATATTTTGGATGTTTGGTTTCTCTCTATCTTATTCTTTTTATTTTTTAATAGTTGTTTATAATATTATTTATATTGTCATCAATATATAGAGAACAAAAGCTTACCATATGGATCATAAGTTGTCTTATAGGTTTTAGTTCATCAATATTGTTTTCTTTAGTATAATTTTATTATACTTAATAACCAAAATTATATATATATATATATATATATATATATATATATATATATATATATATATAATATATATAATATATATATATATATATATATATATATATATATATATATATATATATATGATGCTTATAAAGTATGTCCTAATGTGCATATTATATAATTTTAATACTCCCTAAATATAATACAAATGCTCACTAAAATTTGTAGGTCCTCATTACAAATCAGATTTAGTTGAGTATAATGGATCCAAAAAAGAGATTAAAAACTATGTAGGTCATAATCTCATTCTTATTTTTCCTACCCTCCTTCATAAAAAAGAAATAATTACAAAGTTTGGTTCAATAAAATTTACAAAAAGTCTTAAAAGTTATAAATGCTCTCTTAGGATACTAATGTTTACCAAACATATTACTAATTCTCGCTAAATACAAATTAATTGCTTACCATATGTAGAAGTAGTACTAACTAAATAAAATTTGAATGCTCACCATATCCAATGTACGCTAAATATGTTCCTCCCTTTAATTATATAATGATTAAGTAAAATATATTCAAAAAAACAAAAAATCCTAGTATATGAAGTACAAAGGGGGCAAGAAATTTTTTTTCATGTAATAGCTCCAAAAAATGCAAAAGAGGGGGCAAAAAGGCCTTTTTTTTTGAAGTAAAAGCTCCAAAAATAAATGTAAAAGAGGGGGAAAAACTCAAAAACTGTTATAAAAACCAAAATAAATGTTAAAGAAGGGTAAAAGCTCGAACAATGTTAAAAAAACAATGTTTGGCATGCTAACCTACTTGAATCCATGAATCCCAGCATATGATGGTGGGACTACTACTAGTGAGCTACATTCCTTGCAGCGCTTTAGGATTTACAACTAATCTTATTTATTCATTGTTAAATCTGGACTAGGTTCACCCGTTCACTTGTACTCTTAGGAGAGTACCACATCAATCTCCGACTTTAAAAAAAATTATTCATGTGTAGTTAAGCAATATTTTTTCTTTTATAGTAGAAAATGCTCTGTCAATATGCTTCAACAAGTAAAACCAATGTGAACTTTTAGAGAAAAAAATAAAAATGCACTTTATTTTCCACTTTCAACTACTATGATAGTTACCAACACTATTTAAAGAATGAAAAACAAAATTGAGATGCAAATTTGCTATATTGAAAATAGGTAACGTAGTTTAGGATGGCATAAATCTTTTGCTTCATTTGGGAAAGGGGAGGGAGCTACCAAGAAATTAGCAAGGGATGAAAGTAGGGACTGGAGGGAGTGTTGAGTAGTTTCCATGTTTCACAACGAGTTAAAAAGACTAAAAAAGAAAAAAGAAAAATTCAATTAAATGTTCCCTAAAACCTAGAAAGTGATGGTGCTTACCCTATAATAAGAGAAGTAAGGAAATCTTAAGGACCCTGATACAATTACACTTGGTGTAAAGAATTTATTTTACACTTTCAACAAATAGTTGGCAAGTGACAATAGAAGAATCTTATCCATAGAAAAAGTGGGGGGAAGAAATGGAGGGAAATGAAGCTGGAAAGAAGGGAAAAATTTGGGAAGAAGTTCTGACATTAGAAAAACAACCTGTATTAATGTACATCTATTAATTAAAGTTTATGAGGTAGGTATTATTATTAAGATGTAGTATTTCTAATCAATTTTTTTTAGATTGAATAAGTTTAGTTATAGTTGTTAGATATAGTTGTTGCAACTAATGATTTTCGTTCAAAAAAAATATGATGATGAAAGTCGTTTTGATGATAATGATGACGACGATGATATGATGATGATGACAACAACAACAGCAACAACAATAACAATAATAAAATAATAATAATAATAATAATAATAATAATAATAATAATAATAATAATAATAATAATAAGTTACATCAAAACGATAACAATAGCAAAACCTTATTTAAAGTTTATTGTTTTGAAAATATAAAGTTGATTTTACAAAAAGATCAATAAAAGTGAAATTAATTGAAAGTCAAACTTGTAAAGATTAGAAATGTATAAAACTATTGACGCCAATGTAATTAAACGTTAGAAATAAAGTTAATCCATGGAAGCTAAGTAAAGGAGGGGAGTTTAGCTACAATAATAATAAGGGCAAATTTGAACTATTACAGGAATAGTATAGAAGTTTAGTTGTAAAAACAATAGTAGCAAATTTGAAGTATTAAAGAAATATTTTAGGAATACTTTGATTATAAGGGCGTAGATAAGTCTAAGATTTTTAATATGTTAATATGTCACAAGGAAGGTTATAAGAAAAGAAATGAAACTCTATTAAATAGTTACAACAATCAATATAGCGCATTCAATGAGAGAAGTATTTAAAATCTTCACTTTGATTTCAAAGTCAAATCTTGTAAAGTTTGAATTTTTATTGAAATTTTGATAGAATCTTTTGGCACAAATTTCAATTGATAAAAGGCCCATTTATTTCCAGCATTTTAATTGGTAGTGTGAAAAAAAATTCTTTTCACTAAGTGTATCTGTAGTCTTTCCCAAATCTTAAGAGATATTTAGCCCACTCTAGCACCAAAGCTGATTTAATGGGCCCCTCAAAATTTCTTGGGAATAGCCCAAGTGAGATTTATCTCATAAAGACGAAAAATATTCATGTAGTGTTTGTTTGACCTATGAAATTATTTAACCATTTTTAAAAAAAATAACAATGCAAATTATGTTTGGATGAAATATTTTTTTTTTCCCAATTTATTAGTGTATTTCAATTTATCAGCAAGAGAAGTAAGGAAATCTAAAGGGATATTTAGCCCACTCTAGCACCAAAGCTTATTTAATGGGCTAATCAAAATTTCTTGGGAATAGCCTAAATGAGATTTAATGCAGAAAGACAAACAATATTCATGTAGTGTTTGTTTGACTTATGAAATTACTTAGCCATTTTTTTAAAGCAGGAACAATGCAAATTATGTCTGGGTGAAATTTTTTTTTTTTCAATTTATTAGTGTATTTCCTATCTATATATTTAAGTCACTAAGAATGCTAGGGCTATTGTGAGCATTTGCATGCAAAGAAACCTGAGTCACATTGAACAAGAGTTGTTATTAGGAGCCTGTTTTTCCCACTTTGATATTCCTTAACTAATTTGTGATTTGAATGGAAGTCTTCTTATGCATTTGTCATTAAAAACACTGAACCATACGTGTGAAGGGCATTTGTATCTAAAAAGCAGTATTTTGTATCAAGGTACACTATGCATACAGGTGAGGGTTTTCCAATTTCAATTGTGTGGGCATAAGGTATTTATCATTAGTTTTGTACAAGCCACATACATATTTTTCAAGCAAAATTGAATAAAATTTTCATTTTTGTCTGGAAGTTTAACTCTCCAAATAGTCTCTCTAGAGATGTAATTTGTATATGAGAAATGAACTTCATCATTGTTTCTCCCTAGTAACAAAAATATAAACTGTTATTTGTAACGTGTAGTATTTGTTCGCCAAGAGACCTAATTTTTGTTGAAGAGCACTTGCAGTGAAATGGTAAATTTTCATTTTGATTGTGCTTTGCTATAGTATGATCTAAATCACGTGGATATGTTATCTGTTGTTGTAAACTAGTTGCACTACAAATGGCAGTTTGTAGTAAGAAGAAATCTTAGATAGTGCCAATTTAACTATTTGAATTGTGCTTGCATTAAAGTGATACAAGTAGTAACCTAAGCAGATGTCCAGTTTCTAAATTTTGTGCTATGGTGTACGGTTAAATTAAGCTAAAGATGGCATTCCAAGCATGAGCAGGAATTAAAGAGGGGGAACAATGATACATTGCATGAACTCAATGGAGAAGGATAGGGGGAAAGCATCTTAAAGGAGAATAATGAACATGAAATAGAGCCAGTGAAGGATGAATCTTCTTTTGCTTGGAGAACTAGAGGATACAAGAAGGACGACGAGCTTAAGAAATAGAGTGGTGAAAGATAGTAAGGTGAAGGGCCCAAGTAATGAAGAATGGAAAGACAGTGAGGAAGAAAAAGTTAGATGGTGGAGAGGTAGAGGTTACAAATATAGGGAGGTCTTTATCTTGAGGGAAAGATGTAGTAAAGGACAAAGGGTAAAGGATGAGTGATCATGATATGGAGGGTGAGTGTGAAATGCCATAAAGTTTTGACTCATAGGTCTCCTTAGAAATTAAAAAAGTGCTATAAAGGGTTGAAGGTCTACATCTTAGAAGCTATAAAGGGAATAACATGCGCAATTATCCTCCAACATATACCCTTTATCTGGGATAGGTAACTAGCTAATGAACTCCTTATTGGATGCTCGGAGGCCAAGAAGAAGGCTTTTCTATTGATTACCTATTTATCAATGCACGGGGTTTGGTGAAGTTGTAGTTGAAGGAAATTAAGGATAACTATGCAGTATAGAAACTCTTGAAGGTTGATATACATCAAGGACATGTGGTCGAGTAAGGAAATGTAGTAGGTGTAGGTTGAGCTCACCACCATTGGAAGGCTACAAATCCTGTGTGACCATAAAGATGCTCTATAGTATTTAAAGATGAGGAAGCAATTGTATGTCCCTGGTCAATATGCATGAGTAGTGGCAATCCGTGAATACTTGCTGGCAGCACTGTCGAATATAAAGATCCGCCTTGATGAGAAGAGGAGGTTTGCTAAGGGGGACCTTTACTTAAATTGTTGTGTCCTCTGCTACAAGTAAGTTAATCTGGTGTGACTTGCTAGACATTCCGCTTATGAGGGCTTGAGTATTTGTGTTGTAACTAATTCCTCAAGGTATTATAGGTGTAGTTTTTGAGTAGATTATTAGGATATTTGTGATTTGAAAATCTTATTTCACTAAATTTTATCCTACGAAATTATTTATCAAATAAGTGTCTTGTATTGTTGATAAAAGTTTAGGAAGAGTAAAAATAAGGATTTATGGGTGGTTGAAGAGGTTAAACACTCGATCTCATATTTTCAGCTATCTTTATAATGCAATTTTGATGTTTTACCATTTGAGCAAGAGAATTTACTGGGACAGCAATTGTGAATAATACCACATGATTTTAGCATAGTTAAGGCTGGAGTTTCCTTATAAATATTGACTTGTGCTTTGGTACGTATAGATTGAGCACCTCATATTCTACGAATTGCAAATTCTCTTCTCCTTCTCATACACTCTCCCTTATTATTTTATATTTTTATTAAAAAAGTACTACAAGTTACTTTTGACAGTGGAGCTTTTGTGTCATTAGATTATTATTTTGGAAAAATTACAAAAGGGTTTGTCTTCAACTAGGGTGCAACACATTCAATATATACATACATATATATACATATATATATATATATATATATATATATATATATATATATATATATATATATATATATATATATATATATATATATATATATATATATATATATATATATATGGCAAACTAGTGTTGCTGTTGGAGGAAAAGTATAGTGGATGAAAAAGCAAATGGGAGTTGAATTACCATGTTATCCTTAAGTGGGAATTGGAGAGTTTGGGGTGAGTTCAGTTGGGCATTTCTTCACTTGGGCATTACTCTCTTTCTCTCTATGTATAAACTCACTGGATTAGGTCGTTCATTTGTTTCTTTCTCTGTCTATCTTAGTTGCTCCTCCTCCTCCTCTCTCGGCCTCTGTGCTGGGTTAGTTAGAAGGTAGAATTTGAGTACTTTCATTACAGATCTAGTATTGGATGAGAAAAATTACGTGAGGTGAGCTCCTTAGTTTGTCCAGCTATGGAGGAATAGGTAGAGGTAGTCGCAGAGTTACACTTGTCTGTTGCAGTTGATAGTGACTAGTGAAGCTAACGACGGAAGGAAGGGGAACATCTGACATGAGTATATTACAACAACATCCTGGGTAAACAATAGGTGTGTGGTAGTTGGGTATAAATGTCGAGGTAATGATTAGCAGAATGAGGTACTTGTCATTCATGGTGGTGTTTTGAATGTTTATTGTTAAGGTATCTACATATACCATCATGTTCTTGACTGGTTACCATATTGTAAGGGTATTTACATGTACCATCATGTTCTCGATTGCTTACCAGAGTAATGACACTGTAGTTTGTTATGTCATCAAAATTGTATGGAAACGTGGTGAGCGTAGTATATCGTAATAGGAAGAAGGAAGGTGTTCATAAAGATAATTATAGTAACATGGCAAAGTATATAGAGTTATATTTGAGAATGGTATTGTTACTGGAAAACTAACGGGGCAGGTGATTATATCCTGTTAATCCTTGAGCAGTCTCTTTCTCTAGAAGAATTGTGAAGTTAAGCATGCACCCACATTCATAGGAGTCTCAATCAGCCTTAATTACTCCAATAGCTAGATTTGCACATGAGCACAAATAAAATGTAACACATTGATTTTCTAATCCTTTTCTATTTACTAATATTAACATACATGGCAGCGAAAACCCTAAGTGGTGTGTTACTGCTGGTATTTTCTTTTTGGAAATATCAGGTTGAGTATCAACCAAAAACATTAATGCGTAGTTTATTCTCAAGTTAAAGCATTGGTTCAAATCTTGTGACAATTAAATCAATGTCCAATCTGAACAACCATCTCCAAAAAAAGTTTAATATGAAATTAATTCATTTCAACCAAATCTTAGGTGACAAGGCCTTGATCTAAATCGGGTTCCCATCCCCATGCTCATGCACTTCACCATAAAATAAAACATTTGGAAACGTGAGATAAATTCAATGATAACCACCCTTAATTGTCAAAACTCGCACACAGGTTCATTTCAAACCATTTTTGGGGGTGGGCAAAAAACATGACTAGTTCGAAGTACTTACGCATTCCCAACATGAAACATACAACTATCCAAGTCCCACTTATTCAGTTTCAGGATAAAGAGCAGTGAGCGACCTCACTGGGTCTCATGGCCTGCATTTGGGTTTAACGCATCTGCTTAACCATATCCTATCCTATTGGCAATTTGAAAGGTTAGCGATCACTTGGCTTACGTTGTAACGCCTCCAAAATGCTAATGACATGATTTACGAAAAACTACAGTTGAAGACTTAATGATAGAAGGCACTACCGCCATCCTGATAAGGATAAGGGTCACTGAAACCATTTAATCTTACAACTCATGTTCAAATCACAATATCTATTAAAATTGAACACTTCAAAACCAAAGTCCATAATAGTTCGACTTCAATACAATCGACTTAATCATACCATGTGCCACACTACACAAGTATATTGAATATAGACCCAACTTGACCCTGAGGTCGATCCCAACATTCATGCTATACTGAATCCACTGTGAGCATCTGATGACTTCCAAAAGGGCTTGCTAAATGAAGAAACATGTGATACTTCATCACCTAAAATGGAAAATATGAAAACAATTTGAAAATGTGAGCTAAAACTCAGTACATGTGTTCTTGTATTGTAAAATGAGCGTAAAAACACTGTTGATGGGTATCTGCCTTTGTAATTCATTAAGTTCGCAATAACAATGAAAATGAAAGTAATATGAAACTGAATTGCTCATTATTTCTGGATGTGAACCCCTTGCAACCATATGATCTATACATAGGTATACACCTGCCAATCCGATTAAGAGTTGCCTTGAAGCCGCGCGGGTAAATGATGGGCTGACGCCCTAGAGATGATAACTGACGGGGTCACAAGTGAAATGGCAAATCGCTGTATAAACGGATTCATTGATAAACTCATTAAGAGTTGTAACTTGATAAACATGTTCTGCTTTCGGAAGATACAGGTAATGGATGTACCTTGAGTCTTTAAAAATATCATCTAACTTGATATAAATGTCATCTGTTTTATAAATGTCACCTGACTTGATAAATATGTTCTAACTTGATAACACTTATATATAATGGGAAATGATAACTAGGCCATGACTCTATTTCATAAATATCATTATAGGTATGTGTAGTCAGTAAATGATCCTTACTCACATAATTGAGTAAGTAAAAGTATGTGTAATAGAAATTGAGTAATTGAATAGTATACATAACTTGGGTATTTTAATATAACTTCAAAACTAAATTAATGAAAGTAATTAAATCCAATATGAAATAAATGAAAGTAAAATATACCACTATGAGATAAATGAGATGACAAAGAAAAAGACCTTGATGGTGATAAATGGAAGAGTGATTTTGCCTTTTCTGAGATAGGTTGCTGATACGAATTTAAGGCTGGCTGAGGTATGACTTGGTTTAAGAGAATAGCGAGCACACTAGATTAGCTTGATAAATGCGTTTGATGCATTTTGAATTGAGCAAGTAATAAAGGTCTGAGGCTAACAAAGATATATCTTGGTTCAAAATAGCATAAACTATAATAAATTGGCTTAATAAATATGGTTTTTGAGTCAAAACTCTCCTCACTTCTCATGTTTCATTCACAAGTCCATTAAATATAGTTTTTCACTCCAAATAGATTATTAACCCCAATAAAAGCTATTAAACTCCACAAACTTGATACTTTCTTTGCAATATTCATAAGTGATTCAAAACTCATAATTAAGCTCTCAAAATGCATGTTTCTCTTCTTTTCTCTCATAAATCGAGTTGAAAGCCCCTATAAAATCCATGAATATTTATTTCCTCCTTATAATAGCCTTACTTTGGCCAAAATGCTCAAAAACCACTCCATGATAAACCTTACAAAATTTTCAATATATTTCTTTACATCAATATCCACAATCTCCCAATAAATTCATTTACTTACATAATTAGTCTAACGAACCTCTCTTGGTCACAAATGGGACTTTCCACAATTCACCAATTTAGCCAAAAATTTGCATAACATCCATTTTTGAAGCCATTAACATATCCAAACCCCAAACAACTTCATTTATACATAATTACATAATTCATATCCAAAAACAGGGAAGTTTCTTCAAAATTTCATAACACTGGTCACATGTCCAAAATTAATGAAAATTTTCCAGAAACTCCCAAATATTATAGAGCATGTACAGTAAAAGTTTTAGAGCTTTTCTCTAAGTATATGCTGCACCAAAATTCGAATACCTGCCCAGTTTGTACCAAAGTAGGACAGTTCAGTTCAAAACTTCATAAATCATAAAATAAATGTCCAAAATTCATGCCATTTTTCCAGAAATTTTCGAATATCATCTAGAAGCTACCATAAAAACTTTACAAATTTTGGACAAGTCAATTATTCCCAGTAATTCAGACAGTAGGTGACTATAGCAAAAATCCAAAAATGTCCATCATCCATGTATAAATATAAAACCCTAGGTCATGGCCATTCAACATGATCATCCAAATCACCATATTTAAGCTTAAAATGATCACTTAAGGTCTTTCAAGGACACTCCATAGCAAGAATCACAACAATCAACTAAATAAACTTGAATTAGGAAGCATGATCATTCAACCAAAATAACTCTTTCCTCGTAACTTTAGACACTTCTATACTCAATAAAAATTGCTAAATAACCATCATTTTGATCATTCAAACATAGCCCATAAATAAAACAACCATAAAACTCAAGATACAACAAGTTGGAGTTAGGGTATACCTTCTTGGATGCTTGATTCAAGAGGGGTTTAGAGCTGTTTTTATGCAAGGGGGCTGTTGGGTGGTGGCTGGGAGTTAGGGGGTGTAGCTACTGTTGGTTTGGTGGCTGAAAGGTGGCTATCTGGTAGCGAAGGTGGCGGGAATAGATGGGTAGCTACTGCCCCTATTCTGGCAGCACTGGTGTATGTGGGAGAGAGCAATGGAAAGCCTATCTCTTCATTTTTCTTACATGTGAATTCTTAATGAGTCACTTGGTTGGATGTTAGCCTAAGTATGGCTGAAAATTTGGAGTCATAAAGTATCCTTTTGCTAACTAAAATTAGTTACAAAGCATAGCTATTAGTGGAAATAAATTGGCAAGTAACTTGAGCCTTGTTGTTTTGGGCTTGATTTTGGGCTCAAAATAATTCAAAGTGGCATTAAAAATTTTATAGGCCTTGGGATTAAGTTTTTCCAATGTTAAAAAAATAAATAATCGCTAAATCATGCTTACCAAGGCCTAATATCGATTCACTCGATATTTAATCAATGAATGAAACTTGAATTGACAATCAATGAAACTTGAATTGCAAAGTGGGACTCAAAATGAAATATCTCCCAATCGAGATGATTAAATGCGATAAGTGAAGGTGTAAAATTTAAATAATATAATGAAATTCGCTAGATAAATAAATTGGGTGTAATTGAATTAATAAACATGATTTGGTTAAATAAATAACCATGACCAATTAAATAAATAATCATGATTAATTAAACAAATAAACATGATTTAAATAAATATGGTTTAGGGTTGGGCCATTATACACATCCATCCATAAGGTGGCATGTGGCTGCTAACATGCCTGTACTTTTACCCGGGAAAGGCTAATGGCTTCAAACAAAACGGGGGTATAACTCCTCAGTCTCGTCCATTTATTCATTTACTTACATATTCACAATTAACATTGATTTTTACCAAAACATAGCCCAACCCAACCCATCCTGATCCAAAATCATTTCATTATTATTTTCACAAGAATAACGCTCAAGATAAACTCATGCAAATACTAGTTGATCAATCACTTCTGTAAAAATCATGGTAAAACCTCATCACCCATTAACCTGGGAAAATCCCCTGAACATCAATTCAAAACACATACAAACACCTTTCAAGCATACTCACAGGACGTGTTTTCAAGGAATATTTGGGAGAGTTAGGGCATGATTGTTACCTGTTAGAACACGTCGCCTAAGCTTGAGCTCGAAATACTAATTTGGCCTAAAACAATTTTCTACAATAGTATTCTGTTAGTTTCAACTCTTAGACCAACTTTCTATGTGCCCACTATACCCTAATAATTTTCCTAAGTGCCCTCTTACGCCCAACAACCAATTTTAGCCTTCAAATAAATTTTTAGAATGCTATAAATATTAAAAACTACACACATGCCTATACTGTGAGCTTTCTAGATTATCCCCAAATTTCACCCCCAAATTACCGGAACCATAACTTTCACTCACGATGTCAAAATTTTTAAGATTAAGCCCACTATAGAAAGGCCAATCTGTGAATTGCAATTTGCATTTTATGACCATTAATAGAACTCGAGTCTAACTAGTTCAAATTTCAATAAATCCCTAAACTATTCCAGTTACATTTTTGCTCAGTCTCGGTATTTTCGCCATAACTTGTTCGTTTGAACTCCATTCATGAAATTCAAAATTCTTTGATTAGAGGACATCTAGACCTACCATCCCATAATTTTTAGGGAGCCCAATTATTTCCAGTAAGCCCACAAAAGTCAGACAACTTTCTGGATATACCAACAGTGATAATAACTCAACTTTTAACCTTCTTTCCATCCACAATTTGACCCAAACCTCACCAAATCATGCATACAATCCTTTTATCCAATAATACTATTACTCCTAATTGCTAAAACAACTAAATCATCTAAGCCATAAGAGGAGAAATGAACATTTTACCTTGAAATGAAGAATAGAGAAAGGGAAAACCTTAGGGTGTTTTAGTGCTCCCATCAAGAGTTCAAATATGAAAAAGACATCTTAGAAGAGTGCAACCATCAAATTCCTTGGCCAAGTTTAAAGATTTTGTGAGGGAGAAATAATGAAAACCTCAACACATTAGGCTAGAGCTTGATGTACTTATCAAGAGAACAAAGAGAGGGTGGAGGATGAAAGATGGCTGGTGGCCTTGGGGTGACCTATGGTGACCAGTGGGGGATATAGGGGGGAGAGAGAGAGAGATGCCGTAGGGGGGCTGCCGTGATGAGAGAGAGAAGGGGGAGGAAGAGAGGGAAAAAGTTAGGGCTTGCCTCCCCCATGCCCCCTTTTTTATATTGCTATTTTCTTTTTTTTTTCTTTAGGAATAAAGAGTCGAGAGATTAATACTCCTCTAGCTTAGATTATTCAAGTAACCTCCAGACTAATCTGCTAATTTTTTTTTCTAGGAGCTAGACCTCTATGAGCTTAAGCATTCTAAGTCAGCCAATTTCATAATATTCATAAATAAACGATACATATACATATACATATCTATATATATATATATATATATATATATATATATAGATATATATTATATATATATATAGTATATATATATAAGATATAATATTATATATATATATATATATATATATATATATATATATATATATAACCCTAAATAAATAAATAATCTTTTCCCGAGGTTTCATATTCTACACTTCTTAAAGAAAGTTTCATCCCCAAAATTTCGTACACACCTGGTCATTCAAATAAGTGAAGGTATTTGGATTGCATCTCTTGTTCTGGTTCCCATGTGGCCTCCAATATCTCGTGATTTGCCCACAGAACGTTTACTAGGGGCACTGCCTTCCTATGGAGCTGCTTTTCCCTTCGATCTAGAATGTGAACTGGTTATTCCTCATGGACAAATCTGCACTCAGTTGTATGGGATCTGGCATGATAACATGGGATGGGTCAGTGACATACTTGCATAGCTATGACACATATAAGACGTTGTGCACTTTGGGTAGCTCAGGTGGTAGTTCTAAATGATAAGCTACCTCCCTGACTCATTAAACGATGGGGCATGACTCGATGTATCTAAGGATAAGCTTGCCCATCATGCCAAATCTCATGATGCCTTTAGCTGGAGACATGCGAAGGAAGACTCGATCTCCTACCTCAAGCTCTAAAGGTCTACGCCTTTTGTCTGCGTAGCTCTTTTGCCGACTCTAAGCTGTTTTTATTCACTCTTGAATCATTCTGACCTTCTAGGTAGTTGTTTGGATTAGTTTCTGGTCCAATGGTCAGTGCATCGCCAATCTTCTGTCAACACAATGGGGTTCTGCGCTGTCAACCATACAACACTTCGTACTGGACCATCCTGATGCTGGCATGTTAGCTATTATTGTAGGAGAACTCGATCAGCATTAACTGCTTATCCTAAGCTTGTTTGAAGTCCAATACGTATGCTCGAAGCATATCTCCAGGGTTTGAATTGTTCTCTTAGTCTGCCCATCCGTGGCTGGGTGAAAAGCTACACTGAAATGTAACAGTGTCCCAAATGCCTCCTACAACTTCTACCAGAACCCTGATTGGAATCTAGTGTTTCAATTTGACACTATAGAACTCAACACACCATACAATTGGACTATCTCCTCTACGTAGACCCGGGCCAACTGGTCTAAGGTCCTTGTGTTTCTCATGGCTATGAAGTGAGGTGTCCTTGTGAGTCAATCCACGATGACCCAGATCGCGCTGTTGTTCCTTTGGGTGGGTGGTAAGCATACTACAAAGTCCATGGAGATCGAGGCCCACTTCCACTCGGGGATTTCCAAGGGTTATGAGAGTCCTATAGGCTTTTGGTGCTTTACTTTTACTCATTGACACACCAGACATTTCGCCACATAGTCTGCCACCTTTTGTTTCATATTGCTCCACCAGAAAGTTCGTTCAAGTCTTTATTTAACTTGTTCCCACTAGGGTGAACAGAATGTGAGGTGTTGTGTCCCTCATCTAGGATTTTCCTCTTGAGTTCCTCTATGGAGGGAACGCATACACAGTTCTAAAATCTTAACGTCCCATCCTCGTGAATCACGAAGCCAAGTGTCTTTCCTACCGATACCTCCGTCTTTATCCTATCTAGCTACGCATCCATGCTCTGAATGGCTCGAATTTCTTTAATGAGGGTAGGTTGTACCTCCATGGTATATAGTATAGTTTCTGGTTTCCCCTGTCACCACATTGATCTCCAGTTTCTTAAAATCCTCACACAAATCCTTAGGTAGTGCTAACAAGCTATTAAGAGTTGGGCATGGCCTATGACTTAATGTATCCGCTACTACATTTACCTTTCTAGGGTGGTATTGGAAGTTTATATCATAGTCCTTAAGAAATTCTAACCACCTTCTCTATTTGAAGTTCAGGTTCTTTTATGAGAATAAATATTTAAGACTTTAATGATCAGTGAAGATCTTACAGTGCACCCTGTATAAGTACTGTCTCCAATTTTTTGGCATGAACACTACTGTTGCTAGCTCTAAGTATGAGTCAAATAGTTCCGCTCATGAGTCTTTAGTTCTCGCAAGGCATAGGCTATGGCACGGTCATCCTACATTAACGCATACGGCAATCCATTTTTGGACATGCTAGTACACATCATGAACTTCTTATCGTTGGTGGGTAATGCCAACATAGGCACACTGGTTAACCTCTGCTTAAGTTCTTGGAAAGCTTCCTCGCACCGATCTGTCCACTTATACTTAGTAACTTTCCGTGTCAAGTTAGTGAGGGGAGTAGTGATCTTCGAGAAGTTCTGAGCAAACATACAATAGTAACTCGCCAAACCCAAGAAGCTGCTCACCTCCGTCGTATTCTTAGGTCTTGGCTACTTCGTTATAGCCTCTATCTTCTGGGGATCCACAGACACTCCCTTATTTGACACTACATGTCCCAAAAATGCCACCTGTCCCAACCAAAATGTGCACTTTTTCAGCTTTGTATACAATTCATTCTCCCTTAGCACTTTTAGGACGGTTCTCAAATGGTGGGTATGTTCTTCTGGGGTCCTTGAATAGATTAGTATATTATCTATAACCATAGCTACAAACTGATCCAAGTAAGGTTTGAAAATCCTATTCATGAGATCCATAAATGCCACTACGGCATTTGTAAGCCCAAAAGGAATCACTACAAATTCATAGCATGTGCATTGGGTGCAGAATGCAGTCTTGGGTATGTCCTCTTCCCTGATCTGGGGTTAGTGATACCTCAGATGAAGGTCTATCTTGGAGAAGGTCTCCACACCTCTAAGTTGGTTAAAAAATCATCTATCCTGGGCAAAGGATAGCAGTTCCTAACCATTGTTTTGTTTAACTCTCTATAATCTATGCATAATCTCGGGGTTGCATCCTTCTTTTTCACGAACAACATCGGGGCTCCCAATTGGGACATGCTGGGCCGAATATAATTCTTTTCTAATAGCTCATTAAGTTGAGTCTTTAACTCCTTAATTCTACTGGTGTCATCCGATAAAGTGCTTTAGAGATAAGGGTTGCCCCTGGTACTAAATCAATGCGAAATTCCACCTCCCTAGGGGGTGGCATGCCAGGGATCTCCTCCGAAAAAACTTCCGAGAATTCTTGAACTACTGGAATGTCCAGGAGGGATGGCTCAGTGGCCTCAGTTTCCGCTACATTACATAGAAATCCTTCACATCCTCATCCTAGCAGTTTGTGAGCTTCCATCGTGGTGATAAGTTTCACTCCACTCTTCAAGACCTTCCCTTTGTCAACTATTCTCTCTCTGTTGGGCCCTCTTAGGGTGATTCTTTATTTTGGGTAATTTATTTGGGCTTGATACTTCGCTAACCAGCCCATCCCCAAAATGACACCGAAATCAGTCAACTCAAAGTTATATGGGTCCGCCGAAAACTCGTGTTCATACATATAGGCAGTCCTCATACAGTTCATAACATTTCACTGTATTCCCATTGGGGAGAGTTATAGACAGTAGAGGTGGTCTATGGGTTGGAACTAGCCCTGGTGTCTCAATTAGCTTGATAGAAATAAAGGAATGCATAGCACCAGAATCAAACAAGACATCTATCGGTTGAGCTTGGATAGAAAATGTACTAGTCACCACGTTTGGGGCATCCTTTGCTTCCTCCCCTACACATAACGTAAATTCTGCCCCCAGTGTTTCGCGGTGGTTGATTGGGGTGTCTGACCTAGTTCTGCTGAGGTGCTCGAGCTTGATGGTTCGGGTTAGCTACCTGCCTACCCTTATTTTAGTAGGGCTGCTGGGGCTCCTGTCCCCCATGATCCTGATTGGTCGGAGGTAGGGCATACTGGCAATCTTGCACCTGGTGCTGAGGACTCCCACAGCAGTAGCACCTCTTAACTGTGCATCACTCCTGGGCATAGTGTCCTGGCTTGCCATAGGCATTGTAGGTCACCCTAGGCTGATAGTTGGTTTGCTGCCTCCACGTGTGTTGTTATTGTGGTAGTAGTTCCCAGGGGGCCCCTTGTACGGGCGTTGAGAGTGGACGTTTTCTTGTTGATCCCCCTTCCTCTTGTTCCCGCACTACTCATTGTAATATTCATTCTTCTCCTTCATTTCCCTTTCCATGTTCACTGCAGTATCATATAGATCCTCCTAGAAAATGTATTAATGCACGGACATCCTCTCTTTAATGTTTGGATTGAGCCCGACCTCAAAAAGATTCATTTTCAGTTTCTCATTAGCAGGGGTGAAACGAGAGATTTCCATGAACTTAGAGGCATACTCCAACATGCTCATTCTCCCTTATTGCAATTGTATGAACTCATTCTCCTTTTCCTTCTGAAGGGAGGGATAAAAGCAGTTGTTAATCAGCTCCTTGAACCTTTTCCAGTCGAACCCAGGCTCATACTGTCTCTCTCGAACTGTTGCCCACTAGAGGTCGACTTCATCCTTAAGGTAGGACACCGTAAATCCTACCCTTTATTCTTCAGGGTATTGGAGGGCATCAAACAAGTTCTCCAAACCCCGAATCCAATCCTTGAAGGCATTGGGGCCGGGAGTGCCACCATAGATGTTAGGTTGTGACCAGCAAATCTCTTAAACATATGGGAGTTGTCCTCAGTCTTCTTCTCCTTGGCCTCCGCCATCTTCTATAGGTGTTCATTTTCTTGCTGTAGCTATTCCCCTTGATTCTGCAGCAGCTCCAACAACAGGAGGTTGGTAAGGTTTGATCTCATAGGTGGGTTAGTTTCGTCCATTTCGCAGGACACGTGCTACCATAGTTTAGTCCGGCATCTTATGCCACGTTATAATACACAACAGACATACAGTATTGTTCACAGTGACATTCACTTGCCATGCTAATGTGGCCCGATCTCATCTTCACATGTCCTATGCACATCTTATTAACAATAATGACATTCATACATATGTATATATACATGTATAACATAAGTTCACAATTATCAACTAATCATAACAAACAGTTGTATCTATGTAACTCAATAAAGTCTCTAATGCATAGGTTTGAAATAATAACTATTCTACACACCAATACTATCATTACATTAACATTTTAACAAAATTTCCTAGTTCATACTTGCTAGCAAAAAAGAAAGATAAGAACAGTACCATCTTTAAAAGCAAAAGCCCCTAATTTCCAGCAAACTTCTAATATCTACTACTCAGGGGCGTCAATTGGGCAGGTAAATCCTACCACACCTTCCTCGCTTCTAGCGGGTAACTTCAGGCATGGGTTCTTCCTTAATTGAGTCCTCTTCTTAGCCTTCCTCTACTAGCAGCTCTTCCTCGAGATCCTCCTCTTTTAAGGCTTTTCCTCAGGGTCCTCTTCTGTGTCTTCCCCTTCTATAGGGTCGTTTTCGGGATTCTCCTCCTCTAAGGGTCCTCTTTAGGGTCTCCTTCCTCAACAGGTTCCTCTCCCAACTCCTGCTCCCCATCCACAGGCTTGTTTCCCCCTACAGACTCTTCCTCCTTAGGCAGTTTGGGTTTCATGGTGTTAACATCCTCAGTATCTTCCTCTGCTGGGGGTGGTAGGGTCTCATCATCGGTATCAAGGCAGAAGGTTGATCATAGGGACCCACATCTATTAGATGGTCCACTAGCTCTGTTAGGTTCATTCCTATAGTTTCCTAGTCACACAAGTAACACCTATTGTAGTAATGGAACACTATAGTCTTAGGGTGAAGCTCATTGATCCTATAATGCCCTGTAGGTCACCCAAGAGGGTCAGGAGAAATAACAGGGCATGGTTGTCCCCAAACCTCAAGCAGTCATTTGGTATCTTCCCTAGTCTCCCATGTGTAAATTCCTCAATCCATTCCAAGTGTCTAGCTAGATCAACCCCGGGTTTCTTTTCCATTCTCTGATAGTGGCAACGACGACCCATGCAGTCGCAATGACGGGTCCCATTCATCCTATACATTAACAAGTCCAAATCAGACACGTGTTCACAACTAATTAAGCACATGCTAACATACCCTTTTCTTTTCCTACACTCACGCTTCGTGCAGTCCTTAGGTCTATAGGTTTTAAATTTTTATTCATGATTACAATATTTTACGTAAACCTTTAGGTCAGTTAGCTTGTGCTCTGAGACCACTTTGTAACACCTCAGTTTTCTAATCTTTTTTTATTTACTAATATTAACCCATGTGGCAGTGGAGAACCTAAGTGGGATGTTAGCACCTTATTTCCTTTTTAGAAATACCAGACTGAGTATCAACCAAAAATATTAATGCATAGTTTATTCTCGAATTAAAGCATAAGTTCAAATCCCGGTGACAACTACATCAATGTCCAATCTGAACAACAATCTCTAAAACAACTTTAATCTGAAACTAATTCGTTTCAAACAAATCTTAGGTGATGAGGCCTTACTCTAAATCGAGTTCCTATCCCCATGGTCATGCACTTCACCTGAAAACAAGACATTTGGAAAAGTGAGATAAACTCAATAACAACCACCCTTAGTTGTCAAAACACACATAAAAATTCATTTCAAATCCTTTTTAGGGGTAGGGTAAAAACACAAGCAGTGCAAAGTATTGATGCATTCTCAACATGAGACATACAACTACCCACGTCCCACTTATTCAGTTTCAGGATAAAGGGGGGCGAGCAACCTCACTAGGTCTCATAGCCTGCATTTGGGTCTAATGTAGCCGCTTAACCATATCCTGCCCTTCCGTTAATCTGGACGATTATTGATAACTTGGCTCATGTCCATCCACAAGGTGGCACGTGTCTGCTAACATGCATGCACTTTTATACGGGAAAGGCTAATGGCCATCAAACAAAACAAGAGTACAACTCCTTAGTCTTGCCCATTCATTCAGTTACTTATACATTCACAATTAACACCAATCTTTAACCAGAACATAGCCCGACCCGACCCATCCTAATCGAGAATCATTTCATTATCATTTTTGCAATGATAACGTTCAAGATAAACTCATGTAAATACCAGTTGATCAATCACTTCAGTAAAAATCATGGTAAAATCTCATCACCCATTTACCCTAGAAAATATCCCGAATGTCAATTCAAAACAGATTCAAACACCCTTTCAAGCATACTCATAGGACATGTTTTCAAGTGATATTCGGGGAAGTTAGAGCATGATTGTTACTTGTTAGAATACGTCGCCTAAGCATAAACTTGGAATGCTAATTTGGCAAAAAATAATTTCTCACAATAGTATTATGATATTTCCAACTCTTAGCCTGACTTTCTATGAGCCCATTGTACCCTAATAATTTTTCTAAGCGCCTTCTTACACCCAACAACCAATTTTAGCCCTTCAATGAATTTTTAGAATGCTATAAATATTAAAAACTATACAGATGCTGCTACTGTGAGCTTCCCAGATTTCACCCCTAGCTTCCGAGGACCGTAACTTTCAATCCTGATGTCAAAATTTTAAGATTAAACCCATTTGGAAAGGCCAATCTGTGAACTACGACTTTCCTTCTATGACCATTAATAGAACTCGAGTCTAACTAGCTCGAATTTCAACAAATCCCTAAACTATCCCAATTACAGCCAGTTTTGCGCGGTCTCAGTCTTTTGGCCATAACTTGGTCGTTTTAAATTCGATTCACGAAATTCAAAATCCCTTGCTAGAGGATATCTAGACCTACCATCCCATAGTTTTAAGGATTCTGATTGTTTCCAGTAAGCCCACAAAGTCAGACAACTTTCTGATCATATCAACAGTGACAATAACTTAACTTTTAACCTTCCTTCCATCTACAATTCGACCCAAACCTCACCAAATCGCATACAACCCCTTTACCCAACAATACCATTACTCTTAATTGCTAAAACAATCAAACCATCCAAGCCATAAGAGGAGAAATGAATATTTTACCTTGAAATGAAGAATAGAGGAAGGGAAAACCTTAGAGTGTTTTAGTTCTCCCACCAAGAGTTCAAATATGAAAAAGACATCATAGGAGAGTGCAACTATCAAATCCATGGCTAAGTTTAAAGATTTTTTTGAAGGAGAAAAATGGAAAACTCAACACATTAGGCTAGGGATTGAATTACTTACTAAGAGAACAAAGAGAGGATGAAGGTAGAGAGATGGACGGTGGCCTTCGGGTGGCCTGTAACGCCAGGAGGCAGCGACAACCGATGGGGGCATAGGAGGAGAGAGAGATGCCATGGGGGGCTGCTGTGGGGAGAGAGAGAAGGGGGAGGAAGAGAGAGGGAAAAAGAGAGTTTAAATCTTAGGGTTTGTCCCCCAAGTGCCCCTTTTTGGGTATTGTTATTTCTTTTTTTTTTCCCCTTCAGGAATAGAGAGTCGAGAGATTAATACTCCTCTAGCTTTGGACCGTTCAACTAACCTCCATATTAACCCGCTAAAATTTTTTTTTTTCCTAAGGAGTTTGACCTCTACGAGCTCAAGCATTCCAAGTAAGCCAATATCATAATAAAAGAAAATTTTATATATATATATATACACACACACACGCGCACACACACACACACATATATATACATATGCATATACATATACATATATACATATATATCTATATATATATATATATATATATATATATATATATATAATAATCTTTTTCTGGGGTTTCACATAAAAACACAAAAAAAGGAATCAAAGATAGCCCTAGAAGGAACCCAACCATGTTCTTAGATCCTGATAGGGATAAAAAAAAATAGAAACCACATGAACAGAAGGGAACCAAAAAAAATTTACTGATTGAAGGGGGAGCCTGGCCTGGTTCCTGGGCCCAATAGGCAGTAATGGGCTTCCTGAGAAGAATTGGTCTAGATGGTGACAGAGACAGTCTAGACATTGTATGGGTTAGCGACCATGAGTGGCATAAATGTTTGGTTGTGATGCACACCCTCCACCAAACTCAAAAGCGTTGGTGGTGCCCTTTTTTTAAAGTAACCCACAAATAAGAAGGCCTCGAGAAGATGAAGAAGAATAGCTATATGGTTATAAACGACCTCAGTAACTTATTTGTTCCCTTTTGAAAATAAAAAATCAAAGACAAAATCCTACCTTATCCCCGATGAGTATAGTAGAGACATCCTCCTTAGATCTAAAACACTGCTATATTGAGAGGATAGATCTTTCGGGGCAAATGGCAAAAATAGGAAGACAATAGAGCGAAAAGCCTATGATCACACTAAATTCCTATGTTAGAGGGCACAATTCACACCCCCTAAAATGGAAGACGTGAAGTTTAGAATCTCAGTAGGTAGAAGCAGCTCTAAAAGATTCCCAAGATATTTTGACTTAGCCAAGCCCACAAAGACTGTTCAAGAAAGGTTCTTAAGCTCATACTTATCTGCGATATTAAGGGAGAGGAGCCAAGAAGTTAAAGCCTTTTCAAAAGAGATCGTGATTTTTTTATTGAGATTGCCCTAAACAACATGAGAATTAAAAGATAGACAACCTCAATTTATAGCTGCATGATACATTTAGTTCAAATCCAAGCAGATTTTAGATAACTTAGTAGATAGACCCGCATGGTTCCTATTCTCACTGTACTTAACTATTGAGTCCAAGTTGGATTGGGCAGGATGCCCAATCCAATTTGGACTTGGCTACAGTGGCCTAATAGAGAACCTAGCTGGGTTCACTGGTGGTCCAGCATGCCATTTTATTTGTTTTTATTTTTCTCACCCTCCTGATTTGTAATTCCAATTTGGAAATTATTTAATAAAATTAAAGAATTATTACTCAGGACCAAAAAGCTCTCAATACTTAGTGTGCCTTTTTGTTTTCATTATTTTTTATTTTTAGGGGAAATGGGGGATAATTTTAAATAGTCGTTTCAGGCTTGCATAAGTTTTTAATTTAATTACATAAGTTTTTAATTGCATTACATCATATAATTATAGCAAAAGCATCATATAAAACTCTAACCAGTCTACCATACTAATTGTCTGGGAAGCCACTGCTACCTCTACCAAAGAGGTAGTCAACATAGTATGAGGTATAACTAGAATTGATCGAGGCATGGTTTGTGCCTATGTCAGACTAGGGATTGCTTATAGGGGGTCGAGAATGGCACGGAGGATCATCATGCACCACTCCAGAAGTAGGATAACCATGCAAAATATAGGGTGTATAGGGTTCCCCTAAGGAAGCAGACATAGCATAAGGATCTTTGCAATTATAGACTTGGAGTGGCTGCACCTCCAATGGAGACTCTGGACATGGGCTCCTCTCTCTTACATAGGAAGATTCAAGTATATGTTGTTCTGTAGAAGAAGATTGCATTTTAGAACGAGGTGCACATGGCCTCCAAGCCCTAACATCATCTTCAAAAGCGAACCCACAAGTTTAGGTTTTCCGCCATATTAAGTCAGCAAAAGGGAATAGCATATGAAAATCAATTTATATTTGTAAAGGGGGTATGACAAGGTTAGCAATGTACTTACCCCAGTGAAAGTAGGAGGAAATGGAAGTTTAGGGCATTCTAATTCTGAGACTAACGAAACCTCCACGTACACTACAGGCTCTTCTTCTCAGCCACATTAATGTTTAGGCTCGATATAGGAGCATTGACAATGGTCCCTTGTGAAAAGATTTATGAACATTGGCATCATATAAATGTTAATAGAGAAAAGGAAAGTACAGGAAGGAGAAATACCAAATGAGTCATAAACCAATGAAGATGGGTTGCGTAGTTACTATTGTGGTTAATAAAATTGATAACTTGGTTGCCTTTTTCATCTTTGCCATGTCATCCAAATAGATTCCTAACATAAAACATGGATTGGGGTGGATCCACCGAGATGAAAAGAGGTCACTGGTTCTCAACTTGAGTAGTGACTTTCCACCAAAGTACCTACCAAAACTGTGTGGCTCTTCCATAATGACCCAGTGCTCGGTGTAAAATTGGTAGCCTCAATTTTCGGAGTTGAAACACGATTCTCCCAATGGTAGAAGTTTAGCCTGTGAAGGAAGACGGATTTAGGAAAATGAGATGCCAAAGCCAAGCTAGTTTCAAAGAAGACAATATTACTATTTCTAAAGCATTCATGGTTTCATGAAGCCACTGTAGATCTCCTAATCAATGCCTTCCTCGAATCTAATTTCTCTTAGTCCATGAGAACATAGTTGGGAAACTTGCACGTACTCTTAACCTTGGCAAAAAAGCGAGGACATATTCATAAATCAAGGCTGCAATAAACAGATAGTGAGAAATGCTATGAGCAAAAAATAGGATTTAAAAGAAGAAAAGTTTGCTACCTCAATTACTCTCCTAAAACTCTCAAGGACCTAGATGCTTTAAGCATAAGTCATATAATAATAGAATGTAAAGAATGTTGTATTTATTAAAGATAAGGTGACTCCAATTGAAAATAAATAAAAACTTTAAGCACAAGTCATATAACAATAGCAGGGAAGAATGGTCCTAAGTCAGCGAAGTCACCCTAGATGGGGTGAATAAGGGGACTCCAAATGAGAATAAATAAAAACTTCAAGCACAAGTCATATAATAATATAGCAAACTTAAAGATGCTGAACAATAATATCAAGAACGTTAAGCTAATCAATCAAGGAAGCTTGGAAGAATTAGTGAATAATAGAATGTAAAGAACGTTGTATTTATTAAAGATGTTCACCCCTCTAATTATGCTACGTCCTAGCTAAGGATCCTTCCCTAGGATTAAATCAAGTTGTATTAATCTGCTTTGAGATTACATAACCAAGCATCCACTAAGGACCTTGATGAGAACATATGCTTCAAGAACCTCTTGAAGTGATTTCTTTTATGTCCCTACTTAGGAAGGATGACTTTGTCAACTAACCTGTTATTTACAAGAAGAACTACACTAAGCTTCTTACCTCACAAGGAATCTTAAATGTGTGTGCAAAGGTCAATGATTTCAATTATTCACTTAAGAGTACATTAACACGTAGGATAAGAATATAGCTCTTTCTGTTCCTGCGTTTATACTCTTCTTCTTCAGTAAGGTCTCTATTTATAAGTAATGAGAATCAGACTGTTACAAGATATTGAAGGAAGTAGCCATTAGATGCCACTAGAATATTCTATTGATGCTTCTCTATAATGGCTAATGGCTGGTTCGTGGGCCTTAGCTTACAACCATTTTCTTAATAGCTGCTCAGTCTTTTTCTTGGCTTTTTTTGGGCTTGGAGAAGAGCTCTTTTAGCATTCATTTAATGTGCCTATGCATTCTTAAGTGCAAATGAGCTTCTTTTCATTCTTTAATGCCGACACTTTACATTCTCAACAAGGTTTGTTGTAGCCATCCTTTTTCATAAAATGCTTTTGGCCAACTTCCTTATTTTGGAATACATTTGCATTCTCTTTCACTGTATCCAAAGTTTAACCAGCTGTCAAGTAGTGAATGTCCACTAAATTGATCTTGCATTAGTGATTGATCTCAAAAGGATGAGCAAGATAATTCTAGTTAATAAATCAAAATAATTTAATTAACCCAATTTTGCGTATGTGAACCAAAACTTGTTTTAAGGGCAGACAACAAAGCCAAATTTTAAGCAATTTATAGATAGGTAAGGATAATAGTTTGAGCCACGTTTAGTCACCATGGAATTATATATAAATACACAATTTTATTTTTAATAGGCAGAGACCAAATTCCAATTTTAATGTATTTGATCATATTAATATAAAATTCATTTTACGATCAATTCAAGTTGTTGGGATTTTATGAATCTAACGGGGGTCTATTTTTTATATGTCTGTCAATGTCCTCAATGACGAAAGTCCAAGGTGGGTGAACTCTAGTGTTGAAGCTTTGCGTAGTCAATGAACCAGAGAACTTTTGTGGGAGTTGCTTGAGATCAATTACGCACATAAATAAAATACAAGCAACTATATGTCCATGATCAAGTGACTCTTAACTTAAAACAAATGTTCCTTGATATCAAAATTTATAATATCATGTCAAGCACATAATCACATGACATTGAGGGACTCTTTATGTTTGTGAGCTAGTGACATAATGCATGATTGCGAATCATCAATATGTTATTTCTGATTGGAGTGCTTCTCATCTTATATGACCGTGAGCAACTAAAATGTCGAATTTGCAATCATTCAGCACAATCCTTTGATTATGTCCCAAGTCATGCTAAGCATTCATACGAGATCTTTGCTTCATTATTATCTTGCAGTACCAAGTTACATCTGATTTGAAATTGTAACTCCACTTATTCTACACTTTTGATCAAATACAAATGATCAAACTAATTTACTCATATGTAATTAGATATATCACAAAGGTACCTCATATTCATTATTCAGATTGTAAGGGTTTCTAGAACTCAAACACCAAACCTTCTATCCTGTTAGCACAATGTTTGGTCCCCAAGAGCACCAAATTATATACCTATAGTTGACATCTTGATTATTAATCGTGATTAAGGTTTTTATAGGCTTTACTTAGGTTTTCGTTAAAATGTGCAAAAGAATAATGAAATGGAGAAAGTCTAGTGAAGTGGGCATAAAAAGGAGGGAAATGAATACTAAGGCACACTTAGTTCAAATGGGGTGTGATGTGCTCGCATGAAGGGTTAAGTGTATGAGTTTACTTTATAATAATTACCAGCATTTCTTTTCTTTAATTTAACTGATAACCTTGACATATCATTCCTCAAACTTGGCAATTAAAGCCCAGCTGTCGCCATCATCAATTAACGCCCTAATTTTTTGCCTTATTTAACCAATCAAGTAAATCAAATGCAAAGGAATGCTTCTAGCCAGAGCATTATTGTCATCCTAAATGAGCAAGGCAGCTAATAATATTAAAATATTTAATAAATTTCTATTTGTCAAACATATCTCAAAAAACTATTAAACTCTAGTTAATTACCATGCACCAAAAGTTTGGTTTATGTTTCGTATAATTTGGCAAATCTTACCTCGAGAATTAGTAAGCTGTCATACCATGCAATTATAATGACAACTGCCTTCTTTTGGTCAGATTGGGGATTAAATTCTAACTTTGCCTAAAAAGCATAAAAACACAAACGAATTCGAACTGTGATGTAGAGCTTAATGTGGACACCCTTGTACTGTGAAGATGAAGAAATATTTTTCATTTAGTGTGCACACTTTCATTTCATTTTAGTTATAAATTAAGTAAGAAAGGAATACCACGTCAAGTATGAGAGTACTTGAGATAGAAGAAATTGAAAGGTTAAGGAAGGAAATTATTATACTAGTTATGGAGATCAGATTTATCCAAAAAGGCAGATTGATTCCTATCAAAATTCTGGAAATTTCTCTATCAAAGCCTATTATCAATCGTTTTATACACATGTTGGAAGACAATTTCGAACGCGCAGTCATGGATAGTCACAATTTCGTTCTCTAGCTAGCAATGCACAATAGACTTGGTACATGGGAAATACTAAACTAAAAGGACTAATGTGCAAACTGAGTGTCTGTGCTGTGCTATTCTAAGCTCCGATTCACACGACCACATAGTCTTTTAGTGTCCAATAATAAATGCAGTATGGATTAAGCTTCTTGCCTAGTTCAAGCAACTAGCTAGAACCTAGAATATATGGAAAGAAATACAATGGTTTATGACCAAATGTCAGGGCACTCTAGAATCATGCAAATAGAGAATGAGCCTGTTAGTTGTAGTAATTTATGAGATTTGGAAGGAGTGTAACATAAGAAAATTTAGGAGAGTAGTAGGAGCTATAAACAAATACATATTGTATCTTATGAAAGAACAAAACAATTTAATGTAGTAGAGTGTCCTAGTTGTGTAAACAATAATAACAACAACTCCAAGTACGGGCCATACTTTTGTAGTATCTAAGGAATAAAGATATAAGCAGCCTTAGCTCTAAAAGCTTCTCTACTCATAAAGAGATTGATTACAAGAGACACGCATAAAAATGTTTTTGGAAAACATTTTAGAAATTGAAATTCTTTTCACAGGTAAAAAGTAATATATATATATATATAATATATATATATATATATATATATATATATTATATATATATATATATATATATATATATATATATATAATATACGTACATATATATATATATATATGTCGTGTGAATATATATATATATATATATATATATATATATATATATATATATATATAATGCATGTGTGTGTGTGTGTGTGTATATATATATATATATATATATATATATATATATATATATATATATATATATATATATATACACATACATATATATACACACACACACACACACACACACACACACACACACATATATATAATACTACAATCAAATAACATTAATATATATAAGAGCAACACAGAACTTTAAACAACCAGAGATAAGATAATAATACTCAATTAAGATCCAACTACTATTAGCATACAAAATTGTATTAAGCATAAGATAGAATAGTAACCAATATAATATAACAACATTAATTACATACACATTGGGAAGCCAAAGGAAGGATAAGAAGCATGCTACCTATGGTCTATAACCTTAATTCTAGACCTCCACAGACTCTTACCTTTGGCATATCTTCCATTAGTCACAAAAAACTCAAATCGTGCTCAATGACTTTGTTCCAGGACTTCTTTAGTTCCTCTGTCTCTTCTACACTCTAAAAGGTTAATCATTTCATATCTCCTTCCAAATGCAGCAATGGTCCTCCTCTTCACATGACAAACCATCTAAGTCTAACCTCTCCTTTTTGATCTTCTATGGATGTCACTTCTACTTTGACTATAGTTATTTCATTCCTAATCCTATCCAATGTCATATCACCAGACATCCACCGAATCATTCTTTTCTTTGCTACTATCAAACTCTAGGTTTGAGTCTTCTTTACTGGCCTACACTTTGAGTCACACAACAATGTAGATTTGACTACAGATAAAGTTTAATTTGTCTTTTGAGAAGTGCCAATTGCATTTATCATTTTAAGGTTATTTTGCTACATTTTTAGGAGAATTATGTGCTTTAAGTTATCATTTATACTCCTATTCTCGATTTATACTTGGGTATGGTTGTCTGATGAGGTTTACAGGAATTTAGACCATTTTGACCCAACTTTTGACCCTCCTTTGAGCATATTTTTACCCCCACGGATGCCCATGAGGTGTTATGCTAGTGGAGCAAAAGAAGAGCAGAAACATGGTTGTAGCCAAGACCAAGGCCCAACCGTGGTCCCTGTCACAGACCATGTGAGTTGTATAACTGTGGCCTCTTCATTTTCTCCTCGGCTGTGTGGCTGAGAGTCACCATACTTGTCTATATATGCCCATCCCTCTGCAGCAAACAAAGAAGAAGAGGATGATTTTAGTTCATTTTGTTTCTAAAATTTCACCCTTTTTAGTTAGGATTTTTAGTTTGTGTTTGTAAGTAAGAAATTATGGAGTGTGGAGAATAGTTTGGCTTGCGATTTGAAGACTTGGTTAAAGGCTTCCTTTGTCAACCTCTTCCCTCTTAGATTTCGCAGAATCGTTGGTTAGTTGTTTAATTTTTAATCAAGAATGAGTACTTTATTTTGTCTAGAGATTTGTTAGTTTATGGAAGTGTAGTTGGATCATATTTTAATTAATAGAATTGTGCTTTTGTTTCATGATTGATTTGATTTCATTCTATCAAGTGAATATCTTGGTGTGAGTGGATTTTTGGCCAAATTTTGCTTGCATGTTTGAAACAATTGAATGAAGTACTGAAAGGTGAAATTTGATGGTTAGATTGCTTGATAAAACCTAATATAGCGATGACTCAAAAGAGAGATTTGCATGTTAGGAGGACTAGAGAGGAATTGAAAATATTGAACTTGGATTAAGACAAATTAGTTTAAAAGAACAATTTTTGTTTAGTTTAGGAAAATTTGGTTGATTTTGAAAGAATAGACTAAATTTTTGATAGATTACAATTCCTCGATATTTTTCGACTAGAGAAAAGTACATGTTCATCATTATGATCTAATCACCTCTTTTAGCTACAAAAAGCCCTAGACATTTTCTTCTTGATTGGATTTAGAATTAGTTAATTAGAAGTTATTAAATCAAATCCTCTATTTAATTATTGCTTAGCATTTTCTAATAGAAAGAACTCGACAGATTGCTTTTGTTCCTGAGGACGATATTTTATCAATACTACGACACCCATGCACTTGCAGGTAGTCGCCAAGTTTTGGCACCATTGCCGCGGAGCAATTTGTTAACTATCAAGTTAGTCTTATAAAAGTGACTAAGTATTTTATTTTTTGTCCTTTTTTTATTTTATTGTTTGATTGCACTGGTAGTATTGGTGATAGAGCTTGTAGGAATCTTCCCTGTTTATACGAAGTCCGTTTCTATAAGAACCTGATCCCGAGATCAAGAAGGCTTTTTGTTGAGGAGGAAGAAGCAAAAGATTGATGAACAAAGACGTGAGGCAAGAAGAACTTCGACAAATATGGCGAGAGGAGGAGGTAACCAAAGAAGGACACTTAGAGATTCTATTACCCCTGCGGTTCAAGGAATCACCTCAAGCATCGCCCTAACGTCGATGCAAATAATTTTGAGCTCAAGCCAGCTCTCATTTCCATGGTGCAACAATTCCAGTTTGGAGGAACTCCTTTGGAAGACTAGAATCTACACCTCGCAGTCTTTTTAGAGGTGTGCGACACGTTGAAATTAAATGGGGTCTCCACCGAGGCCATTCGATTGCGTTTATTTCCCTTCTCACTAACGGATAAGGCAAGAGCTTGGCTTCATTATTTGCCTTCAGGATGTATCACCATATGGGATGAGCTTACTAGAGCCTTCCTCGCCAAGTCTTCCCTCCGAGCAAAACGGCAAGCCTAAGCAATCAGATCACCAACTTCACTCAAAGGGATGATGAGACACTCTATGAAACTTGGGAGTGGTTTAAAGATTTGCTGCGTTTATGCCCCCATCATGGTCTTCAATGATGGATGATTATTCAAGCTTTTTTAATGGTGTGGCCCAATCTGTAAGGTCCACTATCGATGCGACGGCAGGAGGAACTTTGATGAATAAGACTGAAGATGAGGCTCATAATTTGATTGAGGACATGGCACTCAACAACTTCCAATGTCCATCGAATGAAGCCAACCCAAACGGGTTGGAGGTAAGCTTGAAGTTAATGCACTTACTTTACTTTCTGCTAAAGTAGATGCTATAACTCAAAGGCTGGACCGTATTAATGTTAATGCTATGAATTCTAGTGCCCCTCCCCCATGTGAAATTTGTAGTTCTATTGAACATGTGACTTTGAATTGTCAAGTTGGGAGTCCTTTTTCCCAAGACTCTGGTGAAGTCAACTATGTCCAAAATTATAATCCGAGACTGACCAATGACCTTTACTCTAGTACCTACAATTCGGGTTGGAGGAATCATCTAAATTTCTCATATAGGTCTAATCCAAACCCTCCGCATATGCCCCTGATGAATGTTAGACCACCTCCTGATTTTCAAAGACCTCCTTTTCCCTTCTCAAGTACCCCAAAAGTTCAATTTGGAAGCTATGATGGAAAGTATGCGTATGACACAACAAAATCAGGATGAGTATATTAGGCAATTAGCCTCTAAGGTTGATATGCTTACTACTCACAATAAGATGTTAGAAGTCCAAATTATCCAACAAGCTAGCTTTTCATCTACTTCTTCAGATAGACTTCCTAGCAAGCTCGAACCTAACCCTCATGAGCATTGTAATTGTGTCAACTTGACGGAAGAAGTAGAGGACTTTACTGACCCCAAGGACATACCAATTGAAGAGGGTAGGGAAATAATTATGGCTGAGAGTAAGGACAGAAATAATGGTGGCAAGGCTGCCACATTCATAGAGAACAAAAATGTGGAGATCCTCACCATTTTTCCACCTAAACTTTCAGCTTAGGTAGCTTCTTTATCCCCTGTAATATGGGAAAGGTGGAAATTGAGAGAGCCTTGTGTAATCTAGGTACAAGTATCAGTCTAATGCCCTACTCTTTGTTTCACAAACTTCACTTAGAGCCACTACAACCTGCACCGTTTTCACTACGATTAGTAGACAATTCTAAAACTCAACCCATAGGCAAACTGGAAGATGTGCCAGTCAATAGAGGAGATATTTGAGTATTGGAAGACTTTATTATAGTTGATATGCTTGATACCAATAATGCCCAAATTATTCTAAGTCGGTCTTTATTGGCTACTGTAGGTTGCCAAATTGATGTAAGAAAGGGGCATATAAATTTTTAAGTGGAAGGGTGCCATGTTGTGTTTTGTCATATGAAAGAGAAAGTAGTTTCCCCTAATTCTTCTCTTTTAGATGAATTTCCCCCTTCCCCTGAGATTGACATGGAGGATGTCTTAAATTATGAAAATCCTCCTAATTTTGACTAGATTTCTACTGAGGACCCCAACCAAAGGTATGTTAAAGTAGAGTTTGTTGCTCTTATACCACCTAACATTTCCAAGGTTGAGGCCCATGCTTCTAACGAGTCTGCTATGAGTGATTACTATAGGTTTGCTCAAGCTGTTCTCTCTTTGCCCTTATTTTGATTTGGGGGATGAACAAGGTGAAAGCAGCCAGTCTGACCGGCTACGTCAGCGGTTTATCTTATATGCCAACGGTACATTATGGCATAAATTGATGAAGACGAAGGACCTTCAACCAGAGCTTTTAAAATGGTACCTTCGATTGAAGAAGTTTGACTTTATGGTCCATGATAAAGCTAATGCCTACAGACTTACTGATTCAGGCCAAGTATAGAAATAGCGTCATGCTCTTGACCTTAAATGAGCACTTCTTGGGAGGCAACTTAAGTGTTTTCTTTTCTTAGCTTTGATTTTAATATATTTTGTAGTATTTTTAGGGAAAAAAATATATATACAAAAGAGAGATAAAAAGGGGGGGAGAAAAAGATGAGAATAGAATAAAGAGAAAGAAAAAAGAGAGAAAATTAAAAAAATAAAAAAATGAATATATGAAATATAATGTCTGGCACCATAGCTAGCAGACCAGCACCGTGGGCCGTGGGGTGCCAAACCAAAAATTTAAAAATTTTTGGAGCTAGCAAACACCATGGTTAGCCCGTGGACACTGCCACGGACCATGGTGTACCGCTACGGGCCGCGGCCAAGGATTTGATCGTGGTGACTGCCCATTTTTCCCGAACTTCATCTTCTTCCTCGACTCCCTCTCTCTCTACCTCTCTCTTTCTATCTCTAAATCCACCATTACTACACCTTCAATTCTCCCTCATTTCTTCTTATTTTTACTCCATTTTCATCTAAAATCCTTCCTTTTCACTTAATTCTTCTCTTTCTTCCACAAATTTCATCTCTTTCTTCTTCTTTTTCTTCAAACTCATCTCACCTTTGCTCATCCACCATAACGATCTTTTTCTCTCTCTAATTCTTCTTCTTTTTACTTAATTCCTTTATTTTTCTTCCATAAATTTTCTTACTTAGGTTTTAGTTTTAATTTTTGTTTCATTTTCCAACAATGGCACCAACCAAAAGACAAAGGAGTGTCAAGGAAGTTGGATCATCAAATCAAGCACCATTATAGCCTCAAGGACCTCCTGAATTTCCACTAATGTGTGAGCCCAATGTAATATTCCTCACCCTCTTGGTTTAACAAATTCTGATCATGTTGATAGATATAACTGTTTGAATAAACGCATAGTTGTGGTGACTCGATATTATGATGAGGGATTGTTAGCTCGCTTAGGAATGTTAGATGACATTAGGTGGTTGTTTGCACGAGGGTGGTATGGGCCACTTCATAGAAATTAAAGAGCTTACAGACTAGGACTAACCCAAGAGTTCCTGAATACACTTCACTTTGAGGTCACTAGAGGGCCTCAATGTCAAGTTGGGTACATTTCTTTCTTTTTGCAAGGACAATTATACAAAGTGAACTTAAGCACCTTTAATAGTATATTCAATTTTCTACCTAGTACAGATTTACCGAACCAACCAGTCCCTCACGAAGTCAAGCCAAATGCATTTTAGGCTAAACTTTTGGGGAGTGTTGGTACAACATTAGTTCATCAAAGTGCATACATATTAGGAACCCTTGCATTCGAGTAGGCCAGTGTATCTTAGCTTGCTATTTCTCTGCTTGGGATGATAGTCTGAATGTCCCAAGATTATCTGAGTTGTATTTCTTATCCTATATATTTGACAGTGTCCAGCTTGACCCCAGTTCATTTTTAGCCAGGCAATTGTATAGTGCTGCTGTTAGCACTAAGGGTAGAATAGTCATAGGTCGTATTGTGACTACAATTGCTCAATTTTTGGGCATTGAGCCCAATCGTGAGGGTAGAGTCTCTAGGTCCAAGCGGCTTGATCAAGTCGCCTTTGAGATTAAGAACTTTTATAGAGTAGAGGCTGGGTGTTTATGTTGGATTTACCCTGGGGATCGAATTTTACCACTTCCTAATATAGATCGCACCATGTTACTTCACTGGGCTGACCTTTATTGGGTACCTGGTGATGCCAAGGTTGTTCAACCCACACCCCACCCTCCACCATCCCATTCTAGTCACACCGGACCTAGCTCTTTCTCTTAACCACCACCTACTGACTATGCCGACCTACAAGCCACCCTTAGGTCCATTCAGGAGGAGGAAGTGTCCCTTCGAGCTTATGTTGCTTCTAAGAATGCCGCCCTTTGTGTTTTTATCCAAGAGCATCACAACAAGTTTCGTGGGATGCTTGCTATCCAGACACAATATTTCCAAGACTATAGGGCTTGTTTAGAGACTAGGCGGCATTGGCAGATCTCTTATGGCCAACCACATCATCCTCCTCCCCCATCTCCTGTTTGATTACTTTGTGCTACTCCCCTTCCCCTTTTCTCTATGTACTCACATTGAGCGCAATGTGTGATTCAAGCATGGGGGACTTAGTCGCTATGTTTAGCGTCTGATGCCTTCTCTGATTTGGTGTGCTTCTGTGTTGTATATATTGTTTATGATAGTTGTTTTTGGAGCTTTATTTTAGGTTTTCAATTTTATTTGGTTAGAAGCATTTAAGAAGTATATTTAGTTTTTCTTTTTCTTTTCATTTTAGGTTTCATTTTTAGTTTAGTTTCTTTTCATTGATTTTGCATTTTTAGGATTTTAGAATGCATTTTGACAAAAATCAAAATTAAAAAAACAACACAAAAAAACAAAAAATAAACAGGAAAAAATCCTCCAATAATGATCTTTGTAGACTAGGTAAACTTCTTCGGTTTAGTCTGATCCTTTGATTCGCCCAAATTGTACATAAAAAAGTTTGAGAATGAATTTGTGAAATAGGCTTCATGTTTTGATCATATGTTGAGTGTGAGCTGATTACCCCATGACTCTTTACATGAGTTTTGGTATGTGTTTACTAATGTGCTAGTTATGACTTTGGTAGACGTCCCGTGAGGCTTTGAGCTTTTAGAAACTATTTATCAATTTAGTCTCATATTTTTTTCATGTTTGACTCTTCCTTGACATCATTTCTCCCGAACTTGCTTTTATTCGCATTCAAGATCACATTTCGCATATCCATTTAGATAATATGATTGAGGCATTTCTTTGATTTGTTAAACACAATGGCCAAATAGCCATCTTTGTTGCATATTATGTCCCTTGCTAGCCCCTTTGAGCCTATATCGGCTTTTCTTGATTTGAACCTCCTATTATAGCCTACGGCTAAATGATTATCTCACCCTTAAGCCAAGACTAGAGGAGCATTTTATTCTTTTATGTCAAGTTCGATTGGGCACTAGTGAGGTGTATTGGGATCTTTTAGTGGATTTTAGTTGTTTGCTGAAGGGATGTGTGATCTTGATTGATAAAAGAAAATCCCTCGTTTTTTTGTGCAAAGTTTGAGAAGAGTTGGGATTCAAAGTTTTGTATGAATTTCCCTTGGCTAACTCTTTTTAAAAAAAAAAAGAAACAAAAAAGAAACAAAAAAACAAACAATAAAAAGAATCAAAATAAGGAAAAAAAAATTATCAAAGAGTGTTAGCCTAGTTAGGATTATAAGATTTTTATGACTTTCAACTCTTTGTCCCTTCAAATTGGGGATGTATTTTATTGATTTATATTGGTTTAGGGATGATGTTGTATGACGCATTGGAACTGTTTAGCCCTTAGCTTATAGCTTCTAGCTCCACATTTCCAAAATATTTGTTCCCTTCTTACCTTTACCCATGGCCCCATTACGACCTTATAAAAGTCCTCATGATTGTCTACTGTATTTGCATTTCTAGTGATGTCAAATTTGAGAATCTTATCAAGCTTATGATAGGTTTGAGTCTATGGAATGAGAATTGAGGGAACCTTTATGTATATATTCAAACACATGAGTGATGAGCACCACATAGCTATACTCAGATTCTATCGGTATTGCTAGCTCTATTTGTTTCATATGTTGAATGATTGTATTTGATGATTTGGGGCGACCAATTCAAATTTGACATTATGGTCTATTGAGTGGTTTTTGAAAATTTCAATCCCTAATCTGTTTGTAAATGATTTTTACATCTTTTTGGGCCACCTTTGGATCAATTTTTTCATTGGAATGTTACCTATGTCTACCCTAAGGAGGTTATGTATATGTTTGGTTTTAACATTGCTTAGAGACAAGCAACAGTTTAAGCATGGGGGAGTTTGAGAAGCGTCTATTGTCTACATCACTTAAGGGTCATTTTACTGCATTTTTAGGAGAATTATGTGCTTTAAGTTATCATTTATACTCCTATTCTTGGTTTATACTTAGGTATGGTTGTTCGATGATGTTTGTAGGAATTTGGACCATTTTGACCCAACATTTGACCCTTCTTTGAGCATATTTTGACCCCGCAATGGATGGCCACGAGGTGTTATGCCCGTGGAGCATGAGAAGAGTAGAAATGTGGTTCCAGCCAAGACCAAGGCCCAATAGTGGCAACTGCCATGGACTGTGGTGAACTGTGTAACTATAGCCTCTTCATTTTCCCCTCGGCTGTGTGGCTGAGAATCACTATACTTCTCTACATATGCCCGTCCCTTAGTAGCAGACAAAGAAGAAGAGGATAGTTTTAGTTCATTTTCTTTCTAAAATTTCAGTCTTTTTAGTTAGGATTTTTAGTTTGTGTTTATAAGTGAGAAATTCTAGAGTGTAGAGATTGGTTTAGCTTGTGGCTTAAAGACTTGGTTGAAGGTTGCCTTTGTCAACCTCTTCCCTCCAAGATTTCGCTGAATCGTTACTTAGCTGCTTAATTTTTAATCATGAGTGAGTAGTTTATTTTGTCTAGGGATTTGTTAGTTTATAGAAGTGTAGTTGGATCACATTTTAATCAATAGAATTGTGCTTTTGTTTCATGATTGGTTTGATTTCGTTCTATTAAGTGAATATCTTGGTGTGAGTGGATTTTTGGCCAAATTTCGCTTGCACATTAGAAACAATGGAATGAAGTACTAAAAGGTGAAACTTCATTGTTAGACTGCTTGATAAAACCTAGCGTAGTGATGACTTGAAAGAGAGATTTGCATGTTAGGAGAACTAGAGAGTAATCGAAAATATTGAACTTGGATTAAGGTAAATTAGTTTGAATGGACGACTTTTGCTTAGTTTAGGCAAATCTGATTGATTTCAAAAGAATAGACTAAATTTTTGGATAGATTATAATTCCTCGATATTATCCGATTAGAGAAAAGTGCATGCTAATCATTATAATCTAATCACCTTTCTTAGCTACAAAACGCCCTAGATGTTTTCTTCTTGATTGAATTTAGAATTAGTTAATTAGAAGCTGTTTAATCAAATACTCGATTTAATTATTGCTTAGCATTTTCTAATAGAAAGAGCTCGACAGATTGCTTTGGTCTTTGAGGACGATACTTTATCTATACTACAACACCTATGTGCTTGCGAGCAGTCGATCATCTTTTAATCTTATAAATGTCTTCTTATCACATAACACTCTTAAAGTATTCTTCCATTTTAATCATCCCGCTTTTATATGTTGTTTAATGTCTTCATCAATATCCCTTTTCTCCTAAATGATCGAGCTCAAATAGATGAACTTTTCAACCCCTGGTATTGCCACACAACTAATGGAGACTTCTTTGTAGCCTCCTTCTCCTCGACCACATCCACATTTTGAGTACTTAGTCTTTGATCTGCATGACTAAAAACCTCTACACCCTAAGATATGTCACCAACACTCTCACTTGTTGTTAACTCCGTGGAGTCCAATGTTAATAGGAAAGCCATCTATATCTCCTTCAGTAGTCCTAACACTTGTATTTATTCCTTCTACATATCCTTTATAACTCACACATACTCAACCAACAATTCTTTCTCCTCTAAGCACCTACATGACACATTATGTGGTACCTACTCATGCTAAAAATATGCTATTTTTATGATACTTATCTGATTTATGCTCATAATAATTGCTATTTTTAGATTTTCATTTGATTTTATTTTGTTTTGTAGGCATTTAATAATTTAGGAAAAATATTGAAAAATGATGAAAAAATGCCGAAAATGAAGCATTGGGTCAGTTTGACTTAAATCTGACCCAAAATCTTCTTTTATAACCCAGAGGAAAAAAAAATTACCTAAACCTCACCGCACTTTTCGTGACCCAGCCTCCCCTTAATACCCTCATTTTTCTCTCTCGTTTCTCGGTTTTTCAGAAACCCGAAGCCCCCCTCCTCATTTCAGTTCTTGATCTCTCATGCACTCTCCATCTCCATTAACCTCATCTCTCTCTTGAACTCCTGTCAAATCACCCACATCACCCAACTTTATCCCTATTCCACCGTCTTTCTCGCAACAACACGCCATCTTGCATCATCTTCACTATCCACATATGCCCAGATCGATGACTGAGATTGAAGGAAGGGAGCTATAAATCGAGCTACCGGTGCTAGGGCAAGAAAATTAGGTTTTAATCTTGGTTAGGTTTACGTTTTAGGTTCAATTTTAGGATTCTGTGTTAGTTTAATTTGCGTTTTAGGAATCTAGGGTTTATTTTCATGTTTAATTTTAGTGATTTATGGATCGACTTTAGTCGTTTGTTTTGATTTTCAGTTGTTAAATTTGATATCTAGCTTGCATTTTGTATATTCAAAACTTAGTAGCTGATTTGGAGTAGTTAATCGTGCTACCTGGTCTGGAATTGCAAAGAATTTGGCATGACTAGTTCTGGGTGGTCTCGGATGAACAGTGCTCATCACCATTAATAGAGCTCGGCTCCACTTCACAAAATCTGGGTTTGGTCTCTATTATTCTTTTCTCGTAATGCTTTTAGTTGAATATGGCTGAAACACCCGAAATCCCCCTTCCCAGGTTCTCCAATTGTTCTGTTATGAATATGGGTTTTAATTGGTTCTGCTGTTGCTCTGTTTCGGTTCAATTAGCTTTAGTTCAATTCTGCATTCTCTGTTCTCAATTCATGCTTTCATTTGATGCATTTAATCCATTCCCCAACCCTGTTGTTCTCCTAATTTGAACTGGCTTCATTTGTTCTATTCGAATCTAGGATATGCATCTGACTTATTGCCTCTGTTTGCTTAGCATTTGCAATTTTGTTGAGGTCAATGACTTTTAGTATCATTTGCAATCTGTGATGGTATTAGTTTGATAATGATGGATTATGGATTATATTTGGTCCTTGGATTATGGTGGTATTAATTGCATTTAGTATTAGATTACTTCAATGTGGTTGAGTTTAGTTTTGCTATATTTAGATCCTATTAGAGTTAGCAAA